>VXBI01008681.1:1067088-1159529 GCA_013397375.1 Toxostoma redivivum | reverse complement strand
CCTCCTGGGGGCTGCCCCCCCTTTCTGGTGTCAGCAGGGTCCCTTCTGGGGGGACGTAGACATGGGAAGGGTTGCAATAAAGTGCCAGGCTGCTGTCCAGGGCAGTTGGAGTGGTTCTGTGCCTTCTTTGGGGTGAGGAATAAAGGCAGAGGGGGAGGGGGTGGAGACTGGGGGGCTCCGATGTGGTTTGGGGCACCCCAGGGTCCCTGGGAGAAGAAACCACGCTGTGCTGGAGGATCGGGTGAGTGGCGAATGGGGGGGGGTCTAACCTCAGATGCAGGTTTTGTTAACCCCTCCAAGCTGTAACTAGCATTACCACATTTTATGTGCTCCTGCTGTACGACAGCCCTCTGTAGGTCATAAATCACCGTGGGTGTCATCACGGAACAACCTTGCTGGCCCTGTTATTGTTATTAGGTCTAGAAAGATGAGTTGCTGACCTTTGCCGAGAGCTATTTCTGTTGACTGCTAAAAACCTTCGGAGCAAAGTTGTGTGTTCCTTACTTGTGTCAGCCAGGCTCTTTAACTGCCTGTGAGCTTTCTCAATCTTTGCAAATCTTTGAAGATCTCTCAAAGGAGAGCCTAGTTTACTTGGTATGTACTCTAAAGAAAGATAAGCTTCAGGTCCCGACTACTGTTACTAAGTACTACTGGTTAATCCCATTGACACAGCTTCTGGTTTGCACACAACAGGAAATCAATCTCCCATGTAGAGAGGCATACTGCTGTTGACACAGACCGCCCGCTGCTGGTGTGGGCAGCCTAGTGCTGGTCTATGCCGTATTGAAGCTCATTAGGAATACAGTAGCAGAGTGGGAACCTAGGTGTTGTATCTTCTGCGGGTTTCAGGACAACACTTGTCAAATGCCTGCTATTCTGCTGTGCATCTCAACACTTCTGGATATTACTTGCAAAGTTATTTTGCAGCAAAACTTCCAAGCTGTACCAAGCAGTACAGGTATGGATAAAGGAACTGCCACAATTGTGCAAATTAGGGAAGAAAACACCACCTTTCTAATCGCCTTATGAGGAATGGGGGCAGGGGGGTTCTGGAAGGATTTGATGCTGATGTTCATGGGAGTGTTTTAAACCAGAAGCTTATGAAAGTTCCCCATATTTTTTCTGATTTTAGGGTGAAGTATGAGGAAGTTGTATTGGTTCACTTCTATCAGGGAAGTCCTAAATATTTTTTTCCTAGCAGACACAGAGCTGAGAGACACGGTTGGCTAGGTGCGCTGCCCCAGCTTCCTCCTTGCAGGGCTGTCGGGACACTTGCTGAAACAGCAGAGAGGCAAAGCTTAGGCCTGGTGCTAGAAAGCCAGATGTGAACTGTACAAAGCTGAGTTCTTATTCAGCAGTTTAACCACTGGTGCTGTAGACACATCACCTCAAAAAATACCTGTTTCTAGCCTGCCTATAAAAAGAGGAAAAAGGTCTTAGCTTTCCTAAGGAATTTAGTGATGTCTTCTGCTCGCAATGAAAAGTATATGCATCTAAGAAATCAGTTATGAGTTTGACTCTATATTAAAAGTGTTGAAGCAAGGTCATTGTTGAGCATGCTGCCACTCTCCACATCTGTGTTCATTGCTCTGATAATGAATAATAGTTGGGATAAAATATTTTTGATGAAGCAAAACAAATGTTTTCCTCTGCCACTTTTTGTGAATGTTCTTGTAAGCCTAGATATAGATCAGTACTTGGTACGGGCAATCTTCAAAATCAAGACCAAGGCCTGCATTCTGATTTTAGAGAGATAAGAGTAAATATTGAGCAACTTCAGGAATTGAAAGAATAGTTCCACATTAACGATAATATTACAGCTGTGACTGGAATTTGCCCTGTTAACTTTTAAATTGCCAGCATAGCATGTGCATATTTATCTCAATTAGGAGCTTCAGATCATTCCTTCCGTTAAGCTTAATGCAAGGTCTGGGTTCTATTTGTAGTAGAAGTCTTTCCCTGCCCTTTAGAAACCATACTGCAATCATTACATGGCTGCCCTTGGCAGTCTGACTCTATTGTCAATTGCTAAGTACGGTCAGCAAAACAATGAACATTAACTGTGTTAGCTGTGTCACACAGGCCAAAATGCCACAGCAGCAGCCAAGGGCTAAAGCTCTCCTGCTTAAGGAAGCACGCTCACTGCTCTCCGTTTGGTGCAGTATCAATTTTGTAAAGGTTTGTGACAAACTGTAAGCGTGTTTTAACATTTGGGATCTCCCTCCTAAAAGGAGGCATAATGGAATCAGTTTGCTGTAGAACAAGAAAGAGAGGGACAGATTGTAGCAAGCTGGGAAGAATAACAAGTCAGAAAAACAAAGCATTCAGGAAAAAGTGAATCCTAGTTAGGAAGAGAGACAGACATATCGGTCAAGCTACTATCCAAACTGTGGGAATTTTACGTGGTACACAGGAATGTGTTGAAGGATTTAGGAAGGGTGCTTGAGGAGCTCATCGACCAGCATGATCAGATAGGAAAGCCACTATCAAGCCCTGGCCTGATAAATGGTCATATAGCCCTGACCAATTCCATAACACAATGCAAAGTGAGCTAGTGGGGTACCTAGCAGAAGATTACACCAGAGGAATGAGCAAAAACAGCCTGCTACTGGTCTTTTGACATTTCTGAAAATCTCCAGGTGCTTGGTAAAGGTGTTTCTCAGAATGAAGATTGTAATTAGCTGCTTCGAGGACATTTTAGCTGGAATTTTGTACGTCTTTTGGCAACTCCACAGAGGAAGCACCCCAGCCATGAAAACATACAGCAGTACCCCAGCTGAACAATGTCAGGGTGCTGTTGCCTTCCCACAGTGTTGGGCAATCCTACTCCTTTCAAATGCAAAACCCAAAGGTGACTTAATACAATAGCAGATTTTCATCTTCAAATAAAAGATTTACTTGTGATATACTCAGCCTGAATCACTCTCACAGTGCACCAGATCCCCATAAGTCTTTCGATTGCTTCTCCTTTTTGCCCACCTCTGCCCTGATTCTCAGAATTTCAAGCGGTGTCACCTCTTACCAGATGAGGTAAGCTGAGTGCTGTGGAAAATAATAAGCCACATTGAAAGATGCTGTGCTTGATGGTGAAGCAGGTGCTAAAGAGGAGATGTGAATAAGGAACTGGGTTGGGTGAAGTGACTGTAGATATTTTCCACTTATTCTGTAATAGAGCACTTTAAGACAGGTGCTGACAAAAAATGTCCCATTGCTGAGGCCTTCCCCTTGGCTGGCAGTCTTGGAGCTAGCCCAGAGTATCAGGTTGCTTTATGCTGTGAAAAGCTAGAACTCTGATCTGGAAAGAATTGGAACTGCCTGTGGAATGCTGTCAGACACCCGATCGGACAGTGATTGCTAAGGAGAGGATGACCAGGTCTCAGATACCCGAGATCAGTGTTGAGAAAACAAAGTTTGCAGCCATGGCAGCGACTGTTGTCTCTTAAATGTTACCCTTTACAGGGCTTGGCATCCTTAGGTGTAACGGAGACTGTTAGTCCTTCATGTGGTAAGCGAACAGGGCCAAAGGAGCTGAATACCTTGCACAAATCAGGGAATGGCTGCTCCCATTGCTGCCTTTGGGTGTATGTGATTGCACATGCCTCTGCAGACATGCCTCGTGCATATACTCTGTTACCTTCTGCCACCATGATTTCAGTGGTACGATGATTACTGGTGCAAGCAAGAATGACACAGAAAAGTTGCCTGTCAGTTATAAGAAACAACTGAGGCCTCTGGGCTGTTAGCCCACTTGGAGTGATTGTTATCTTCAGCTATTTTCAATAACTTTGCAAATTAGAACTAATGACCAAGATAAGTCACTAAGAACATAACTCATCCTTTATATTTATAAGGCTTATCCTTCCTCACTTGCCAAAAAATTGTAATTTCACGTGTAGAGTCAGGCTGTGAAACTTCATCTGAGCAGTGATTGTACCCATGCACTCAACTAATCCTATTTCAGAATGGGCTTCTGATATTTAAACTATCCAAAATCTTTCTACGCCTAAGACACCTCTTTAAATCCTTATTGCATAAGTTTAGGTGGATTGCTTTGCTTTTAGATCAGTACGTTTCAGTAGGTTGTGTTATCTCAGGGTCTGAAATGAGTATGCTTTAACACAAGTCTAGAAAGAACTTACCAGGTGAGGACTTCCCAGCTCATGCTTTGGCTTCTGAATGCACATGGGTACATCTACCTATGTTATATGTGTGTGTGTGTCGTTGTGTGGGGAAACAAACAGAGTTTGTTTTAATTAAATGACACGTTGCTGCTGTTCTAGGACAGGTTTCCTTTTTTTCCTAGCGCTCCAGATTGATTCTAAAAAGTGGTAACCACAGGTGCTTGGGGAACTATTAAAACACCATGAACAGAAATGCACCCATTGATCTTGGTCTTTGGGTTGTGGCTCAGACCTGAAAAGAGCTCCTTAATTGCCTGTACTTCAAAAGAAATCTTATTTCCTAATAGAGTTTTACTGGAAAAGAAAAAACATCAGATATTGAGATAGAAAGCCCAGTGTGATTTGGGCATCAAAATATTTTAGATCCCTCAGTTTAAGCTCTGAGAACGAGCATCATCTTTCCATCTTTGAATCACTGTTTTGGGCTTCACTTGTGCTGTTTACATCCAACAACTCTTTTGAGAGGCTTTTGGAGAATGACATACTCCCATGCTGTGTCCCACCTGCAAGAGCTCAAAAAGAGATTTCAAGGGGAACAGAAAGGTGGGTGTGGTTTTGGACTATCGAAGTGTAAAGTTAATTCCTTGTTTGTGACAGAACAGAAAGTCACAGAAAGTTGTATTTTTTTTTTTTTGTGGGATTAGGAAATACGTTAACCATTGCTATCTTAACCTGCACTTGTAAATTGTTCTAAATGCATGAATGAGAGGCAGTTTTAAAAATACTGGGAGTTTGTGATTACTCTATGGTTGCTGAGTCTGTAAAAAGCAAAATAATTTGATTTGCTTGGCTCTGCTAGACCTAGCTGAGAATAGGTTGGAAATTTTCTTTCCAAATACCTTTTGTCAGAAAACTGAAATTTTTGCTAGGTAATTATTCTGTGAAAAAGTAGTTTTCTTTCATAATTAAAAATACTGTAAAAATGGAAATATTTACTATCCAGGGAAGAGTATTTTCCAAAGAATTACACTATTAGTACCATTAGCTAATAGCTATGAGCTGTCAGCTTTAATAACCACACACATACATGCACGTCTTATTTTTAGATAAGATTGCCTATGTTAAGAAATTGCCTGTGAGCTAATGGTAATTGAACTCTGTTAGTATTGCTTTAGGGTTTTACACATTCCCACTAGGGCAGAACTCCAACTTTCCCTGCACATTCTAGATTTATAGGCATAGCTACATGTTGCTGTGAGAGACCTACTATTGACAACTGTTAAATGTTAAATTACAACTGTTAAAGAAGTTGTAGCTACCTGACATAAAGTGCTGACATATACAGGCTATCTGATGATGGAAATTTGCTTAAAATATTTCTTTTTTTTTGGTGAGGCTTTTTTGTCTTGTGCTGCAGTAAAGAATATGCCTGAAAGCGTTCTGCATCGTGGCTCTGGCTAGTTTGACAGAAATGTGTGTCTCTTCCCCCATGCACACAGATTGGATCTGCTGGATGACTTGTCAGCTTAATACTAATGCTCATCGAAATGCAGCCTCCTGTGGGAAACGTTTAAATGTGATCATGCTGGTTATAAGGTCCTGCCCGTGAAAGTGCAGAAACTTGGCAGTTGGTCCAAGGGTGTATGAGCGTGCATTTCTGCCTCTATGCCCTCAAAGACCTTTCTCTTCTCCCTTTGTCTCCGTGTTCCCCGCGAAAGAGATAATCTGTACGTATTTTGACATCGTCATCGTCCAAGCAACCCGGGAAGGATTTAGTAGTAACCCCTCCTCCCCTCGTTCTGTCTGTCTCTTATTCCTTCGCGATCCTCATCTCTCTCTTCTTCCTTCCCTCCGCCGACTCGGTGCCATCTCGCTCCCGCAGACCGTGGCCCCGGCCCTCTCGGGCCCTCAAGTCCCAGCGCAGCTGCCGAAGAGCTCGTGGCCCCGCCCCTTCTCCCTGCTCGTTCCACCATTCCCTGCCGAAATTCCATCTCCCCGTTAGAAGGAGCGTGCGCCGAGCGGGACAGACCGAGCGGCCGCACCACCCGCGCCGCTTCTGTGCGGCGGCTGCCCCGGGAGAACGGGCCGTGCCCGGCGGCGCCGGGGACCGGGCTGGGGCCCGCCAGGAGGCACAGGGAATTCTCAAAGAGAAGGAGAGGCGGCGGCGAGCGTGGAGACGATCGGGCGTGTGCCGCTAGCCGCTCTCGAGCCCCCTCTCTGCGTCCCTGCGGTCCGCGGACACCATGGCCGGCGAGATCGAGGATCTGAACGGGCGGGAGGCGCAGACTGTCTGCGACGGCCTGGGACGCTACGAGGACACGCTGCGGGGCGCCGTCCGGGACATCCATGCGGACATCCAGTTGTTCAAGCAGGGGGTAGGCCGGCAGGTGGAGGAGGTGCTGCGCCTCGCCAGCCCCCTGGCACACGCTGTCTCTGAGCTGCAGCAGGAGAATCGGCGCCTGCGGGTGCAGCTGGAGCGCCTGTCTCGGCAGGTGGAGGCCCTGGGCCGCTCGGCGGGGCTGCCGCACGAGTGGGTGACCGAGGCGGCGGAGAGCCCTCGGGCAGTGGGGCCCGGCTCGCCGGGGCAAGGTTCGGCCGACGGTGCATTCTCCAGCCACGCCAAGCCAGCGGTCACTGGCCGGAGCCAAGTAAGCGGCCAGGGAGACGGCAGGAGGGAGGGCCAAAGGCATGCATGAACACATGCTTCATGGGTGTTGCCATACTGCGTTGGCATGGGGTAATGTTTAGGGACACGGGGTTCCTCTTTTGCAGCGTGGGGTCCAGTGGTATTTTGGGAGGTGCTCTGAGAAATGGTCTTGGCTGTGATACCATCTGGAGATCAACCTGATTATGGCTCTGTTTTCTCAGATTGGGATCTTGGTTAGAGTGGTAGCAACTTGTGGGTTCTCTGTGGTTAGAAGTAAGAGGAGATGAGGCAGCCTTGGCTATCGATGTACGTATCTAGGCAAATATTATTGTATCTTTTCTGGACTCTGTTCCGGCGGATCTGTGTGCCTGCAATGCTTGTTTGCCAGTTGGCAAGCTCACAAAGGGGAGTAGCTTAGCATATAGCAGGCAGTAAAGTTTTCCTAAGACAACATCCCGCAGTGAGACAGTTTTGCTGTCCAGCCGCTGTCCCTCACTGCTGCCTCTTGTTCCTGAGAGGCTGACGCAAGCTGCCGTGATCTCTGTGTCTTAAACTTGCATAAACGTAGTCATTCCTCCCTGTGATAAAACTTCCTGCGGTGTAATCGAGCATTGTAACTCGGTGCATAGAAACCCCAGTTAGTGTAAAGCTCCTCTGGTACTGAGATGTTTTGTGTAATCCTTTTTCTGTGTCTATCTCTGAGAAGAGTTGAGAGCTCCTGTGCAATCCTTGATGCCAGGAGCACGCAACCCAACAGTACACCGTCACATAAAACTGGGGCGCCAGAGACTTGGCTTTCACAGATGACAGCCTGTTTCACATCCTCTTGGTTAAGCATGTCTTAAGGGGGTTTTAAGATTGTTGAAGCTGTGATCTATCCAGGCTTGAGGTTAAAAAAGAAAAGTTTGGAAATTAAATTCAATAGAGTTGGTGGGAATGAGCAGATTCTGTATTGCATTCCAGCCTTCTTCATTCCTACTGACCTGTGAATGGAGGCATTGACCTTCCTACCTCTGGGCAAGTGAAAAGATAAAACTGTTGTTTGATACGTTGTAGCAACTGCTGCCTTTTCCCCCATGTGATGAAGGTAAGCAGCATGCGTACAACTTGCAGACTGGTTCCTTTTTGTTCTGCGGGGCTATCCGCACTTGCTTGTAAGGAATAGAAGTAAGCTGAGTGATACGCAAGGGACAAGAGATTGTGGTCCCTCCCTCCTTTTCACCCGCTCCATCACCACTGTCTGCATTGTGGTGTGTACTTCACAGCCTATGAAGAGCCTTGCATCAATGTTGTGGCAATATGAGGTGTCAGTCCACGTTCCAGCACAGTATGAGATTTTGTTTGGGTGGGAACCTTCCTACTTTGCTTTGAGGGTTCAGGGAAGATCACTTAAGTGCTAATCATTCTTCAGTGCCCTCACAACAATTTAGGTTGGAGAAGTTCCCAAGTTAGCAGAGCTGACCGAAAAGGAATTTCAGTACTGAGAACTATGGGAGATGCAGCTACAGCTATACACACCAAAGCCTGTGCGGTGAAAACACTAATTTGTGGGTCAGGTTCTGATGTGGCCGCACACAAATGGCAAAAGAGCAAGCCTTGGTTGCTGTGTCAGTCCCCAGATTCTCTGTAATGAACGCTGCTTCTTCAGTTGATTCCAATTTCTGGTTATATGACTGAAGTATTTGAAACAGAATACCATAAATGGCACTGCATATGTTTTCAGAGTACCTGTGATAAAACTGGTGACACTTTTAGTCTTAGTAAATACTTCTATAAGTGTGAGATACAAGAAGCAAGTAATACTGACCTGGAAATAGTAGCAAATCAAGATGTTCTCTTTTGCTCCTGAAAAGATTTATCACTTGAGTTCCTTTTTACTGTACAGTCAATGCAGCGTTAATTGGATACTGGAGATTCTGAGCATAGCTCTTATCTGAACCATTATTTTCTAATATTGCTAGATTATTTTTCCATGGTAATTTCATTGGGGAAAAAATTAATCCGGGGAGTTCCAAGCATAGCTCAGAAGTAAAGACACAAATCTCCTTTAAATTATAATCTGGGCAATTTCTGCTGTGATGTCCTTGAAAGCTGTTATACAGCAGGTCCAAATGCTGATTTAGGTGGAATTTTAAATGGCCATTAGCTGCTCTGATTCGGAGGTGAGTCTTTCTGGTATTCTGATAGCAGACTTCAACTCAGCTCTCTTAACCAGGCCAGAATCTTGAGAGCTGCTTTCACGAAGTTGGAAAATAGGGGCTATCTGAAGAGTTAGTTTCAAAGATCTGGATCCTGGAGCCATACCTGTGCTACTGAGCATTTACAAAGGAAGAGCTTTGATCTTTTTTTTTTTTGTTGTTGATCTGATTTTACATTTTGGCAGGAGCTTTATAACTTATGGTTTTTCCATAGGTTTAGTGATTGAGCATGATGCCTTTGTTAAGAGGGAGGACTATGAGTACTTTAAGAGTGTTCTCTTTTAAAACTGTCAGAAGAGTTTCTGTGTAACTTGGACAGATGGCTGCAGAGAATTTGCCTGCAGTGGTCAAAGCTGCAGAGAGATAGATAGCTGGCTATGACCACCTATGAAGGTCTAAAGAAGTATTGCACATTGGGATCTCTCTCTGGTGACCTGATGACACCCAGCAGTGAGTCAGCCTGTGAGTAACTGTGTAAGACATTACTTGAGCGTACGTAATGACCTACGTATTTCCAGCAAAGATGGGCTGAGAGAGCTGGGATTGTTCAGCCCCAGGAGTTGTTCAGTTCTCTTCTGGAGAAGAGAAGGCTTCAGGGAGACCTCATTGCAACCTTTGAATATTTTAGGGGGCTTACAAAAAGTGGCTTGTTTTTGTATGGGCAGATAGAAACAGGACAAGGGGCAATGGTTTTAAACTGAAAGAGGGCAGGTTTAGCTTAGATGTTAGGAAGAAACTGTTCATTCAGAGGGTGGTGAAGCACACGTTGCCCAGGGAAGTTGTGGATGCCCCAACACTGTCAGTGTTTGAGCCCAGGTTGGATGGACTCCCGAGCAACCTGATCTAATGTGTGGAATCTGAACATGGCAAGGGATTGAAACAAGATGATCTTTACTATTCCTTCCGACCTAAACCATTCCGTGGTTCTATAATGACAGGGAGATTACATGTCCAGCAATCACCTAGCACTACATACTCTATTTCTAAACTATCTCAACTCCTATGTTTGATAAAGGAAATCTGTTGGTTTAACTTCTTTATTATTCTCTTATACTTCCTGCAAGTATCCTTTTAGAATGGTGACATTTCAAGATTGCTTTGATCCTTATCTAGATTATTTTTGTTGTTTGTTTTGTTTTAATTCACTGTGACAGAGCTACAGGCACCTGCTGAAGCTGCTGTGGGAGAATTGTTCCCTCCTACCCATTTATATCCAGGCTTACTTCAAAAAAGGTTCTATGAGAAATACTCCTATTGTTTTTCTTTAGTGCAATAGCTTTTCTAGTTTGTTCAGAGTTCAAGGCTTTTTCTTCAAGTTGCAGGGTTAGTTACAGATAGAGAATACTTGTATTGTCTGATGGACAATGGCTTTCTAGTAGTAAAATTAAGGGGTAAATGTGGTGCATTTCTTGCTGGTGTCTAGCAGGCTTGTTTGCATCTGCTCAAAATTTCATAGTTCCCAGTATCTGATGTTATCAATGATCTCTATATATGCAAGGAACAGAGTGTGGAATCTTGCCTTTGTGGCAGTCAGAGGTGATATTACTGTTCATCAAAGTTTCACCTGTCATATATAAGAAGAAGGGGATGTACTTCTCCTAGATAAACAGCATTTCTAAAGCCAGTGATTTGTATTGTGACCCTTGTGGTAGCTGGTGGTTTTATGAAAGACACTGGAGGACTGAGATCTCTCATTTGACAGAGAGTAATATCATTTGTGTCTGTCATTCTTCCAGAATTTGACCTTGTTGCAGACAAAATCCTGAAGACATAACAGATGTGCACCTTAGAGGTTCAGTGAGGAAATAAGAATTGTATTTCTTTCTTTTCTAATCTTGTGATCTGGTGCTTACTTATTCTGAATGTGTTGAATTTTCGCTACTGGCTTGCGATAGTTGCAGCTTCTGGTTGTGGATCTCCAAAGTGAAACTTCTTTGCAGCAAAGGGGGAATTCCAGCAGCCGTACAACAACTCTTCATCATGTTGTTGTCACATGAGTTGTACAAGTGACTACTTCTTCTCATTTACTACAGATACATGTAGTTATCCCTCTGCTATTTATAATCTACATAACCAGCACTGACAGAAGTACTAATGCTAAACACATGGGTTTGTCAGGAGCTTGGCTTCTCCAAAGCAGATTTTGAAAGTACTTCAGCCTGACACTACTAAATGCACATCAGAATCTGATCCCAAATCTTCCCACTGCTCTGTCAGCACATGGGTATTCTTCCCCATCCTCCAGCCTGGTATCACTTTCTTCTTTGGCACTGTTAGCCAAACTGTAGCAGTCAGGTTTGCATGAAATAAGGATTTGCATGAAATAAGTAATGCAGCACTTGTCATTGCATTAAAAAGCCAGTTCCGTGTGTAGAATGCTACATGACCTTTGCAATGACCATGTCATTTGATGATTTTACTCACCCACACCTCCCCAACTTGTAAAAGTAGATTCATGTTTACAGCCTGCATGGGCATTCTTCATATTCAGGTAATAATGGCTGACAGGAATGGCTAAACAGTTCCAACTGTATATCATGGGTACATTCTAGGGAGCTGCATTAGCTATGCTTTACATTTCAGTTCTGGATATGGGCAATCATTGTTGACTGGGATCTCAATTGCAGTAAATGCAGCAATAAAAGTTCTGAATCCCTGATTCTGCATGGTTTCTATAATTAGTATTTGTTGTCATTTTCTCAATCCTGGCGGCTAGTGATAGCTGAATTTATTCATGCACATAAATACAAAAGCTTCAAAACAAGGGAGGGGTTTCAGAAATTAAAACATCTGGACACAACTACACAATCAATGAAACTTTTTGTGGGCTGTATGTTGGGGGATTTCTCTCTACTAATTGTAGCTGCTGCTTCTTGGAAACTTAACTGCAGTAATCATGTACGTGTGAAGCAATTTCTTCTTCCTTTAGTTATGCAGCCAAAAATCACATAGTTCCTCACGGTTTAATATGCCCTTTCACCCCCTAAAACGCCCCAGCCCAACCAGCCCAAAAACCCAATCAATCAATCAAACAATCAAACAAACAAAACCTAAAAAACAAAACCACAACCTCCTACTAAACTCATGAAAAAATTCGTGGCTGATTTTTCTGGAATTATATCAACAGACATTATGAGGAGAATTTATGCTTTTCCCAGGAAAAAAGCTATCCTTACAGAAGTTACAGATTATAATATAACTGTAATGTCCTTTATAATGCTTGTACAATATGTTTTCATAGTGTAATTTCTTTCTGCAGCAAATAGAAAAAAAAATAATGCAAGGCATTATTCCACACAATCAACTTCTCTGCTGTTACATGAAGTCTTCTGTTTATCACCATCACAGTGGATGGTGATACCTTTATCTAACAAAAAATAAATTCTTAGGTGCTTGGAGTCCATTAGCGACAAGTGTGTGAAGATTGATTTAAGTTATGCATTGCCAATGCTTCATTTGCAGGCTCAGCTCCGTCTTCTTTTGTGGTCACTTGCACAAGGAAGACCTGTCCTTGGCAGATGTTTCTGGATATTCTTCTCACTTTTGCTGCTGTGTTAGATTTAGTTGTCATGTCTGTTGTCTGTTCTGACAGAGCGTAGACCTGGATGACCACCAGAAACCTGAGTTTAGAAGAGTTTTTAGTTCTTCCAACATTGAAAATGGGCATCGATCTTCATCATCAGGTAGGAACAGGTCATGAAATGAAGTAGCACTGCTTGTGAAATACCTGATCTTGGCAGTCATAGAGCAGGTCTCACATTTTGGAAGGGTTAGAATCTACTATAGTTTCCAGATGGATATTGTCCAATACTTTATTTCATAATTAGGAGTTTAACTTTCAAACTTTGGCTTTACTGTTAAGCATGTACTATGGTGTTTCATAAATTAGAGACTATTACTGCTGCATTAACTTGAGACACAAGCGATAAGGCTGCTATGCTGGGTGCACTGTAGTCTTGCATCCCAAAACATCTTGCAAGTCACCCATCTGCTTCCATCATCCTTCAGTGGAGGAAGGACTTACCATCTCCACTTCAGAGAAAGTCACACACTCCTTCATAAAACCATGAAAAGAACAGAAATGCTGCATCCTTAACCGGGCAGGAGATTGGGGATGAGGGCTGTGAGAGGAAGAGAAGCTCACCAAACACAAGTGCTAGTATATTAATGATCTGGAGACATTGCTCCTGCTGAGATTCACATAGAGTGTGATCGCTGCAAGGATCACTTGCGCTAGCGTCTTCTGCTGGTAAATAAATGGTACCATGGTACAATGTTTCACAGGGGAATTAGTCCAATGACTTGTAAAATAAAGTTGTTCCATGGACATTGGTTTGTAACAAAATTACAAACCTGCAAACAAATTTATTTCCTCTCTCCGTTTTTTTATTCAGGTCAGGCAAAAGTTGCCCGTGAACTGACCTGTTTTCAGATGTCAGAATCATCTTCCCCTGAAGCCCATGCCCCTGCAGTCACCTTACAAATGCCCCATCTTCCTGTTACTGCAGTAACCAGGACATCTGAGAAGTTTTCAGGAGAGAACGTCTGTCCAACAGGAACAACTAATGCATCTTCTTGCCTGCTGGGGCAAGGCAAGAGCAGAAATATGATGGGAGTAAAATCTTCCAACCAGCCAGGTAAAAGACAGAAAAATAACTTGCTGAAGCTGCATCTGGTATCCTTTCTTCAATTGGTGCTATGAGTACTGTCCTGTGACCTAGTGGTAATTATGAAATCTCGCTGCTTCTATGGCTATATATATCTCATTGTGGGACACTCCAATTTGGAATATTAGCTGGAGCTTTTGGCTGTAATGTCACATCTGCAGAGAATTTTTGTGCCTAGTGAAGCATATCTTACAGCACAGTTACTGAATTCAATAAGTTACTGAATCTCTTAAACATGCCCAAATATTTTCATGATATTTGTTCACATTTTTTGTGCTTTGAGACTGGATGCCCTGTGAGAAGTTAGGCAGATATTTGGCTAACAGGTTCCAATAGTCATTTGGAGGAAAGAATGACTGGCAGCAGTCTAACACGTATACATGCATCAGTGATAGCAGAATCTTAGTTCTATTGAAACTGAGTTTAAAAAAAAAAATCACACTGAAGCCATTCATCCTTGGCTATGACACTTACAAATTGGACTATATATATATGGGTGAGAAATTACAGAAGGAGACCAGATGGGATTGCTAGCAAGAGATAGGGATTATTTGCAGATTAGTCTTTCAATTTTTATCTTACTAAAGCTGAGAATGTAGCAAACACTTCCTTTGGCTTTTTTTGTGCTGATAGAGTGAAGGACTGGAATTCAATTACAATGAGAACAATGGATTCATCTGCCACTGGAGGCAGATGTTCCTATCTGCATGCCCTTATGCAACAAAAATTGAGAGTGATTCCATGCTCTTTGGGGGATTCAGGTCTGAGCATGTAGTTTTAATTTGTAGGTACACGGTAATACTAATATTGCTAACAAGTCTGTATGCAGACTCACAAAATCACGAACGCTTGTTCTACTCCATCAGATTCTCAACCAGTTCAAAGTGAGGGGTACTTATCCTTATTGGCATGGTGATGTATGTGTGTACTGTTAGGCAGTCTCTGCAGTGGAAACCATAGGTGCCACGAAAATGTGGCAGGAGGAAGCTTGAGCAGTGAAGATTTCAGCTGATCAAGTGAAAACTGTGACTACACAAGGTAACGGCACTTGGAAGGTGGTCTGCTCACCCATGGATATTGAAGCTAATTACATTGAGCAAGAGAAGTAAGGAGTCTCCTTTGTAATATGAACGTATGTGGCAAAGGACAAAATGCTTTAAGGATTTCTGATTTCAGTTGAAATAGATGAGTTGAGCTTTCTCCAAAAGTACCTCTGATTGCTGTCACCAAATTGTTTCTGTCTGCACAATGTACTGGCATTTTACAGTGGTCTCAAGTGTTGGTTTATTTAGCAAAAATATATACCTCTTCCAGAATAAGAATCACACTCCTCCTCATCTTAAAACATCTGAGATTTGCATAAATATCTGGCTATTGTTAGTGATCACAAATTGTTACATCTGTATGCTGGCATCTACCAGTGTGTTTTACATGAGAAGTGTAGTTGATCTGGATCACTTCTAAAAGAAGAGGGGAGAATTCTGCATTTTCAGAGTGTGACTTAGGCAGTGATCAGGTTGGATTTTTCTTTTAACTGAAATTACAGTGGCAGTGTGTCCTCCTGCAAGGTCTGCACAAGGGTCTGAAGTGATCTGCCCTTCTGAGTGCAGTTTTATCAAAGACCTCCTCTGAGTCCTTTCTCATAGGCTTACACTATCCCCGCTGCAGTGCAATTTTACAGAGGAATTGAACCACTGGGGAAAATCCTTCCGCAGCTTGTTAGCTCATATGGAAGTTAGAGACCTGAAGCTTTACAGTGTGGTGGCATGTCTATCCATCAGGAAAGCACATGAGGAAAGTTTCTGCACTAATATATCTTGTCTGGTTTTATATAGAGAATGCTACTTCTGTCACCAAGTCTGTTTCAACTGTGAACTACGGGCTGCGTAGTGGAGCCAAAACTGGTGAAAGGTACGCATTTTTCATGACATTTTGTTGGGCCATTGTGGTCAATATAGTCTCAAGGGACAGGTGTTCTGCTGACTTGGAAAACAGGTGAGTCCCAGATGCTGTATTTTAAGCACTGTATGTATAATTGTACATTAATCTACTTGCCCTGTAATCTCTTACATTAACGTAGGCAGTTCATTTAATGTATGTACTACGTCCATCAACAAGTAAATGGGCATATTCCTCTTAACCACACTTCTACTTTTGGGGAATAACCAATCAATGACTACTGGAAGAATCACACTATCTGTACTAAAACCACCCTAGTTATGTACTGTACTTAGTAATTTTCATTCAACACAGCACTGCTTATATACATACCCTGAATGTTCTCAGGTGAAACGTACCAGGTTATTTATTGACTATACTTCTCGTGGGAAATCAGCAACCTGCTCTATGTATCATGCTGTATGTCTAGTTTGAGGACCCCTTCATTCCCCCTAAACCCCCTGCACAACTTGCTCTTTTGTGCCTCTGATTCCTATATCAGGGCACTATCCTTGTTAATCCTCACACCTTTCTTTTCATGAGACATCCAGTAGCCTGTACATCAACATCACCTGTAATTTTAGCTTTGGATAGCCTTAACACATTTGGCTCTTTTTTGGGGGGAGGCTTCTTCAGGCTGTACTAGTGCACCGAAAAACAAATGAGTCACTGATGCTATATTCTAAGCCTGTTAAAGGCTGAGAGCTTTCCTCTGGGCTAAGTGGAAGAGAGATGACTTGGTGCAGTTTCAGGTAGAACTAACTGTGGATTTCCACATTGTTTTAGTCTTAATCAGTAAGACTTTCAGTGCCTGATAGTGGTGTATTTTTGTTAAGAGGAGGAAGTTGTCAGGTCCAAATATATCCAAATGCAATGTTTGTCTTACTTCATTAATGCTGATGAAGCAGTACATGGCTCAAACAAACAAATTAGAATATAATCCTATATTTCTCCATCAAATTTCCAGCTTGCAGTCAGTAAAGCAACACTGACAGAAGCTCAGAATTCTGTGCACTGTAAATAAAAATTTCCAAAGTACTTCCTGAATTACTCTTCAAGTTTCATTTAAAAAATATCACAGCCTCCAGGAACCCTGAAACTGGAAATCAAAGGGATTTAGTGCTCCTGTGTGGCCACAACATTTTATTTTTGGTCGTATTTCTTTTCTTGAAGGTTTTTAATTGTTCTGGTCAATGCTACAAAGTGCTTGTGGCTTGTCCGCCTGTGTCTTATTTGCAACAGTACCTTAGGGGCTTCTATACTTAAGTGCTGTTGTGTGCCAATAATAATTTTACTTTTATTAAAATTGCTTTTGACTCATGCAGGTCCACCTGAAATGGATCTTTCAGAAGGTTTAGAGACAACAGTTGAACCTTATGCTGGCTCTTGTCACTGCAGAGTTGCTCTTTTGTTTACCACATACTTTTCATCTTATGGTTCTCCAGTGCCATTGACAGTTGCTGTGACGTGAGCCCCAGCTCTCCCTCGCCTCCTCCTGCACATCACCAAGCTGAAAGGAGGCGAGAACTGGTGCGGTCTCAGACGCTGCCGCGGATCACGGGAACGCAGGCCAGGAAAACGCTTTTTGAGAAACTTGAACGTGATGATGGAAAGTACGTCACAGCCCTTGTCTCCAGAACGGTTTGTTAATGGGAAACTAATTTGTCAGTTATTACTGGCAGAGTACAGTTGGGTGGGAGAACTGTCTCAGTGTCCTCAGAGCTGAGGGACAATATGAGGTAACTTTAAGGTTCACTGACTTTACAGTCCAAGCCTTGGAAATTCACAGCTACAGATTCCTCTGATTTTGGAGTTGTTCAGCTGAAGCAGCAGGTGTCTTTTATTGGGAAAGAGTTCTGTGAAAGCTGTCTTCTCCATCATTATAGGAGACTGTGAATATAGTGACTTTCTGTTGCCATTCATTAAGGATTAAAAGTATGGGTGCTTCTTGATGGGAGTATGATTTAAATAAAAGAGGGCTTGGAATTCTGGCTTTAGTTTAATAAAAATTAGCTTTTCTTGTAGGACCAACAAGTCGAGATTTCAGCAACATTTTTCTCAAATATCACCTGGATAGGGGCTGACCTGGGCAAAGTTGCATAGATGTTCCTGACAAGTAGGTTTAAGTTTTTCTAGAATGTAATTTAATCTGGTCTCTGTTAATTTTCCAGAGGAAAAGGAGGATCCAGAGCTAAGCTGAAGAGGTCGCTGAGTTTTGGGGTTGCCAGTGCTAGCAGCATTAAACAAATTCTGTTAGACTGGTGTCGCTCAAAAACCATAGGATACAAGGTGAACATGTGCTAGCCCTTTCATAGCTCTCTTTTTTTTTTTTTCAGGAGAATTTGCCAAAATCCATGCTCAAAAAGTGAATGTAAAATATGCTAGAGAATGAGTTAATTTCCTTGAGGTCATAAATTTTTGTGTGGGTAACACCAACATGTTTTGCCTAGACAGCACTTCAAGACAGTCAGTGATTGCATGAATGAGGTTCCGTATGTCTATTAAAGCGATGCTTTAGTGGTTTTCTGAAAACCTACCTTTTTGTGCTTACAGATATAAATTTATACACAGATTTTTTTTTCTTAGATGCAGGTTGTAATTTTTACATTCACATTATACATGACAAGGTCTGAATACATGGAGACTATGGTCATTTTGCTACATGCAGACCAAAGTATTCTGCTAGTATTTGACATATGAATTTGTAGTAAATGGTTGAGTTTGAATTACACTGTAAGTTTTTATGAGGTAGCATCAGTGCTGAGATTTTATTCATTTTACCTGGCCTTAAACTGCAATTGTCAAAGAAATACAGACTTTTTTTTCTAGGGATTGTGTGTGTGTGTAGTATGTTTTTCAATGTTCCTAAATGTGCATAATTATTAGTAAACTGTATATTATAGTATAAATAAGCAGAACTAATTAAAATTATAGTTAATTGCTTGCCAGAAAAGCTGGGGCTTGAATTTTATATTATGGGAAAGCAACATGAGACAAGAGCACAGATATGTTTCTTTTCACTGTGGCATTTGAAAGTAACAACAAGAATTTGTTTTAAGAATCGGGTTGTGCAGTAGGTATGATTTTTCCTGTATTTCTACCTATCTGTGTGTAAACAGATACTGAATTGGGCAAAGCACGCAAGCATAGTCTTTATCTAGTGTTATTCACAGCCACAAAATTGACTGCCCTTCAATTTTAAATCCTTCATAGGGTGATTATGGTTATATATAAGCAGTGTCCTTACTTTCCACAGATACTGAGCTGGTGTGCTGGGCCTGCTCCAGAGCTCACTGATTTTGATTAGATTCTTCACAGTATTTTCAGTGGGCTTTGGACCAGGGATCTTGACTATGTGTCTGCTTTGCATCTGGGTATTTCAGGCAAAAAAGCTTTCATTGCTGAGTGTGCCACTTTTTTCCCAGAATGTCAACAATGAAATGGATATACAGAGATGGGAAGAAAAAAAAATAAAGCCTGTGCTTTTGCTGGTGGGAAAGAAGGATATAAAACTGCATTGAACAAAAGCAACTGCTCTTATTTGTTCCCCTGTGCTGCATTGACGTGTATTTTTTTCATCATGACAGCACATTGATCTCCAGAACTTCTCCTCGAGCTGGAATGATGGGATGGCATTCTGCGCTCTTGTGCATTCTTTCTTTCCAGAAGCTTTTGATTATAATAAGCTTGACCCAGCTAATCGCAAGCAGAACTTTGAGCTGGCCTTCACAACGGCTGAGTGAGTACATTAGCTCTCTGTGAAGTGCTCTCAGTTCAAGTCTAATGCACCTGAGCAGCAGTGAAGAGTTTAATTATTATTCTTTTAGACTCTGTATTGATGCCTTGAGAGCCTAGCTAGAACAGAGGCTAGACAGTGTTAAAAGAATAAAGTAGGTATTTATTATAAAGGCCTTCAAGGGATACACCTTGGGCTGGACAAGAGCCTGGCTTAGGCTGCACCTAAGATGGATGATGGATCACATGTTTTCATACTTTTATAAGTTTTGGTTCAATTACACATGGGGGTTAATTGTCCAATTGCAGCTTCAGGTTATGAAGTCCCCTCTTCCCGGTTTGCTCTCCTCAGTTTGCTTTTGTTTATACTTTTTGGGCCTGAAGCTGCACTGGTGTCCTTGGTTCTCGGGCTGGAAAAGGATTGCTTTGTCTAACTAAGCTGTGAGGAGAACTTGCTAACACTTTATATGAAGTTCAGAGTTATATACTAATGCAGTACAGAATCTGGATAATATGAAAGCTAAAACTTAAGCTATCAGTATCACTAGCTTGCATGTATCATGCCAAAAAAGATAAAAGTTCTGCAGAGAGAATGCATAGAACACATGGGAGACTTCAGCTCTGACTGTATGTTGTTTTGCTTGAAAAAGAATGGTTGAATTCAGTGTAAGTAGAGATCAAGGCTGAGAACTTTCTCAGTATCTCAACCAGCTAACTGCATTTCTGAAAACAGGCAGAGCTAATACCCTCAGTCACATTATCCAGATTCTTTTTTATGCCATATAGCAGGCAATTAAATGCTAACTTGTTTGGTATCAACATGATTGTTACGGTAAAACCTCTCCATGTGGTATGCAGCTCGGCTTGGTGCACCTTTTCCAAATGTTAACAGGTGGTAGGAATACATAGCTAATGTGGCAACTTAATGGATTTGCCATTGGCCATTCAGAAAAAACCTTTCAAATTTCTTCACATAATGTTGTTTCTCCTTATTACAGCCTCCAGCAAACAAATTAATTTGGGAATTACAAGTATCTTTTTAAGTACACATATATGCATATATTTAAAAAAATATGTTGCTTCTCAGTGAGTTGAAGGAGATTCTGTGATACTTTTAGATAATTGATCTCTAGGAAACTATCTACAACTCTCAAAGGAAAGCTGCAGTGTTCTTCTACCTCAGTTTATGTAGACAGTAAGTTTAGAGGAGAACAAAAGACACCACAAACACAACTGTATCTGTTTTATTGTTAATACAGGAAAATGGCTCACTGTGACCGTCTGATAGAAGTGGAAGACATGATGGTAATGGGTCACAAGCCAGATCCCATGTGCATCTTCACCTATGTCCAATCTCTGTACAGTCATCTACGACGTTTTGAATAAAACCATCGACACCTCTCCAGCCAGAGGGGTCAAGTACAGCATGCAAAAGGGAAGAGTCACATTTTGCAAATAGAACACAGTATTATTTCTTGCTTTTTACTGTTCCTTTGCTTACATTCAGCTGTGTGGATGGCTGACTGAAGTATTGCTGAGCAGTGCCCTGAAGTGTTGACCACATCACCATGTCAGTAATACAGAAATATGTTTGAAAAAGACAAAAATACATTGGCAAAGGCAAATACTGTCATTTTGGTGCTAGTAGTAGATTGGACTTTTAGGACTTTAACGTTTAAAGATCACAGGAAGCAAATTTGCTTCTCCTGTTTCTGTAAGGCTGGGGACAATTTTATGCAGCAATTCTGCTTTGAAGGTGTTGCATATTAAAATGCAGGTAAAACTCCAGAAGATAGCACCTCCAGTTTCACTTCTCTGTTGAGCATAGTACAAAAGAAATAGCAGATGGACAAGAAAGATTCTGTTTAGCAAATAATAACCTCGAGTACTCAACCACTAGTGCAATAATTCCTTCCATCCAACCCTACCAATCCACTCCAGCATACACACACACAGATCAAACAGGCATTCTTTTGTTCTCTTAAAGCATAAAGAGAGCATAACCTCTTGTCTGATGAGTGTGGTGACAGACTACTATGTTACATAATGACATTTGTCTGTAATGGTCAAGTCTAATTGCATTTGCTGACAAGCTTGCTAAAGCCTCTACTGGCAGTCCTGGATTAATTTCTTGATAAGAACAGCAATAACTGGGATTGTTCTTTGTCTGAGATTGTGTGCTTGCATTGTTTAGGATTGCTGGAAAGGTAGGAGCTAGCAACATATAAAACAGTTCTAATAGAAGTAAGCCTGTAATGTGCTTTTACCTGGACTGGAGAAGAGCAGCTCTTCAGTGTGGACAGGAGTAAACCCTTTACAGCTTGTTCAGTACAGATGCTGATTCTGAGGTAGATGAACAATACACAAAAAATATGAAAGATGTGGGACTTTTGAAGTAGTTTCAAAAGCCTTGCACTAATTTCAGTTTTCAGTTAAATTAGCATTAAAACCACAGTACAGTTAGATTATTCCAGATTTTCTGGAATAAAAAAAGCCTTCTAAAATTATTCCTTCCATAAGAACAGGCTCATAGAAAGTAAAAACTGAAAGCAACAAGTCCTGTGCTCATGCTAGATAATGTTTTTTAACCTGCCCTTGAGCTTTTTGTAGATATTTAGAAAGATTAATTTGGTTCTGTATTGATGACCATTTATAATAATGTCAATCATTCTTCATATTTATTGCATCTTTTTAGAATGATGTGACAGCCAAGTAAAATCAGTGAAAACAACAGAAAGCTTTTACTTAAAAGATTTTTCTTCCAGTTGTGATTCTGTGTGCTCTGAATTTCAGTTTTAAAAGTACATAAGTTCAATTGCATTTGAAATATTATTTTAGTGCAGTCTCCCTTTCTAGTCAAGTTTACTTAAGAAACATGAATGAAGCAACTGCTTTGTTAGCATTAAAGTGCCATTGCCTTCAGATTTTTACTTTGTCTTGAACTATAATTCTGAGGAGTAAGTGTGCACCTGTAGCTCTACCAAATGCACTGTAAGGATAAACCCACTGTATTTATGTTTTGGAGGAGTTTGGATTAAGCATGATGAGAAATCTGTCCAAAACTGGCATACACAATACACTTATTTACACTCTTACAGTAGAATACTTTTTATTGAGTAGCAGAGCCAAGTTCCATTGTAACTACCACAAGAGAGTCAATACTGGCTTAATACATCGCATTCCTTCACAGTCTGAGGTCATGGATGATTTTACTGTGTGATGTGAGTGCTGAAGACCAGGTAAGTGCTTGGCCAATTTAGACCTAATAGCATATAATTATATAAAGGAAGTTTTAGATTGTAAAATTATTGCAAGTTCACCAGGGTGAATCTACATCCTTTCTGTAATTTAGCTTGTTTTTGCAGCTACACACTAGGTATTTTTGTACAGGTTTTTCTAAACTTTTCCCACTTCAGAGAGGTGATGGTAAAGATACCTTGGACTTACCAGCCACCTGTTTGCAAGTGGAAGACTATAAGCTAAGTTGATCTATTGTGTGTAAGGGTTAGGGAGATTGTGCTATGACATACTTTTAGAAAGACTTACAGCTTTGTGCCTTAAGAGGTCTGCTCTATATGAATAACCTCAACTATTTGATTATATGATTAAATTGAAATTAAAGTATATAATGTATGCCCCAATTGATTTTTCAGTATTGTTATTTTTTAAAAAAATGCAGAGCATGTGTGTATATATGACAGTGTGTTTAACATGAATGATAAAAGAACAATAAATAGGTTGCCATAGTATGTATTTTACACAAATGGACTGTTTTTAACTTTCCTAATGCTTCTGTATTATATCTAAAAGTTGTTTATTGGCAACTTGAGCCTAGTTTTAAGGGCTAAATCGGTTTGTTCTGTGCCATATTCTCAAGATAATGTCAGCAGAGACATCATTACTTTTTAAGACTATGCTTTCTACACCAGGAAAATCCTTCTCTTTTAAAGTACAATAACTAGATGAATGTCTTTCATCACTTCTCCCTTTGTGCAATATTTCCAATAAAGTGTTTAATCTAAACATATGCTCAAACTCATGCAAGCTCTTTTATATATATTTTAAATGTATGTAATTACATATAAAGCTATCCCAAAGGTTCAACCTTGTATCATTAATTTAAACCCGGCCTGGCTTACAGAGGTAGTTCAAAGTGTCCAAAATAAAAGATGGGATCGCTTTGTGTAACATGCATTTAAAAGCCTTTTTTTAATGCTAAAATACATCTATGTCTGCATAAAGCCTCAGAGGAGTTAACATAAAAACACAAAATATTCTGCACTGGAAGTGACCCACAAAGATCATCGAGTCCAACTCTTCAGTGAATTTCCCATATGGGGATCAAACTCACAACCTTGGTGCAATTATAGGTCCATGCTTGAGCACACTGATCTAATAGTTTGGACTGGAAGAGTTTGATCACTGTGGTGGTGATCTATTCCAGTTCCCCCCTGAAATAAGCAGGGATGTCCAACCCAACCCATTCAATGCTTCCATGATTTCAGCTTTATCAGAGAGCTCAGAACCAAGCCCAAAACTGATCTGGAATTTTTCCAGGGATGGGGACCTCTCTGAGCCACCTGTGCCAGAAAAAAATTTCTTCTTTATATCTAGTCTAAATCAAGTTTTTAGTTTTAAACGGTTAACCCTTGTCCTATTGCTACAGGTCCTACTGAAAAGTTTGTCCCCATTTTTCTTAGAAGCCTCCTTTAAGTACTGAAAGGTTGCAGGAAGCTCTTCCCTGAGCCTTCTTCAGGCTGAACAGCCCCAGCCCTCTCAGCCTTTCTTCATAGATTATTTTGGACTCTAGTGGAACACCAGAGTTCAGACCTATTAGGTTAGTCTGCTTTGCAATGTCAGCAACATTGAAAGAAGGCAGTGAATGAGGCTGCAGTATGATCTCAACCTAGAGAGCTGTCCTGCTTAACAGAGTGGCAGCAGTTCCGCTTGCTGATAGTTCGATTCTCTGATGAATAACACTATCTATGGTAATTTTCATGCACCCAATAAGGAACATGGCAGCGTACTTAATTTAGATCTAGTCTCATTAATGCTGGTTAGTTAGATTCTTCCACAAAAGATGTGAGACTTTTCCAGACTGAGCACTTGGCCACTTCACAAATAGTGAACCCATTTTCTACATCCAGACAAAATTCACAAGGTGAGGAACTGCTCCTTTGTGAAGTCCTTTTTAAAGGCATTACAATGGAATGCGGTAAAGCGAGCTGGTGTTAGCTTACCCCTACTGCTGTGCAGGAGAGGACTTGCTTTTTCATGCAGCCCGAAGTGGGCGCCTACAGGCGGTGCCGGTGCCCGCGCAGCCGGCGCTGCCCCGCGCGCTGTCCGTTAGCGCGGGCCGCTAACACCGGTGACACCTCCGGTCCGGTCCGGTGCGCGCAGCCCCGGGCTCTGGAGCCGTTTGCTACCCCTGCAGGTCGGTAGAGAAAATCATCTGAGGTAAAACTAAAGCTTTCTTTTGTCGCATAATTCATATTGCTGGATCAGTTGTAAATTTCATATCAACAGTTTAAAAGGAAATTGTCTTTTACGGTAGCTGACATTGATGAACGGATTTGTGGTTCGAAGCTTTAATTTGTGGCAGTGTCGCTACAATCTGGGGCAGGACAGAACGAGATACTGGGTTTTCAGAACAAAACGGCATGAAGTCCCACTGGTCTCGCAATAATGTCGGGGAGAGCCATCACTGGGGGGTTCCTCTGCTTTCAAGGTGATTGAGCACGTTTTCCCAAATATAACGTTCTCTCTGCTCTGCTTCTTTTTGACCAATCTTACTTCTATATCTTTCGTGATCTTTTTGAACATTGTCGGGTTTCACTCTGAGAAACTCTGCGCTGATCTGAACTGTAGCAGAGCTGTATGGAGGGGACACAACTGCACCATCTGATGTCATGCTCTTTATCTCCTTCATCTCCTCTGTCTGGCTCCCAGTATCTTTTCTCCCAGGAAAGAATATTGTTGACACAAAGATGGAGCATACTGCTAAGGATATTTTATGACTGACATTTTAGATAGCTAGATACTTAACACATCTCACTCGCTTTCACAACCTATGCATTTCTACAACAAATCAATTCAGAATTACTGTCTACAGCTCTGGGAACTATAAAAAAATAATGTACAGTGAACATGTGTTTTTTTCCAGATAGATCCTAACAGGAAATGGGTGAAATGAAGCACCACTGGCTTGTGTGTGTACTGTGCCTCCTCCACTCGGTGCCACAGCACCAGGCTGCTAGCAGTGGTAGCAGTTCCCAGAGCAGCCACTTGGCCTTCCGCGAAGCTCGAGCCACTTTCTGCAGTGTTTAGTCGCACATTAAAAAAGAAACTGTGCTCCTGCTGAGGAGATGGAGGCTGAAAGACCCTTCCCACGGAAGGGGAACGGAGGATGTGGCACTTTGCCAGACTTTGAGCTTCAGAGCAGTTCAGTAGAGGAGCAAGATCAGTGAGAGGTGTGTGAGGGAGAAGGAAGCTGAGTTAAGGGTGGCTGTGCTGAATGGAGTGTGGCCAGAACTGTGTGCTGCTGAGGAGCAGCTGTGAGCATTTGGACTCAGCAGTTGTCTCAGGAACACTGGATGAGCACACTGCAAGAATAGGAAATTTATAATCAAACTCCTTTGCACAAGTTTGGGGCATTGGTTTCACTCTCCATTAGACAAGTGTCTTCACTATGCTTTGTTCTTTGCTCTACTTCAGTTCTTTCTGGATTTTCCCATTTCCTCATTTGCCTGCTGAATTTTCTCCTTCAGCTTCTCAGGTCCTGTTTTATTTTCGGGTATGTTTTCTGTTTGGTTTTTGTTTTGTTGTGTTGTGTGGTTGTGGATTTTTTGATTGATTGAATTGGGTTTTCTTTTGTTATGGTTTGGTTTTGTTGTTGTTGTTGGGGTTTTTTGTGTGTGTGTGTTTTTTGTTTGTTTTTGTTTTTTATTTTCTTTTTTTTTCCCCTTAATCATCATAAGAAAAAATCACCTAATCAAGCATTGGAACAGGCTGCCCTGGGAAGTGGTGGAGTTCTCATCCCTGGATGTGTTCAAAAGGTGTGTGGATTTGGCACTTGAGGATATGGCTTAAGGGTGAACACAGCTGTGCTGCATTAACAGTTGGACTCAATGACCCTAGAGGTCTTTTCCAACCTTAATAATTCTATGATTATGTTTATTTTTACAGTCTAGATTTTATCCATCTCTCCAGCCATATTCTTGAAAGGTGTTTACCTTTCTCCAACCTTTGTGAGGCTATTTATCTTTCATATTTGTTCACTTTTCTCTTGTTTTCTGTGATTGTTTGTTTAGTAATTCTATCCTCCTCTGCAGGTCTCCTTTCCCTTCTCCTTCCTATTGCACAGTCCATCTTTTCCTGTCAGTTCCACTTCTCTCCCCCAAAATTCTACTCACAAATTCTTCTGTTTCTATATTCTCCAAACACATCAGCACATTCTTCCCTACACATCAGCAAAGACTTGGGGAACTTTGAGCAAGAAATCTTTTCTTTGCATATCAGTGTCATTTTGCAGGTAAAAAGAACAAAATATTTCTCATCCTTATAGAGTTGCCTTCTTCCCTTCTTGCTTCAGCAGCAATATAACATAATATAATATAACGCAATGCAATACAATACTATACAATATAATACAGGCTTTCTGTTTTCAGGTTCCACATTCCAAGAACTGACCTACATTATATCCAGAAAATTTCCAAATAATAATGGCCAGACTGCTGCAAGACCCATATAAACTTCCACCCTCAGAATGGTACACTGCAAACAATATGCAGCGTGCCAGTACAGAGTCCCAGAAATCCAGGTCAGAATGCACGATAGCTGAAAGCTGGAGGCTGGTGGATGAAATAGAAAAGACAACTCAAAAAACCCAAAGTGATGTCAACAAGAAATTAGGTAATTCTATGTCTTCTGCAAGGGTCAAGATGTGTTATTTGAGCCAGATGTTCAAGATGGACTTAGCAAATTTTTTGATAATGAATAGGAACATGTGTCAATGCCATGCTTTTGATGTCATGGAAAAATCAAAAATATTTTATAAAATATTTTGAGGCAGACTATTTTTGTAACAAAACACATAAAAAGTGAACCAAACCTACTGACGCAGGGTTGCTAAACTGTTTCCACACAGCCCACAGCACTTTAGGCACTCTACCATAGAAAAAGTCTATTTTTAGCCGCACCTAAGATCTGAGCTGCAAGGGGCTCCAGGTGGCTCTTTAAAATGCTGTTTACTGTATCCAAATGATCCAGCAATTCACGGGTCGTGGGTGACAAGAGCCCAGCCCACAGCCTTTTCAGCCACAGCTGTGGGTTCGTCTGAAGTGGTTCTAGTTCTGGTTACAATGCATTATTTACTTTTCATTACAGAGCATCTTAGTGCATGGCAACCAATCAATACCTTTACTGTTACCTATAGCCTATCCTAACTACTAACATTACCATATTCATGGTACTATTTTCCATCCACAAAAAGTTAGTATGTAACAGTTTAAGCTAAAAGTAGTTTTTCAGTTGAGATCTTTTCTCTACTTGCAACTTTGGCTTTCTTGTTTGCCTGTGAAAATTTTTTTGCTTGGTAAAAACATATTTTGTTTGAGGTGGGTTTATCCTTTGCTCTGAGTCATAAAAACCCTTTCTAACTCACTTGCTCTTTGCTTTCTAGTTATCCAGTAAGACTGGCTCAGCAATTCTTTTTTTCTATATCAAAACTTACTACCATTTTTATTCCTTCTTCAGATTCTACATTCAAAGATCTTTCTGTTATACATACATATCTGTGAGACCTTCCTGTCAAACCCTTATCCTTCCCAACACTGAGCTACAGTCCTCTTGCTCATAAAATGGGCACATATTAATACGTTTTTTATTTTGATTTTACAGAACAGAGACGGGAAGAAATAAAATTCTGGAAGCAAGAATTAGATAACAAGCTGGAACAAATTGTTCATGAGACAGAGATACTGTTGACTTTCAAGAATAGGCTGGAGAGAGCTTTGGAGGGCTGCAAAGAGCCACTTGTCATTGCCCAAAAGTGTCTCCTGTACAGGTGAGCATTCAAGGAGAGAAAAAAAAATCTAGGTAATGGACCTTTAAAAAATAAGAAAAAAAATTGCACACTAAAAGCTCATCACTCTTTGCAGTGGAGTCACAGTCTGATTTAGATGTTAAAACACTGGGGAAAGTGGAACTTCATCATCTTCTGTTAGATGCAGGCATTTGAACAATGTGGCTGATGGTTTTTCCCTTTTCCATGTAGGCAAAGGCGAGTTGGGATTGACTTGGTGCATGATGAAGTGGAACAGGAACTGGTGAAGGAAGCTGAAGTCCTCCAGGGGGTTATTGCTTTGCTTGGACGTACATTGGAACAAACAAATGAGCAAATCAGGTGCAGAGGCAAAGAGCATAATAGAACACTAATTAGATGAAAAATAATACAGCCATAATACTAAGAAGTTGTAGGGTCAGGCTGAGCACAGATCCTAAGTTATCTTCAATGCTAATCAGTAGCAGGAGGTCAGTCCTAATTCATACCACTCAATCAGTAATGGTCAGAAGTTCTGCATGTAGAGTACAGAGCACTTGCACGTGATCCTTGGTCTTCTCATGATCCAGTCCTATGCCTTTAATTTCAATGAGAATTGTACCATCAATTTATAGAAAGGCAGTTTCATACTGTAGATTTTTTGACTTGACAACTACGAGTTCATACACAAAGACTTCTGTAACAGCACTTGAATTACCTAATGCATGTATACATGCATGTTAAGGACACCTGTGAGTGCCTACACTTTGTCTTAGAATTTGGTTGTTTCTTCTCCTAGACGAAACCGTTCAGCAAAATACAGCCTGGACATGGATCTGAAGGACAAATTCACAGCTTTGACGATTGATGATTACTGTGCTAGCCTGACAAATGACACTCCTTATATTATCTATGCTGATAATGCCATGAAAGTAGAAGGAAAGTAAGTGGTTCTTTAGTTCAACAAACATATGATAATTGTACGGATAATATTGGCTGTCCCAGTAATAACAAGATCAGTTTTGTGTAAAACAGGCTTTATCTTTTTGCCGCCTAATTGTTTCTTATACTTCTGTCAGTCACTTTTGTATCTGTATAATATGTCTGTGAAACATGCCACAATAATATTGCTCCCAGTGAACTGCAGTTTTTAAAAAGTTTTTGAAGCTCACAGTTAGCTAAAGAACAAGTTCACATATTGCTTAAACAGAGAATAGATTTACTGAGCTTAACTTCTTTCCTCTCCCAGGGTGTCCCAGTGGGGAGAATGATGGACTGGGACACATGAGGCATAGACTCAGTTTCTGACTCAGACAGTAACCTGCCAAATGTGCCCATTCTGCATCGGTTAGTTAGAGTGAAAGGTTTAAATGGAAAAATACCTACCACAGAAAAATGGGCTGAAAAGAGGAACTATACTGAGAAAGCAATGTGTGCCAGAGCCTCAGAAACTCACTGTTGCTATGCAACAGATGGCAAACTTGCAGCACCAAGAGGCTGACAGCTCTTGCTGCCTGCACGTTAGCATGCATCATCAACAGGTTATGCAACTCAGACCACACCCAGGGTGGTGCTGCCTGCTACGTGCAAATGACAATTAAAACTTTATATATCCACCCAATGAAACAAGGAAGGAACCCTCTGAGGAGCTTTCCAAACACCTGCCTGCAAGCCACAGCTGCGCAAGGATGACCCTCTGATTCTGGGGATGCAGTTGGGGCTGGGCTTCTCAACCGTTGTTCCAGGCTGTAAATGTACATTTACAGGTACTGTAAATGTCATATAGATGAACTGTGTGAGAGAATAGGTGACTGTGTTGTGTAAATAGCTACCTGCTATTAACAGTTACAGCTTTATTAATGAAAGATGTTCTAAGAAATATTGGTTATTATGTGTGTTTCCCCCCACAATAACTTGATCCTTCACCAGGGGGAAAGAAAGTTATAGCAAAGCTGCTCTATGACTCAAACAAATTTGGTTTAATCTGATTCTCATCTTCATTAAATGAAGATGTAACTTCATTACAAAATGATTGTGACAGTGTCTTTTGTATCTGTAGAACTCCCAGGACATGTGGCACTTACTGGGACATGCAGTTAAAAGTACTGCTTTGTTCTTGATTTTGTGGCATAATTACAGATTTATGAAGTCATACAGGGCCTGCTGCTGTTTGTCGGTGACCATTTATTTTGAATCTCTTTCAGTTTTGTTAGCCCTGAGGACTGGATAGATTTCTCAAACATAAATGTTGAAAAGGCTGACAAGCAGCGAAACAATTCTTTGACACTGAAGGCACTTATTGATGGTATCCTCTCACAGACAGCAAATGACATGCGCAGGCAATGTGAGACGGTGAATACTGCTTTTAGAAATAGGGTGAAGGAAGTCAAGGATGCCAAGCACAAGCTAGAGACACTTCTTGCAATGGTAAGTCATAGAGGACAGTCAGTAAAAATGTGGAAACACTGGATTTGGGTTATCCACCAGTTTTCCCAATCCAGTGGGTTGCACTTATCTGCCAAGTTTTCCTTTTTCTTCCCTTCTCCCTCCTCCATAAAAGTCATCTTAGATTTTTTTTTTTTCTCAGCTCTGTGTGCACTACCACAGAGATGAATTTCTGGAGTCATTCATTCGATCTAAATGTTGCTGTAGCAAACAGTAAAGTCAGGATTTTCCCTGTGATTTTTAGTTGCATAGGACTCCTATAGCTTTTTCAGGATTTTGATATGAACTTTATTGATAAAGGCAGGGTCAATGTGCTCAAAATCTGACACATGAAAACTGAGTATTAATATTAAAAATTAATTGCTGAGTACTAATTTCTGGGTTCACCCAGAACAGTGTCATCTGCTTTCCAATGAAGGAATCATACTCCTGGTTAAGCTTTGCAAATATTGTTTGATGAAATAACAACATAATGAGTGTTACTGTGATTGTTAAAACTACTAAAGATGATGATGATTTCACACATTGTAAGAGGCAGTGTGTAGAATTTCGTTGTTGGATTTGTGAAGGTGATGGATGAGACTGCCTCGCAGGAGAAGAACATTGCAGCCTTAAAGAAAGCAATTGCTGACAAGGAAGGACCTGTAAAAGTGGCTCAAACCCGCTTGGAAGCGAGAAACCATCGCCCCAATGTGGAACTGTGCTATGACACAGTGCACAGCAGCCTGATGAGTGAAGTTCAAGAGATTACCAAAAATATTCAAAGGCAAGTGGAAATTATGCAAGAGGAAAATCTGTGCTATAGATTACTGGGTTAATTTAATATGTCAGCATAACAATGGGTCCCAGCTATTCTCCCTGAAAAGTTGGGAATTGCTTGGGAATTGGGGTAGAACACTTTAAGGGAAGTTAGTGGATAGACTTTAGGGGAAGAAAATGGATATTGTCTTGAAGAATCCCTTTCCATCTTTCTTTTTTTTTCTGCTCAGAATTCCTAACTCTTATGAGAGAAAATAAACTTATCCACGTGTTTTCAACTAATGCCTGCCTCTATTTCCCCTATTAGATTGAAGGATGCATTGACACAGGCTCAGACAGAGCTGAAAGGCCTGAGCCGCCGACAGCTTTCCTTGGAGGAAGAGATCAAGGTCAAGGAGAATACACTGTACATTGATGAAGTGCTGTGCATGCAAATGAGAGAGTCTGTTTGCATAAACAATTACTGAAGCCATCATACTGGGAGATTGTGCTCCAAAGAACCAGCTCCTGCTGAATGTTATTGACAAACTTGCAAATTTATTGGCTTGGCTCAATGCTGTCTAGTTATGCGAGGTAATTAAAACAGACCTTGTACTTACAGCTATCTGTTTCACCGCTATCTATGCTCTAAAACATTAGATGAAATCCTCCACTTGGCAGTAAAATTCCAGAATAATGAGAAATGTCCCTTCTTCCATGTTTCTCTCATGTGTAACCAATTATATCTTTCGCCATTGAAAGGTGTCAAAAGGCAACTGTGTGGAAGCTAGAGCAAGAACATCCTCATAAATCATGTACTGGAAAGCTGGGCAAGTGGGAGAGATGTGTCTCAGTATTGGCCATGCTATGTTTTGTTTTTATCTTAGCATCTGCTGCTAAGAACTGGACACTATGGCCAACTTAGCAGGACCTGACTTATCTAACTGATACACTAGATAGTGCATTTGTCTGCATCGGAATCGAGGTAAGTCAAGGCTGACTTTGGGAAAATCACTTCCTCACTCCATGTCTCAGTTTCCCTGTTTGTAAAACGGAAACAATGACATGGGCTTCAATGGTAAAATGTTGGAAGCTCTACAAGAAGTGCTGAAAAAAGAGGAGGGCCTTATTTCAATCAGAGATGCCTGTAAGGGTGGAAAAGAAGTCGCTGCTTCCTTTGGTTCTGGCAGGGAAAAACAAAGCAAGGGCATGAATAAACAATGCTGGAGACAAAGGAGACCAGTTCCCAAGTCCAACATTTTAATGCATGGAGTTTAAAATTGTCCCTTGCCTCTCTCTTGCTGGAATGATAACTCCCTTTCAGAGGCACTGCTGTCAAAATTCAAATCCCTTTCTAAAGCCCTCCAAAGGATCTGTTAACGCAGATGTCACTAGCTGTTCTTCTCTTCCTGTAGTTTATACCATTGGGTAGGTGATGACAAAATAATTAAGTTCTGAGTCAATCAGGTACTTGAATTTCCTGTAAATATCAACCAACAGCTGCTCCTCTTCAGTGCTGTCGTCTTGGGCTGTATAAATCCTGACCTGTATGCACAAACAGCAGTCATGTCTCTCAGATACAATGACTGCAACCCATTACAGCTCATGGCAATAAGAAGCATCTGTGACTAATAAGGAATCTAGAGAATCAAAATTCTTTGAATTTGAATAGAATCTTGAGGCTTTAGTCTCTTTCCACTCCCAACAGACTGAAAACTTCATCTCCTGCCAAAGAATTTTTGGGAGGTGTTGGGAGGAATGAGTTAAATAGTGGAAGACTAGCAAGAAGGATTGTAAATCACTCGGGTGACCCTTGCAGACAGGAACAGTCCCTGATAACCCAGTATGAGCACCAGCAGTGACCCTCTGGCATGGACCCAGTTTAACTGTGTCTGCCTGGGGGTTGCTTTGGGGATGCCCCAGGGAGCAAAGGAAAAGAAGTAAATTTACTCTTTGTCTTTTAGCTGTGGCTTTGTGGTTGTCCCCGCTGTCTGTCTGTGCTGACTCAGACAGGAAGGGCAAGGTTCTTTTTACCCCCAGAATGGATGCATCCCTGGGATATGCACATATCTGTCAGAACCTACTGAACTAAAACTGTAGCACACAAAGTAGTGTGTCAGCATGGTTTACACCAGCTACAGCTGTGGCCTGGCCCCAGTTCAAGACAGAACCCCTGAAGGGTGTGATGTGTTTATATAGTTTTGCATTTTAGTGGGATTCAGTCCACCTTCCTTGGTTTAAGCATAGACACAAGCACTGAGCCTGAGAGGTGACTGAGAAACCCCAGATGTGCGAGAGGGCTTGAACTAGAGGTGACCAAGGGAATGCAGTCTAGGAAAGGCATCTGGAATTTTTGGGACTTCATAGTAACCTTCTATAGTATCTGTATGAGGCTAAGTAGGTTGGAAAGCCCTATTTCTGTGAATGGTTCCCAAGCTCTTTAGTACTAAGGCATAACATAACATAGTTATATTTACATTTCTGTAAGTGACCTTTACCTGGGCATGGGGACCTTTGGGTATAGGAGCAAGAATGGGGAGTTTTGAAGCACAAAGTCTTACCTTTATGGTAGTCAAAATGCATTTCCTTTCTGCACGGTTTTGTAACAGCCTCTCCATAAAGCTGACACTTAGAAATGCCCAGACTTTCAGAAATAACAACCTCTTGCATAATAAGATAAGCTGCAGCAGCTCATTGTCCAGCAACTCGTGGTCATTGTTCAATTCAAGTGTTAATTTCTTGAAAAAAAAATGAACACTGTTAGTACTACTAACAGTTAGTATTACTAACAGCAAGTTGCATGCAGTAACTAGAATTCAACAAATAGTTTTCCAAGTTAACCAACAAAGCAAGTGTCAGCAGATCAATTTTATACCTTGACATTAGCTGAGCTTCTGTTTTGCATTATGACAATAGTGTATGGGCTACAGTAAATCACTGTCCTGTTAAGATGGGGTGATCTCTTGTGCATTTATTAGAAAATGCTGGTCATACCATGATCTTATTTGACCTAATGAGAATTATCTGAGAGACAAGAGTAGAGCCAATGATGGTTTCTAGAAAGCTTTACATATTCCTGTTGCTTATTGGAAACTGCAATGGAACAGGACTTAGAAAGCTGTCAACAACCATCAGGTGTAAGGCCACCTGTGTTTCCCTCTGACATGCAAAGACCTATGTTCACTTATGTGGGTCAGCTGTTGCAAACCTTTGGTGACACATCCCCTGTGACACCAAAGTGCTTTGACATGGGCACTAGTTAATTTAGATGTGCTGTAGGATATTTGTGCATTGCCAAAATAGAGCAGCCTGATAGCATTATGGTGGGTTATAACTGGACAAGGATTATTTCAATAACTACACTATGGGTGAAACACTGAAATTACTCATGAAAACTGCCCTCTGAACGTTCAAGTGAAGCTGTCAGGAACTTTTGTTGCTGACTGCTGTTACACAGAAGGCCTATATGATTACTTTATTTAGCTTTGTGATACTGCAGTAGGGTGTCCCTATTGTTTCCTTTACCTGCAGACCATGCCAGTAAGCTGGGAGAAGGTTGGTGAGAGTAGGTCTCATTGTCCACTCTGGGTCACTAAAATAACAGCTCCGCAGGCTGATGCTCCTAACTGGGATCTCCACCAGCAGGATCCTAGCTAGGTGATCATGCTTCATGACTCTTTCAAAGAAGAAGTTCACGTTCAGTTTTGGGGCTCTCTTGGCCAAGTTTGCCCATGATGTTCCTGAGACCGCTTGCCCATGAGGGTCATGGATATGACACTTGATATTCAAGGTGCACAGGGAATGAGAGCTGTGCTCCCGCAGGATGTCCAGCAGTTCATCAGAGATGCAGTTGTAATTGAAAGTCAGGATGGTCAGCCTGTGGAACTTAGACATAGTTTGGTGGAACAAGGCACTGCTGTAGACAGAAAGGTGGAGACTGAAGAAATCCTCAATATTGATTTCAGATATAAAGCTTCTATTCGTCAAGCTGCTCAGAGAATTCAGAAGCTCACAGCCTTCTTCCAACGTTATTCTTGCTCCTTTTAAGTTAAGATAATCAAGTTGATTGCTCATTCTTTTCAGGAAAGCAGCTAAGTTCTTGATAAACTGAGCCCTAACCACATTTTTCCAGATCAAGCAGTCTAATTCCAGGTACTTGATGCTCAGGGATACTAGGTGGCTATTACACTTACCCAGGTGTGAAAGAAGACCTCTCATAATCACTTGAAATTTTTTGATAAAGGGAGTATTGTAAGGATTTGATAACTTGATCTCAAGGTGCTTCAAATACTTGCCAAATTTCTTGGTATACCACAGTGCACTTTGAAACTCCAGTGTGCGTGCCCTCGATGGTTGGCCGTAGAATGTGATGGTTCTGCACCTCCAGAGAGATCCAGAGTCCATGGCACAACTCCATTTTCTACAGACCAAGGCAGCCCGAGATCTGTCCCTGTCATCTAACCAGTGGAAGACATGCCTCAGACAGACATCAGGTAGATAGGCCCAGGAGCTTTGCTGGGGTTCACTGTCATCTTCCATTGAGAGGATTTCTCTTCTGGGTCTTGAGTCAAACCAACATGCAGAAAGCTGTGGGTAGATTTCTTGTCAATCCCGACATAATAGGCTTCTAAACAAATGGATGAAAGTTTGCTTCTCCACAATCAAAACCAAGAACCCTTTGCCTCTGCACTCCAGCTGTCAAACAAGCTCTTGAGTTTAAACTATCGTCTTACCTAAATCAAAAGAAAAAAACAAAAACAGTGAAGAACAATCACAGTACAAGCACAGGACACACCTTTTAACTTTTTGGCCTTCACCTTCAGTCTAGATAAACAGTGAAATGGTATCAACTGCTGCTACAGCAGTTACACCCTCTACAAAAACCTTTGGTTAGCATCAGCTGCAATTAATTGATCATTGTTTGTGGTCTGATGCCTAGTGTTTAAAAGTACTCAGTTCTTTGGGCTTGAACAGGACAATCAGTGCAAAATTAGCACTAATGACTTTTCATAGCTTCCTGGGGTACCATTCCACGACAATTATTACTCTGCCTTAGATTAAGGCTGGATAAAAAAGTTGAAATGGATGGAAACAAGAAGTGCACCATAAGAAGAAGAAGAAGAAAATATGCAGATCTCTGCGAGTCTGTTTACAACTTCAAAGTCTCACGTATTTCTATTTTAATTTTATAAACAGGCATGAAAGGACAGGCTGATAGCACAGTTAAGCTTCAGCCTGCTGTTTGTCTTGTGGCCTACAATTCTTACGTCACACAGAATTTCTCTGCCTGTACACATACTCTTTTCAATTAGCACCGTTTCTATTTTTAGGGATTCCTCTGCCCACTCTTGCCATTCAAAGTTCCAATCCACACCCCCAGCTATCAAGATAATCCTTAGAAACTGAGCATGTGGTCTGATTACTACCCAACTCTCTTTTATTTAGTACCCCCAAGAAGAGGTCTTTGTTTTGCAGAACTATTAGTCATTTAGGAGGTCTCTAGATCAAAAAATCCAAGCCAAGTCTTAAAATATGGTGCCTGAAGCTCCAGTTTGCTAGTGAGAAGAACCTGAAACTTTTGCTATAGAGATTGAGGGTGGGGAGGGGACAGGGGAAGAGGTCTAATACTTCAGCTACCTGGAAGGCCTGAACAGAATGGACAGAGGAAAGCAGAACAGAATATAGGGCTCCAGTACATAGAAACACATCTGTTAATAAAAGATGTTTATTACACTACACCCATCATTATTAGTGTGTGAATACAAAGGGGTACAAACAAACACCACCAGCTGGAAGTTTTTTAAAACCAGAGTTCTTGTGAATTTGTGAAAAGTATGTTTGTTTATAAGCCAGTGGTGAGATTCAAGAGGTATCCTGCAGTGTTGGGTTGGCTTCCCCATCACTATAAGCCAAATCTTAGGTAAGGTGTTTTAGCTGTCAGCTCTGAGTTTAACTTGGTGGGGGAAAAACAAATATTTGGAAAAAACCCAGTTCTCTCTAGAGCAATTTTTCTTCAGGCAGAAGTAATTTAAAGATAAATGAATACTTTCCATGTACCAAATCAAAACAAAAGCCCCCGCTGCTGAACACGGGGCGGGGACATCCTTTGCCCTTGGCCCTCTTTGCTGCCCGATTTGCCTCAGAGGACATCCCGGGTGGTTCACGGTCCCACACGGACAGTTACACTAGCTGTCTTCTCCAGCATGAGCCGCAGAAGACCGTGGAGTAAAAGCAAACAAACAAAAACCTTCTGAGACTTTGATCGGTAATTACCGGCACTAACAGGGGCTGTGGCCCGGACACCCGAGCGGGCAGCGCAGCCGGAGTCCGCTCAGTGCGCNGGGGGCGGCGCGCCGTTCGAACGCACCGGGCACAGCGCCGCTGCCGCGGGGAGCTGCCCGCTCGCTCCCGCTCGGGGCCCCGTTCCGTCCGCCGCACTCAGTAAGTACTGCTCCGAGCAGCGGCCGCTTCTCCCGAGCCCGTCTCCTCCGTCCATGGCGGTACTTTTCGCGCTTGTTTCTCCTGTCCCTGTGGGCGCAATAACGGCGGCGGCTGGGCCCGCCCAGCCGTGTCCCGTTAGCCCGATGTGGCGGATGTGCCGCGGCTGGCGGCGGGGAGCAGAGCGCGGCTCCCTGCGGGAGAGCGGCTCGGACGAGGCCTGGGCTGGGCGTGCCCCGTGCCCCGGCCGGGGCTGCCCCAGACCGCCGCGGCCTCCAGGAGAGCCGGAGCACCGCGCTGTTGTGGGCAACACCCACTTGAAAAGAGAGCATTGTCACCGTACGGCAGCAGCGGCTCTCTCGGGTCATTCCGCCAGAATCGTATTTGCTAGCAAGTGCAAATCAAGAATTGAAAGTATATATGTGCATATGTTTAAATTGTCATATGTCATATAGATAACTAGCATTTTAGCCCTTCCCACCAAAGTCTTCTGCCAGTAATAATCCCGTCTCTTTCAGGATTTAGGTATCCACAGTAACGTATCCAGTATTGTAACTGTGACCAAAGCAGAAGCCTTCAGCTAGCAAGTACGGCAGGAGACAATAGCAGCTGCATAAACCTGTCTCACAGTGGAGGATTGTTTTGATTAAAGAAGGCAAAAATTTGGGATATCAGATCTTGATCTGAGACACAAAAAAAATGCACTCATAGAGCATTCTGCCTCTCAAACTAGAGTCTTGCTGTGGAATTGCAGTACAAGGCTTCTTTGGACTTGCACAAACCTAAATAGCTGTAGAAATCAACCCTGTTCTCCTTCAAGACTCCAAGTAAAAGTCTGCTCTGGTTTTCTTGTTTTAGGCAAGTGTAACCAAATATATTGTGTAACAGTTTCCATTTCTCTTTTTTTTACTCTGCTTTGTACCTTGCTCTGTCTAAGCTTTGCTCTCATTTTGATTGTTTTAGAAATAAAGTTGACCAAGAACAGGAACAAGATGGCATCTGTGCTCCAGAATGTCAAAGCAACAGTGGCGTGGCGGAAGCACCAGCTCCTAGCTGACCTCAATGAGAACGAGAGCCCTGTGCCTGAAAAATTCAAGAAAAGGGCCCCTCTGGGTTCTCTCAATACCATTAGCATGTCTTTAAGGAAACGGGTACCATTAAAGCCAGTAGAGCTGAATTTTCATAAAAGCCCAACTAGGGAAAGTCTGGAACCAAGACAGAGGAGCCAAACTCTTCACACTATTAAAAGAACAGCAAAATATGCTTTTGGAACAGTGTCCCAGGTATTTTGCCTTTGCAGTGGAACATAGATAGGGTTTCAATTTTGCTTTCAATTCCAGTACTAGGATTTCTGAATTCTGCACTGCGTGCTGTATTCTGGAGAGTCCATTTCCACACACTTGCACAACGTAGTAGCTGTCTCATAGCGACTAACTTTCAAAATCTTTAACATCTTTTCCTAAAGTATAGACAGGCAAATTATGGATCTGGCAGAACACAGAGGAAGGTGAAAACATTTTATTTTATATTTTATTTTATATTTTATTTTTAAATAAGAGCTTTCCCCCTACTGTACTTAATCATATATGGCAGAACAGCCTTCACACAGAGAAAGTGGGGTAGAGATTGCCATCGCTTGCAAAGAATTGTTACTGAGAAATGTGCAGCACTTTGGATTATTTTTTCTTTTATTCATTCTCCTGTGCCCATACTATTTACTAGCATGTTCTTTATTATAATTAATCTAAATTTAGACTGACAAAACCTGCTACAAGGTAGCACGGTACCAGATTCAAGCTTGCACTTCCCTTTCTTGGAGACATCAGTTTTCTAAGTGCATGAGTTCTGTGTTGGAGAGCCTGACTTTTTCCAGTATAAGAGGAACAGGACCTTTGTTCCAATGCCTGCTCTGAAGTCCTTGAGGAGTGCCAAGGGTTAGGGAAGCAAGGGACTCCTACAGTGCAAATGAGTACAGAGGTTGAGATGTATTCATGTTAGTTGAAACCTGATATGAGAAGGGAAGCTAGGAATTCAGCCCAATTACCCCTAGTCTCCCTTGTTCCAAACTTGAGGCTGAGTTCATTTAGCCTAACATGTCTAATGCTTCTTTCAGAAAATACAGAAGTCTTGCCAAAGCCCAGTACGCTCAGTGGTGACGCTTCCAGCTGAACCCAACAGCAGCAGCTCTGTGACCAGTTCTGCCAAAAAAAGAAGTACTACACCTCGAACACCTCGCTGTAAGAGTGTTACTTCAGCAGCCAGTTCCAAAGGCACTCCAAGGTCCAGCAAAAGGGCCTTGCTTGGGCCAACAAGGGTGTCAGAACACAGAGAATGGAGGGATTTCTCATCCTGCCTTGGTAAAAATGCTGTCTCTCTCCGAAGATCCAGAAGAGCAGCAGCACTGAAGAGCCCTTATTCATCACCTGCTGCTTCCAGCAGAAAGATGTAAGTCACACTCTCTTGTAAATTTTTCTTTTTTAATTTAAACATTTATTCTGATTAGAGTATCTAATAAAGTGAAAGGCAAAGTATGAAGTCTTCTGTCCTATTCCCCTGAAGCTGTGTGCTGCTTGAATAGTTAAAGTAGTTCCACCTCTGTATAGACAGGGATTGAGCTCTGCATAAAGCTGAAACATAAAAAGTAATATTTTTTTTTGTGAGACGTACCTGAGTTCTTTGCTGGTGCCTTTTGGGTAAAGGAAAATGGTCTCTGTGTATCTCACTCTGACTTAATTGTAACTTTTCTAAAAAGAAAAGTTAGCTGTTAATATTGCAAAGATACCAGGAATAGCTTTGCTTATGCTGAGTTCTTTATAGAATATAGGGAGATTCCTGCTTTAAAGAACAAACTCAATTTAATCTTTAGCAACAACCATTCTGTTTGCAGAGACTGTGAGTTGGAACTGGTCTCCTCAGGGATTTGCCAGCTGAAGTGTATCTCCCAAGCATTTGATGATGCCATTGTGAAAGAGGAGAGGTAAATACTGCTAAGCATCCCTCAACTTTTGGCACAGGTTACCTGCCACCTCAACACAGCCAATTGCAGGCTAAGTAGTCTCTGTAACTCAGGATGAGGAATGGTTGCAGAACTTTTTCAGGTGTAATGTGGTAATCCATTTTTTTCTTCAAGATACCTAGGAAGATTAAATCTGCAGTTGGATTTGCAGCTTCTAAAACCTGTCAAATGCTCTCCTTGTCTTCAGTTTCCTTGTTGTGGAGTCAGATTTTTAGCAGAAAGAGCCTACCTTTGACTTTGTGTGAGAACAGTATCTCCCTGACCCTTGTCTAAAAGAGATGCCAATCCAGGCTGGGGGAGGAGGTGGGAAAATTCCAGTGCACTGACACAGTCATTGATGTCTGCACATCTATAAAAAAACATCCTTTTATTAGGTAGCATTATATTAACAAACAGTCCATGGTACCCAGATGAAGAAGCCTCTTATAAAACACCTTGGTTAATCCACAAGGTGGTAGGCTGCTGTATTTGTGAAGGTTATGTCATTCTGAATTAGGCATATTAAGAAAGTAAAAATTAAAGGTCAGAAATCTTGTCACAGAGAGATTCCCTAAAATTCTTCCTCTCTTAGAGCACTTGATGTCAAGCATTCAGTAACTAAATGTCAAGCACCCCAAATTCTCTAGAGAGTTTAGCATCAAGTACTTTACCTACAAAGAGGTAAGGGCTTAATACCCAGGTAATTGCAAAAATTTGTACCAATGGGGCCATGTCTAGATAACTATAGATTAAACCTTGGATCAAGTTAATTTTATCATATCCACTGAAAGTTTACTAAATCTCACTCCTAACATTCTCCCATCTGCTAGTGATATGACAGTTTCTCTCCTTTGTAACTGAAGATAGTAGCAACCAGGTAAAGTAGTTGTTCACTTACCTTGTCTATGCCTGCATGCATCTGTGGAGAGAAAAACTGCTGTTTAGAGAGGTAAAGGCTTATTATCTCATGCTGCTTTGAGGCAGTATTATGTAGAACCACAGGCTTCTTCCTTCATATTCTCTGTGGCCATGTCCATTACAGCAGATTGTTGTGCAGCTGTAAAACTTCACCTCCAAATTGTGGATTAGTGAGTCCTTGTGGGTTCACAATGAACCTCCTATGCAACCATCAGCTTTTCTCACCCCAGACCAAAAAATGACTGGTACTAATCTTTTTGTCCCTCAAGTTCTCACTGGTTACTAGTGATCAGAAAGCCTGAGAACCAACCATTATCTGGAGCTGTCTGATTTTTCAGCCTTTCTTTTCCATCTCAAATTTTTATAGCAGTTGAGTCCATGCTATCACAATTAACAGCTGCTCATAACTGTATGGTGGCATTTTTAAACACAGCAATTGTACCCAAGTGGATGTGACATAAATATCTTCACCCATTATGTTGAAAGTGTTTTTTGTTAAAGGGAAAGGTACATCCTGAATATTAGGTCCTATTTTAGCAACAAAGATAGGGGCAAGACACTTTGCTGTAACTTTTCAAGAAAAATGAGAGCAGTTTCAAATGCTGGACTGATGCTTTCAGCAGTGACCTGTGCTGCTTCCACAATTTGGTCCAGTATGCCTGCATGTGTAGATGCATACTATGTGCTCTGTTATTGCTTAGTTGCCTACTGGAATAACTGTGAAATTAATTTTTTGGAGGTGCCTTTAGTCTTGCATGAGACTTTCTGTTCTGGTATCCAATTGCAGGAGTTTTAATGTTAGCGTTCCCTTTTCATTTTTTTCATGATGAAGCAAACCTTGATCTCAAATGATTGTTTCCAGCTCCATGTATTGTTCTAATGTTTTGCATTTTAATGAATTAGATTGTATCACAAGAAACGTGCCTGTTGCTAGTTAAAATTTACTTAATTTGTGTACTGCCATTTAAGTTCACTGAAAGTAATAAAATATTTTCTTGCTAGTGTTTAGAGCAGTTACACAGTGGAAGTGTACCAGACCTCTTCCTTTCTCCCATCTATTTTCCAGCAACGTGTATGACAACCAGTTGAGTAACTCTACTGACTTCATGCTGCTAATGGTAGCCCTGTTGTTCTTCTGCAGGCAAGAAGCAATATCAAACTACCATTATCTAATGGCACAAAACTCACAGTGTGCACATCGATCCCTGAAACCGGCTCAAGCTATCAGAAGGCAAGCAAAGAAACTCCATCAAGCACTTGGTATCTAGACAGAGATGGCTGTACCTGTTTTTTCATGTTTCCAAGTTTATGAGCACATGTAAAGGAGAGGGCTGTAGAGCACCTGAAGGGCTGCACTCTGTACATTTAAATGAGCCATTACACATTTTTTTTTTTTTTTGATGAAGAAGCTCAGGACTTCCCTTGCTTTCTCTTTTCAAGTAAAGAGAATGAAATACACCAACCACAGTGTATTATCTCCTGCTGAGATGAGGGAACCGTCTTGAAAGTGACTTGCATTAGGCAGTAAGTACTGAGAAACTGATGCTCAACTGGCCAGTAAGCATGGCCAAAGGAAAGGCTTATGACAGACTTAGGAAGGGTAATCCTGGGTAAGATTAGTGTTTAAACTGGTATCCAGCAGTCATGAGATTTAGCACAAACTCATTCCATGTGAAAAAGATTGGTCTATTATTTTGAAAGCCTAAGTTTGTTGTTGTTTTTTTCTTTTTTTGTTATTAGCAAACTAAAAGTTATTCATCATACTAGTGGAAGTTAATAAAACAGTAGTGGCTTCTTTGAGTTCTAAGCAAAACTGCCATTCCAGAGCAATAGGTTTCTGTGGAGTCAGAACAAGAACAGAGCTGTATCAGGACTCTCACTTCATGGCCTTAAGGATTAGCCTAACTAATCCTATTTTTAGGTAGTTTTTCCAGACAAATCAGAGCAACTTTGTTAATTCTTATTGCTGCTTTAGATAGCATCTTGGCAGTTGAGTTAAACATTGCCTTTGTGCTGCATCTGTCTTTTAGTTCTACATGGAGATTTGTTACTACAATCAAGGTAACCTCTTGCAGCTACTAATATCTATGTTAGTATTAGCTATGTGAATAGCTAATATCACAGTGGAAGTATTTAGGTTATGTATACTTAGCACTTGATACTTGCATTTTGCTTCTAATTACTTTAAAAAAAATTAACATTCATTTGACAAGCCTTGTTTGGTAGGTCATTCAGTATAAAAAAGTTTAGCCTTTCAAACTAAAGCAAATATTTCTCAAGGTTTTAGAATTCAACAGCAGGGCTTTTTTCCATGGTAAGCTTTGTGTTTTTCTCTGATTATGTTCACTCTAAAATAAACCTTCAAACGAAAGACTGATTTGGGAAATTTTGCTCTTGATAATTTTTAAGATGTGCATTTGACCTAGTAGTTCCAGTGTTACTAAAATTTTAATGGTATCAAGTGTAAATATGAAAAGCATTCAAATATGATTTATATATAAGTATTGATTTTAAACTTAGTCACAATTTTTTTTTCTTGTCAAATGAAACCATTTAAAAACATTGAACCAGTTAATGAGGCCTGGAAACATGAAAGCAACCCTTCTAGCCTGAAGACTTCTATACTTTCAGATGATTGAGAATTTTAGCTTCTGTTATTTCTTGATGTACTGTTTGTTTTGTGGGCTGGTTTTTAGGGTTTTTTAATAACTTTTCTATATGGAAGTATAGAAAAGTATAGTATCTCCAAGTTATTCTTTGCATGTCCTGAAACTATAAAGCTTTCATGAAAATGTTGTCTTATTAGTGAAATGCCTTCTATGACTTTTGAAAAGGAAGGAGGGTTGGAGTTTTTTGAAACCTTGACCTTCAATCTAAGTATTATTTCCGACAGATCAAACAGCCTCTGTGATGTTTCCACCAGCTACTTGGACATGTACAGTTATGACCAAATATTTATCAAATTACTGGTAAGAATAATCAGTGACACTGTTTGTTTAAAGGCAAGGAAGGTTTTATTTAAGTGGCTAATCTGTTTTAAGATTTTAAAAACCAGCTCACATCAAAATCTATAGCAGTTGTAGAAATCTTACTCCTTATTTCATATTAAGAAATTCATTATTGTACATTTTTGAATCTTTACAAGGTAGCCATAAGAAATATAAACATTTGTCACCAGATAGAACCTTCTCACTGACAATATTTAAAAGTATGCACTTAATAAAACTATAGACTGAAAGAACACCTACAATTTCAAGTTTCCTTGTGTGAATTCAGTTGTAAGGGGACTGCCCCTTTTCTTCCCCACAAATAGAAAAACAAGTTATGCATAAACCTTGGGGTTCTGTGAGAGGACTGCCATTCTGGGCTGTACACCAGTCATCCAGGAATAACACCTTTCAACCTTGCTGTCTGTGAATCATTTTTCAATGCTGCAATCTCTGGTATACCATCTCCCAGCATGTCACAGTAAACCTGCCTCTCTCTTTTCTCCCTCCTAAGTTCTAAACATCCATACAAATGACAAATGATCCAAAAAATTTATCTTCCCCAGTAATAATTCCTGTCTGTTGGGCTTGACCTAAAATGAGTGAAAGAGCCAACACATGACTTCAATTCCAGACTCCATGGCACAGAATTCTAGCTGTTCCAGGCCTTATTTCAGAAAAATGAATCTTTTCATCCCGAAAAATGTGTTATTACTTCCATTTTTATGGGGGTTCTGAATTAAGGCTCATCTCAGGAATTTATAGTTACCTTGAGTGACTAAACATCATCAAGTCTTAATTACCTTGACAAATCCACGATTTCTGCTTAAGCTTTGACCACAGACCATGAGGAATCATTGCTCCTAGGGAAGCTAAGAAAGGTAGGCTGGAAAGTTTATAGGAATTCTGTCCTGTACCAGCTCCAGAGGAGGATGAAAGTGCCACTTTCTGCCCTGCATGCCTGACATGAACAATTCAATGCAGAGATCTTCATAAGCCACACGTCACTCTCTAATCAGAAAAATGATGAAATTGTGGTGCATAATCCTCATCTCTCCATTATCAAGCCAATGAGTTAACCAAAAAGATACCCATGCTCCAATCATCTAGTCCTATGACAACGTACTCACCTTTCTGCAGCCTAGATGCCAAGAAGGAAAAAAACGGGAAAATCCTACTTGTTCAGTAACAACGGTTGGACCTACAAATTTTAAAACTTAAAAATACCTCCTGGTTTCAGGTATTTTAAATGCTTATAGAAAAAGCTTTTAGCAAATTTAAAACAGAAAACTACATTGAAAGAAGGGGAAAAATTATTTTTCCCCTTCTAAATTTATTCCATGAAGGACATGACTAAGGATTGAGGATTCCTTAAATATACACATTGGTAGTGTCCTGGCTAAAGAAAGACTGCAATGTATAAACAGGACAACTTGTTCACTAGTAATGACAAACAAAGGCTATTTTGCAGAATAGTGGGGCTTCTGAAAAAATGTCATTGTCCTGCATAGACCAGGGTGTGTAATTTTTTTCTCTAGTTTATAGATAGCTCCCCTTCTACATAACCAGTGAAAGTTTTGGCTGTTTGGAAGTGACTTCTCTAGGTATTAGAGGAAAAAGTGAAGTAATCTGTACAAATTAAGACTAGTTTAATAATGACAGCTCTCATGAACCCCAGTGAATAAGAATTACCAGTACTTTGTCATTTCCACACCTAACTGAATTTTATGCTGAATAGATATAAACCATGCCACAAAACTAAACAGGAATACTTTGGTCAAGCAAAAATCTATTCCAAGAGCACTAGTGTATGCAAACAAAAATGCCATTCAAAATAAGCAGATATGGATTAACATCACAATTCAATTCTGCAATCTATACAATGATATCTTGTTCCAAACCTACCTAGCTAGACAACAAAATTGAACAGACAGCCACTGTTGCTGTGTTTGAGTTGGTTTTGTTGTTTTTTTTAATGTATATAGGTTACAAATTTGCTGTGAGAGCAGAACCAAAACTTAAGTGTCTTCCAGTAGCTATACACACATATACACAGACAAAACCAGAACACCACAGTTGTGAAGGTGTGTTTTCACAATATCTCCAATAACTCTACCACTGCTATTAATCACAGCCATTTTTTTACAGTAATTTAAAATGGATCCATATCAACAGGACGAGAAGTAAATGCTTCCAACTGTGGCTTACTTTCACTGTAGCATTAGCACCCACTGGACTAACAATTTTGTGTTTTACAATTTCATTTATGCTTCCTCCATTCAGCATGTTAAAAGAATGTGCTTCTCTGTTACACACAGCAAATGGCCTGCCCAGGAGACTGATTTTCCATGAAAACACAAGTAGAACTGAAATTCAATAGCAAGCTGAATGCCCATGAATGACTGGATGCAGTTTCATGTGGACAAAGTGTGTAACTAAAATGCCTGTATCACTATTTTGCCAAAGTGCACAGCTGGAGCACGTGATCACAAAATAAACCATTCCAGCCATGAGCAGTCAGCAGTGCTTGAATTATGCAAATGCCATATAAGCTCTCATATACTGTATGAAAACAAACTTAGGGAGAATATTTTCAGCTTGATTTTAATACCATGTTGTAGAAACTTTGAAATTCTTACCACACTAAATCTCTCTCTCTTTCTCTCTCACACACACACACACACACTAGTTTTACTGTAATTAGCTCCTAACATTCTTAAAGGAAGCCAGCACAGTGACTACTGTAAAAGTGACCCAGTTATTAATAGAAATACACAAAATCAGAGTCTTCATGACATGGAACCCTGTAAAATGACATTATGTCTCCAAGAGTAAAAGACAGCCCTTTATAACCTTGGAGATTTTTCTAACCTTGTACTCAGACACTATTTCCTTCAATACAGTTACAGAATTACACAGATTCCTCTTTTGAAAGGAAGTAGACCTTTCTACTACAGCAATTTAAAACAAAAAAATAGGTTTAAGTCTCTTGGGTGATAGAGGTAGATGACTAAAGCAAGAGTAGCTTTGAACAGAAATAGTGATTACTGTCAGGAGACATGCTACACAACACCCAGTGCTTACAAAGAACTTTTTGATCAGTCAGTATTTTAGACCCTGCAGCAAACTTAAAATTTTCCTAGTAAGTTCCTCTCACCTTGGATTCCCATGCTATTAAAAACTAACAAGCAGGAGCATGCTAACAGTAAATTCACTAGGAGATGGAGGCTGGTGCCCCGTGGAACCTCCCCCTAGTGCAAAGCTGAAGAGAAGAAATGGACTATGTGATTTGAATTAATACATGCAATGGGCTGAGACAGAACATGGAATAATTCCTCCAATTTCATGGGTTCAAGAGCAATGATGCTACTGGGAAAGCATTTGTAAATGTAAAGACTGTTTCAATGTAGTTTGCAAACTACCATTCATTTAGCTTTTGTATCAAGACCTAGAGCACAAAACCCTAGCCCCGTGAAATGTATTTACCTGTTCCCAAAGAGTGTTTGCTACCAAAATTTTTACATCTTTCCTTAATCTTCAGCAGAGATTGCCCCCTCCCTTAAAAGAAGCATTAGAAAACAAAGCAAAACAAAAAACCAACTACTGATGTGCCAGACATATTTCAGGAAGTTTGAAATAGGCAACTGACAATCTTGTCAAATAATGTCTGAAAATATACATCAAAGATCACCACTTACAAGCTATTTTGCTGCCTCTTAAGTCAAAAGCTACACTCCTACACCCTTCCAAAAGCCCACTGAAGCTTCAGGTTTAACAGGGAGTATAGGCTTACTTTACTTCTGCACTGTCTTATTATTTCCATTGCATTTCTTGTTTTACATGTTAACTTTCAAAATCATTAACCAATCAGTGAAAGACTCTTTCTGGTCTAGCAAAACCTGAAAGGGAGATGGAGAGGCACAACACCCTCTCCACTCCAATTCCCTGAAATAAAAAACAAACAACAAACCTGGAAAAGGAATGTCCATTTGACTTCAAGCTTTTTCCGTGTCAATAGTATGTTTTTAACTCTAAAAAAAATGGGTTTTTTTATGTGCACTTCTAACTTCATTGCAGGTTTTAAAACATGCGTCAGTTCAGTCATTAAAGTTCTCTTGATGAATTTCCGTGGAAGTATCTGCATGAAGAATCTGCAAACTGCTACTATGTTAAAGTAACTATAATGCTTTAGAAATATTACCACTTAGGGAAAACGTCACATTTTACTTCCAGTAAGTCCATTGAGAGATCAGAGAGAAATTTAAATCAGTAGAAAAATGTCTATTTGGCACCTGTATTTTTGCATGTCCACTCTTTGAAGCTCAAATTGCTATAACTCTGAACACTACAGATTGTCTTAATACAGCAGTTGCTGTGAAGCACGAGAAGGTAAACAATTTATCAATTTACTTAATTACCTTTTTTCCCCTCCAGTGTAAAGATTCTAGTTAGAATCATTAAAAAAGTAACTGCTCTGAAGTTTGCAGATCCCTTAGTTCTTTTTAACTTGCCCTCCTAGCATCTGACTCTCAGACTGAGATCATCAGAGCCATCTTCTTTGGAGTAGTCCACACATTTTTGCACAGTCACCAAGTCCCACCAACAATGTGATCTTTGTACAGTTGCACACTACTTTGTTTACAACAACACTAACTGTGTTCAAACTGTGGCAGACACATATATTTTTAACATGAAGTTTTTATGTTTGGTTCACAAGTGAAGTTCTCTCTTTTATTTTTCCAGCACCTCACACAAACAGGAGTGCCCATGTTGGAGTCTGTTGACCAACACTGTAGGCTGAAAGGAAGCCTTGAGTTTAATGCACCCAGAAGGCATCTTGTTGTACAAGTCAGAACCACCTGTTACTGTAGCTCCTACTGCTGCTTCCCTTTATCGCTTTTATTGAAAAGTGAAGTGGAAACAGACATGGCTACTTAATGCTTAAAGTGCAAACCTTCTCTGTAACCTACGGGACCTAGCCTTTATACTGCTGGGTGCAGCTAATTAGCTGATACCACAATCCTTCATAGTAAAATCAGTATCTTTTCCACTTATTGCACATATTATATCTGTTCCAAAAAACAGCCTGTTGCTATGATGATAAGCTTGTGATAGTGTGCTAGTTTCACCTGGGGAGGAGTTTTAGATTGTTTTAATCTTCCTCTATAAACATGATAAGAGGAAGAGACTGAAAGTGCCCCACTTGGTATAAGAAGGCAGATTTCAGAACAGGGAAGACTCCAAGGTACAAATTCCTGTCTACTTCTCTTAGTTTGGAGCTGCCTAAATACTGTTTTTGAGGCATGCCTACAAGTTTAATGGGGTGCACCCAAGATGTACATTCCCAATCCTCCTAGGGAATAGATTCAAATTTGTGAACTCCACCTCGAACCCAAGCAACGGAAGGCAAGTGCCTGTCATGATCTTTGTCTGACTCAGGCTGGCTCTGAGCACGCTCTGGCTTGGGGTTTGCAGCCGGCGGGTCGGGCTGCTGCACAGACATAGTCCGGCGCAGATGGTTCCTCTTGCGCAGAAACTCGGGCTGGGAGTGGAGGCCAAAGCTGCCTTTTCTCAGGATCATCCGAGAGTTGTTCTTTTTGGGTCGTGAATGGAGACTGAACTCCAGCGAGGCCAAGTGAGCTGCATAACCTTCAGTGAGGAACTGAAACAGCATGAAAAGAAAGGGAGTGACAAATTACTGCTGCCTTGAGCTATGAGTGCCATGACGAATTAAGTTTTGATTGCCGGCATTTCAGTTAGACACCTCCAGAGTGCCAACCCTTCACTTTTTTTTTTTCAAATGACCCATTCCATTTTGTCATTCAGAAATATGCAATGCATGCACTTGTAGATACAATCTGTAAACACTTGATTATCTTTATTATTCACCCTTCCAGAAAATGCCTCCTTTGTAACCCAAACAGCCTTTCTTTGAAATACTGCTGCTGCTTTGTGTATGTGTGAGTTTGCACATGCATTAACTTGTGTGCATTTCCTTGTCTTCCCTAGGACTTCCTGATTGAATAGCGGGAGTTACTTACTTGGCACTGTGCCTGGTATTTCTTTGTGGATCGTCCAACTATGTAGATCTGGGATGGCGACAGAGCCAAAACACTGTACACAGAAATATCCTTCATGGAACCGTATGCGGCGCAGATTTTGATGTGGCACTGAAACAAACATTACTTCCAAAGTGAGCACACTATCCAACACCATGCAACTACAAGGCTGGCACCTGATTTGCAATAAAGCAGCATGAGTTCACTGTAAACAATTTCAATCTGTAAACCTCAGAAAGCTAAACTGGTCTGCCTGCATGTCAGCAAGAACTACAGCTGTGCACACAGGAAAGAACAAGCAGTTCATTTTATTATTTGTCAGGATTGGAGGTCCCTTTGGATGTTTTATCAGCTTTCCTTGCTCTTTAAAAAGTGAGAAAAGAAATGAGGAATGGCAAAAAGATGTTGGGATGTTCAGTAAGACTTACTGTTGAGAGAGAAGGGAGACATCTACTGAATGACATTTTCTGAAAAGAGGCCATAAATAGGTTTCTAGTACCTCTTGCATGAGATTCCGGAGAAAAATGGTCTTTTGTCGCAGTGGGTCATGAACAAGTCCATCTGAGAAGAAGATCATCCCTTGTGGGAAATTGTGTTGGGACAACCATGAAACCACACGCTGTTTTTGCATATCTGGACGGCCGGTGATATAGATAATCAGATATCCCAGGTCCTGCCAATGCCTGGCAGCAGAAGCAGTTAAATTATAGAAGAGCAGAAAGAGAAACAACACTCAGAGGTCAGCTCAACATCTTTTCTTCTAACTTCTAATTGAAGTCAGGTGCTATCTTTTAACAGTGGAAAGGAGCCTAAATCTCTGCTCCAACCAAGAAACTAAGTCTACACCTTGGGGAAGATGGAGGAAAGCAAGAAAGCATAAAGTATTTTTATACAAAATATTATCTACAATATGAGAGCCATTTAAAAATATACTTAGAATAAGCTTCACAAAACATCAGGTACAGCTACTTTGGAAATCTTTAATGAGATTTTCTGCTATTTCAGCTATAAGGAATGGAAACCCTTGAAAGATGACATTTCTACATTCCCATCCAAGTTCCAAAATGGAAACAGCATTTTTCCATCCAGTGCAACACTAACAGACCTGCAAGAATGGATTAAATGGCCTTTTAATTTTTCCTCCAGAAAACATTATTGACTTCCTGGCACCTGATATTTTTGAAGTACAAACATGTCCTTATTTGAAATTAGTGAAACACAAAATACACATGGAATAATTATTAATTCACTGAACATGCTTCAAGATCATATTCCCAAGAAACAACGTTTTATCTTTAGACAACTTAAACCACAAATTTCAATGTAACCCACAGTATTCTAATATTACTCTGAAATTCAGGCAGATACGCTGTGCAAGAAAATATAGAAACTTATCTGCAGAGAATCTTGGCCCTTAGAAAATTGCTGTCTGTTTAGTATAACAACCCTTTTCCTTCCTACTGTGTTCAAGCAGAAAGTCAGAGATTCGAAGTGTTCAAACCTCATTTACCTGACAACATCAACGGCCCCTGCTCGGACTTTGGGGTCACTTCCCATAATTGAAACGCTTGCTGCAAAGGAGCCATCAATGCTGAACACAACACACTCCATTCCTCGGGGCAGTACAGTGAGGTAACTTGCAGCACTGCTCTGGTCCCCTCTGCAGAGTCAAAGCAATACATAAATTCAAAAAGCAAAACGACACAATCTATTTTCTGCACGTTCTAGTTAAGATTTGACATTAGATCTGTCTGGACCTACAGCTCTAAAAATCACTGTCAAATATGGCTTCTGAATTCAGTCTTACGTGGGACAATTGAAGCTTACACTTTTAGGAAATAGTTTTCCAAAGAGAAATTTGGAAGCTGATCTTAATAAAAAATTGCATATGTACAAATAACTAAAAGAATTAGAAAAAAACCTGCAAACCTGCTTGAAATACTCAAACTACAACTCAAACTTTCTCCATAAGCTTAACAGTTGTTAACATGAGCATTAGTCACCCTCTATCCTTGCAAACTACAATGGGAATGCCAGTTGAGAAAAGCAAAAAGCAATACCAAAAGCAACAAAAAAACCAGACAAAAACAAACAAGCAAAAAACAATGCAGTCATACATTACTCTTCTCATGGAAAGACATGTGAAAAACACTTCCTTATGATGTATTTTCCCCAAGATAATTGAATGTTAAAACATGGATAAATGACAAGGAAATCCAAAGTTCTTCCCATCTCCCCACCTCACGTTTCCTAAAACCTGTAATCTAAAGACCACGTTTATGTCTGGTGATGAAGATTCTTACAATATGTGCTCACAGCCTAATGAATAAAGACAGGACAATTAGTTTTGTTCCTCTTTAAACTTACTCCTGCACTCTAAAGCTTCATTTTTGAATATAATTTTATTTGTGTATCAGTAACTCTGTTTTTCTTGAATTGACTGCCTTTTTTTATTAAACTGAGGTAAAACATTTTCTCCTCCTCAAGTAGCACAACACAGGATTGTAAGCTAATTTTGGACTTTGTTAACTGCTGGATAACAACACATTGTACTTCAGCTAAATTCACCTCATTGATTTAATCTCCCAAGTAGGGATCTAAATGAAATTTTTACTCAGTTTTGAAGTTCCTTCCTGATCACAACAACCCATCACAGCTCTAGTTTCAGCTTGCAGTTATTACCTGACCACCATTTTGATGGGATACACACCAACTCTCAATCTCTTCTGCTCAGGTATATTGTAGGATATTCGTCCACTGCTGTTGGATATCTCTGTGTCAAAATACACCCACCTACCCGAAGATGGCTCAGTCATGATGAAGATATCCACCTGAAATGAACCAATGAAACAGTAATCTAATGTGAGAGTCAACAAAACACCCCCTCTATTTACAAGGCCTGCCAAGCCTAGATCATATTAGAATCTCCAACCATGGCTGGGACTATACAAGGAAGTTTGAAGGAACTTCATGACACAGGAAGAACTTCAAAGAGAGTCCCTCTCAATATGTAAATGCTTCCTAACATACAGTACAAAAGTTTATTGCCTTCATAATTTAAAGTCCTGATCTTAGCACTGCACATGTCAAACATAGACATACAGGTCAGAAATTTGGGAGGAACCCTAAACTAGGACAAAGACAACTTTATCTTGCATAGCTATATTACCTTTTTGCATACTCAACAAAATTTCATCTGGTTATTGAGACAAAAATCTTTCTCAAATCATAACCTTGCCTACAACCAAAAAACTTCAGATTATCAAAAGATTTCACCAATATGGTTTTCTTCAACTGAAATATTTAATCAAAATTAACATAAAGGATATTAAACATTTTTCTGGGCCTGAAACAGGCCAAGTGAAACTTCCATGCTTCAGTTTTGCCCTCAGCTCAGCAGCATTGCTCTCTTAACTTGCACAGAAACTCTTACAATCTCAGTGAATATGAAAAAATGTGTACACTTGATGCTTGGTTGTATTAGCCATAAGCCTGGCTTCTGCAGGCAGTTTTAGGATTTCAATTGTGTCACATTATTACTAATTTCTAAAACTAATCTTTACTTGCCCATGTGTAAGGTACAGCAGCCATCTAGCCTCTAGAATGCCTATTCTTTAATCTAGTTGTTTTATCTGGATATGATGATACATGATTTTCTTTTAGTGCTTTGTCAACTACTGTAAAATCCTTTTTCCTTCATCCTCAGAAAGTTAATTGTCTCCAGTATGTGCTACAGCTGGATGGCAAGTTCAGAAACCACTGCACAGCACACTCACCACTAACCAAAGGAGACAGCCACATTCTGGTAAGATGAGAGCTCAGAAAAAGGTCAACTCTCAGGACAGCCCACTTTACAGCACGTTTTTGATGAAGTTGTAGGGGGCTAGTGACACAACACTCTTAAGGCTTTCTCTGACACTGTACATGTGTCCTACATTCAACAACTGTTTCTACTATAACTAAGAAAATTGATGACTCAGACTTCACCTTTTCACCTGTTAAAGCCACCATGTCCAGAGGTCCATACATAAAGCGCCCGACCAGCACCTGAGGACCATCTTCTGCTGCAATGACATCGTTAGCCCGGTGATTAGCAGTCACATTCTGAAATGAGAGCAGAAGATGGGAAGGGTGCTGTTTGTTTTTGTCATGAGGCTGCTGTCTCTATTTAGTTATGAACAGTGACAGAGAAATGTAGTCCTGGGCAGTATGTGTGAGATACATCAAGGGCACTGCAAACCCATTTCAGCTGGAGCCTGATTTCCAATAATGATGGGCTCCTGAACAGACTTTCTAGAGAGAGTGCTCAAGATGACCAAATAAGAGAGAACATTTAAGAGAAAGCCAATTCTTTTTCACTTGAAGTGGTGTCATAGAGCCACATAATTATGTGCAGGGCACATGCATTTTAACTGACATTACTAACTGACTTAGTACTTGAAGAAAGGAGGAAATTATTTTTCCTTGGCCTGTGGATTTGTCTAGCATAAAAGAACCCTTGCATAATGGAAACTTAGGGCTTGTCTGTTATTTAAAGAAAGAAATGTACTTTCTCCCAACATGAAATGATAAATGAAGATGAAATTGCTCACATTCCCTAACCATTAATCTGCCTCTGAATTAAGTTAGCAGTTTTCAGCTCTTTAGTGATATTCAGTTATGCAAACTCTTATTCAGTGATATAAAACTCCATTTAAATTTCTGCCAAACCCACGTCCCACAGCTGCCATACATATTCAGAGTTGAACTTACCCTCAGTTTGACATGTGTCCTTTTGCGTAGCCATTTTTCTCGTGGATTGGATAGACTTAGTGTTTCTGGATCCAGGTTGTCATTTTCCTTGAAATTTACATTTTCATACCTCATCACCTGAAATATTAGTATTTTAATAAAGTGTGTGGACTGGTACTTGTCAAAGAAAGAGAAATTACACTGGTACCCCAGCTGAGTGACACTGCAGAGCCAAAAGCACAATGGAAGTAGAGAGAGGTAAAGCCATATGTACACACTAACTGTACAGACAAACAAACTGCTTTCACTCTGTTGGCCAACACTTAATCTCAAATACTTATTGAACAGCTCATTTTTCACAGAGCCTGCACATTCCTCCAGAGAAAATGGTGAAAACATTAGGATAGTACCAAGTGACAGTCACATTGTCTTGATGATGGTCTACAAAGCAGTAAAGCAGCTTAAAACCACAGAAGCATTTTTTAATGTCCTTTATGAAGAAGATGTCAGACCCCTGACTTCATCTGTATCGATTTCCTACACATCTACTCAGAGAGAATGTTTCCTATCCCTTTTGGGTATTGCTACTGCAGTAGGTGACAGGCAGGGACCCACAAGGACCCACTGAAGTCCAACTTGTGAACATGCAGAACCCTTTTATTTCATACACATTCTTACAACCTAAATATCATACACTTACCAAGAAACTTGCATGTCCAACCCAGATTTCAGGACACAACCCACAGAATTCAGAATCTGGGTGTGGGTTATGCCACATTTCAATTGAAAAGAGAACCCCGGTCTCACTGAAATCTGTGGGTTGTACCTGCAACCACAAATAGCTGTTTTGAATGAGAAATAGATTAGCAAATTTTTCAAGTTGAACAGCTGGTTTTCCATGCTGAAGTTTTACACTCTCAGTGCCCTTGCTAGAAGAGTGGTCTAGAATAATTTTAAAAGATGTCTTACATGAAGTCCCTTGTGTAAAATCACGCTGCAATCAGAGTCAGCAAATCAGCTGGCTAGCAACAAATGACAGTAATGTTGAGAAGTAAGCATGGTTTTTAACAAATTGGCATAAATTCTATCCACTAGAGGTAATGTGCAGGCAATATATGCACCCACAGGGCATTCAGGAGCCACTAGCCTTAATCTTAACCCCCAACAAGGGCAGAAGGTCCAGACTGTACTGGAACTAACCAATCCTTTATGTAGTGCTGTAAGCTCACATACTGCTTTACAGACATGCTCTAAGTGCTTGAAAGGCTTATTAAATTCTAAAAGCTGGAATGTACATACAAGGCCAGGAAAATCTCCTGTAAATGAGAGACTCAGCTTTCTTATGGAAGCCATACTTTCAAACTGGTATACTATCAGATGTATGCTAGTAATTTGATACTTAATAGGGAGAGATATAATTATGTATGGGTAGAGATAGCTTATTCCTTCAAAAACAGGACAAAATGAATATATAATACAGGGTTAGACTGATCTGGGGCATGGGAGGGGTGAGGTGTGCATAAAGGTGCAATATTACTGGTCACAAAGTCAGCAGTGCTAATGGTAGGCTCACTGTCCCCTTTACCTCTCCAATAAATCCAGATGTGTCACTCCTACATGTACTTGTGTGTGATGCATACACAGTTAGCCATCTAACTGACCTAAAGATTAAAAGACACCCTTGGAAAATGCAATCAACAATCACAAGGTCCTCTGTTGCAGAGAGAAAAAGAAGATCAATTACCTGTCTCAAGATGAAGGCCACAACATCTGTTGATTCCCAGTAGCTGGCATGAAAGAGATGTGGCAGGGCCACTGTTGGAAAGGCTGTCAGCACATCTGGACAATACAAGGCATAATCTATTCGTTTTGTTCCCCACCACTTTGCAGTAACTACAAAAAATGAAACAAACAAATTAGCATAAATTTCTATATCAATAAATTTCCTGCTGTCTTCATTTTTGAGATAGATAAACCCCTGTTACTATGAAACTCTTGTGGCTATTTATGAGTAGCACCTTAATTGATGTCTCCTTTTCTGTTACCTTATCTATCTAATTAAAAACAGAAAAGAAAGATAACTTGTGTGATGTAAAATTGCAGAAATGGGCTATTCTCATTCTTCCCAAATTCCAAATAGATACCTTTTCTTTTCATAATCAACTTTTTCACAGAAACAATGTCATGGGAAAGGCTGTTGCCATATCCAATAGCACATGGCACCAGCTTCACTCACTGTTGGTGAGGCATGCTGATGGCAAGCTTTCAGTTGACCCGGAGTTTTCACTGTTTGTGCTGCCCAAGCTCAACTTTCTTGTTTTCCCTTGTGGTTGATCAGATGTATTTGGAGATTCAGGACTCTCCTGAGAGAAAGGTATGTTCAAAGAGCTATTCTCAAGGAATAGACCACTGTGGTTGTGGAGAGCATCACCTGCAGGTTACAAGAATGAAAATAACATTTAGAAAAAAGGGATGCACACCATGGTTTTGAAACTACTGTTTGTGTATATATCTTATTTGCTTATTTATTAATTTATTTTCAAATACAGGGCTAATGAGCGTTTTCCTGAATAATATCACATTCAATGCCCATGGATGAACCTTCCTCCTTCAGAGTGAGAATAGCAAGTCACAGCACGACTGCATGGAGAAAGCACACACCCTACTGCCATGGATGTGCTATAGCAGTTGGGTGCTTTTGCCAGGGTCTTCCAAACTGGGTAGTGATGCTGCAATGCTATTTTACTTCACACTCAATCCTACTCATTTAGAAGTCATTTTCTGAGAAGAATGCACAGCCCTGGGAGTCTGTGATACTTCTCTGGTCCTCCTTCTGACATTAGCAAAATTACCTTTTTTGCATTATGTGGCAAGTCAAAGATATTTTATGCCTGTGTGATTTTACCTTATTTTCTATAAAATAAAAAAAGCACAATTCCTTCTACTAGCATCTTGCTTATCCACCCCTTCCTCTTTCTTCCCCAGATATCAATCTACTTCTGGGGTTTTTTCATCTTGGATTCAAATCTTTATTGCCAACATAACTGTAGTTTAGTATCTCACTTAGGAGAAGAGCAATCAAGACTGCTCAGTGGTCTGATTTGTCCTAGCAGATATCTAAAACAAACCAACCACAAGTGACCAAAAGAAACAACATGTGAAGAACTAGGCAAAGGTCAACTAATTGTTAAAATAAATTGTTTAAAATTATAGTCAAAGACATGGAATTTTCCAAGTAACGCTTCAACTAGAACAGTGGTATCGCCTTCCAACTCCTCTTTAACACAACTAGTAACACAAACCTCATGCAAAAGAATAATCTTTTCTTACTAATCTTCTTTGGTTCCACACTTGCTAAGTATGTCTGTGCTACTCAGTCCCAGATGACTTGTTTTTAGTATGCTAGCACATTGCTATTTCAAATTCTTGAGCTGTGTAAGGAGGGAACACTTAAAAGAAGAACAGGCAATGAGAGCTATGAAAACAGGCACTGTACCCAACTGGTGAGATCTTCCATCCCCTAGTGGGTATCTCTGGTACCGTGGGACACTGAATGGAGGAAGAAGATGGAATCTTTTCTCCAGCAATGGCTCGAGTCTGCAGGCAGAGGGGTCGGCAGAGTGAAAGAAGCTGTACACTTGGCTGCAGGCTGGTCGGACCTGGCACACTGGGATGAGAATGGAACACAACAGAGAGGTCAGCATTGCTTCTCTACAATTTTCAATGAGTCAGTACAGAAAAATAGTTTATATGGTTTTCTCCAGATCAGCACACACCTGGCTGAAAAAAATTTAACTGAATTGTTTCCTCTTTCATATGTAAAGAACACTTCATTGCACAGGAGTTCACAGAGACATCACAATCTGAGATGCGAGCACATAGGAAATGTGAAGAGCAGCAGAAGATAAACAGGTGGAAGCAAGGAAGGAAAAAGAAGTTCAAAATCTTGTAAATATATTACTGAGCCTTATAGCTGTGATGCTCAGCATTTCAAATATTTACCAGCAAAATGGTCTGATAGTCTTGTGACATGCAGAGGACTTAAACCTAGGGGACAGCAGAACCTTCCCTTATATTATAAAAACTGATTCTAGCAAAACAAATAAATAAATACATCTGAATTTTACTTGTCACATTTTTAGGTAGCTTTCTACTTTTAATTTCAGTAAAGAGGGCACCTGGTTCTTCTCAACTAATTTCCAGCTGTCTGCATGATAGGTTTCAATTTGTCTGTTTTCCTCTCAACTGTGTCACAATTACCAGTTTAAAATGGAATTCTTTTATCATATGCACCTCTAAAGACTAATTATGCTTCAAGTAGACACTGCTCACCTCAGAATGTGTTTGAAATGCCCATCAGTTGAGCTGCTCTCAAAGCATATTCTCCTTTGCAGCATACCAGAGGAAGGATGGAAGTGAGAGCTAATTTGAAGAAAATAGTTTAAAATACTAGTAAATTAACATGAAATTTTCCTGTCAAAGTGCCTGGAGGGTAGCAGAGCGGAGACTGGAGAAAGGACTACTGGCTAGGAAAAAAAACCTTTGGTGTTCTGAATTGTTGTCTCTTCTCATTATTGCAACAGATTTTCTCCCTCACCTGATAAACGAATGCATCATTTCCTACAAAGATGCTGTGCTATCCGAGGATCATACCATGAGAAGAGACAAAGCATGTGCAGAATAATGAAAACTAAAGTAAGCTTTTAACTGAAAAACTCTAAAAATCCAGATGCTTTAGAAATAAAACTAAAAAAATCCTCTCTGTGTCTGATCACTAGGCTCTGTTACTAGAGAGGAAAAAGCAACACACCCAAATCCACAGGGCCAAATCCACCCATGAAGCCAGACACGAACAAGAGGTGATGCTGAAGCAAGCAGAGATGTTATTTTTGGTATTGTTTTCAAGGACTGATCCTTGGTGAAGTGAGAGCTTCATGATATATGACATGGAACATATGATTAACAGCAGAACAGGGGACACATGTTTGGAAGTGAGCAGTGACATCCCTGGAACAATCCTCATCACCTCAGTACCTACCTGCATTGATGTTCCCATCTCTTAAAGGAAGAAGCTTTCTTCACTCCCTGACTCTAACTAGGCTCCTTTATTTACCTCCTTTTGCTGTGAGCCTCTGTTTACAAAGGTCATTATGCATCCTGAACTTTAATGCCAGGGAGAGCTTACCATCCAGACCAGGCAGAACAGTGCTCCTCATGGCCAGCACCAAACCAAGCGGTGATCCAAAAAGGAAGAAATCAGACACCTCAAATTCAAATCGGCCCAGATTTACTTCTGGGAGACTGGAATCCACAGGAGGAAGGTCTGCACCATCCTTCAACACGCTTGAGTGGATGCTGAACAAAGAAAATACTGAATTAAAAATAACAAAGAGGGCATTCAGAAAAAAAAGAACATTCCTGAAACAGGATGCTTAGAAAGCTCTGGCACTGACATTTGCATCCAAGCTATACACCTTAAAACTGTAAAATGATATTGCAGTGTAGCAGCCATGATTTTCAGTGAGGCTGTTCAGTAAATTTACTACTTTCAACATACAAGAATTTCCTGGAATTATTCTACAGAACACTTGGTAAAGTTTTGCAAGAATCATGAATATTTAAGTTTACTGCTTTAAATATAACACAGTATTTCCCCTATAAAAGAAACTAAAAGTGACTGACCAAAAACATCTTCATGTTTTCAGTTGCAAAAAGAGAAAAACAACCATTCTGTCTCAGAGGGAAAAATTCTAAACACATTGATACCCAGAAAATGCAATGGTTTCAAAGTGAATATGGAACAATCAACAAAAACAAAGTAAAGGACATTCAAAGCAAGAATAGAATAGAATTACCTATAGAATTACCTTAATCTGATACTAGGAAAAATACCAGAAATAAATACTTGAAATAAAGCACAGTAGTAAGTCTGCACTATACTCAACTATAGCAGAACTGAAACTTCAACACACAGTGAGACTTCTTCCTCTGCCTCACTCACAATGAAATAAAGGAAATAGGATGATAGATAGAGGCAACAAAAGCCCAAATAATTCAGATTAGGTAAAAACCCAAATAGCTGAGAACCAGCAGGAACAATGAGACAAAGGGAATGTTTATGTTCCCATCCCATGTATTTCAAAGGTTTTTTAGGATAAGGGAAAACTAAGTTACCTTCTCCCATCAATCCTTTCGTCATGTAAGCCAAATGTTTACGCAGGGCGCTTTTTTTGTTGTTGTTTTAAAGCTGATCTGAATAGCCTATAGACTAATGTGAGCACCTAAAGCAATTATCTCACTAGAGAATAATAAACGTCCTGAGGGTGAAGTCAGAGGGATCACTAGAAAGAAATAGGTAACAGAAGTTTACAATTCTATTCATCCATCTTGTTTTGAGTGGGCTGTACTGAAGAAATAGAACGTTGTGCATTCGTTTCTGCACGTACAAAACCCTCACAACTGAATAAAGATTAAATAAAAAACTCTCCAGATATGAATATGTTCATACTAGACCCACTAAATCCATAGATTTCTTTGAGGGATAGACGAGAACTTTAGGCAAACCTCCAGAAACACAGCACCAACAGTAACAACGCCTCTCTTGCTAACAGGCTCCTTCCTTCCACTCAGCCACGGAGCCCCGGGTACCTGGACAGGAGTGCATGGTGCTGGGTTATGGTATCACAGTCACACGTGGATGAGTCACTCTGCTTCCGAGGCCTCTGCTTCTCATCCTCCAGGACCCCCAAGATGTCAGTAGTGCTTTTGCTCAGCTGTTTGTTGTCACCCAGACTGCAGTCCTCTGCTAAGAGTGGATTTTCCTTCAGAAAATGAACAGAGCAAAGGCAAGATTTAGACAGATAACAGAATACAAAAGAGATTATATGAAATGCCTGCATTTATAGAGATGACCTCACTTTATCCAACAAAGGGTGGAAAGGATTAAAAAATTCTATTTGCTGTAGAAGAAAGAGATGAAGACTAAATTTCCCTTCAAGATAATAGCCTAAAAGGCAGAAGGAGAATCAGGAATTTAAGGGTGGAGAGGGGTGCAAGGGGTGGAAAGGAGGAGTAACACAAAAGCTTTATCCCTCACGACCTCATCATTCTTAGAGAACTATAAATATCATAAGGTAATCAGAAAGGGTCTTACCTGAGTGCATAAAGTGCACATTACAGCATTAATGATTATGCTCCATGTTCCATGGATATGGGATCTGATTTTTTGAAAATGTTAGCTTCTGCAGGATGCAAGAGGAGACCAGTGGTATCATAGCCTTAAGATTATTTATTTACTGTTCATTATTTCATTATTTTTCATTTCCTCCAGCACTTCTGCAGCTTGCACCAGCATTGTCCCTGATGCTGCAGATGATGCTTTTCAAAATAAATGCCACTGGACTGAACCTCACACCTCATTCATGCATGAGATGTGTGCATGAGGCATGCAGGATCTGCTTTCTTATAACGAGTGAGCATAAAGCTGAGCAAGGACATATTTGGTGCTACAGTCAGGGATACAATATAGAGCACTTGGTAACCCTACTTTAAAGGCTAACAGACAAAGCCTTCACTACTGATTTCTATTTATCATAAAACTGAAGCTCACAACTTCATTTTTAACAGCAAATTTTTGATACATGGGCAGAATCCCATTTTATCATGGCAATTTACCAAATCTTTAAATTTCCTGTGGCTTATATGGAGCTGATTTCCTCTACGGAATGAATCTATAGGGTTTCAGCTGTGTGTATTTTTTTCTCTTCACCTGGATGCTGCTGATGCTTCCTCTCCTGCTAGTGTTCCGACTCTCGTAAGCTGTATTAGAATTATAGCAGATGGCATCAAAGCCCAAAATTCCTCCAATGCAGTCACCTATAAGACACACCTGAAAAAAAGATTTTTTTTGGAGATGTAGCCAATTTTTAAAAGACACAAAAAGCATCACGGTAATGTGAGGAGTTTCTGTCTTACTTCATATCCCCTTGTTACTGGTTTTTACACTTTGGTTTATATTGCAGCTGCTTTTTTCTACCTTCTTTTATCACCAGAAATATGCCCTATGTGAAGAATATCTGTCCCAAGGACTATTTTGATGAGTGGGAGTTCTGCCAAATGGATCAGACCTCTTCCAGCTGCCTGCAACCAGATTCCAGCTCGATAAGTCCAGGTCAGGATATATTTTGTGTAGGTGATCCCATGCTAACAGTCATTCATCACATTTGTAATGTCCCACACTCATTACTCAAACCCCTCAACACAATGGCTGAAAAAGAAACAGCCTTGCTCTGAAGAAATCTTACTTTGATGCAAGAGAAAACAATCCTACCTGTCCATTAAAACCAGCCCCATCAGCAGATTTGAGAAACTCATTGTAAACTTGGTTTGCTCTACTGATCACCATGGCAACTGCATCCTGGTACTGAGGAGATGAAACAGCCAGCAAAGGCAAGGCAGCCAGTGGGATGTGGTCTTCACTGCTGCTGAGACAGCTCTCATCATAGCTGTAAGGATTTAGGCTGGAAAAGGACAGGTTGTCATCAGGAAAACTGCAAGAGGCAGCACCCAGCATTAGGGAATGAGCAGTTATTACAGAAATGGGCTGGGCTACTGCAGTTCACAGTGAGCAAACACAGGAAGGATGATCTTCTCAGAGAATTCAACTCCTTAAAAAACCCAAGGTATTACTGCTCTATCACCTCATCAACTCTTTTGCAGGATTTTTTGCTCTGCATGAGCTTCAAATGTAACTCTGGGCACTATATTGCAACAAAAAAGACTCTAAAAGCAACCATCGCTTAGGGAAGCCCAAGACAAAACAAAGAGAAGTGTCTCTTTGCTTAGAAAAACAGAAATCAAGAAAATTTGATTTTCTCCTTCTCTCAGCAGATTTCAGCAGTTAATCTTGGTTTGCACTTGTAGAAGAGAATATTTATGTCACGGAAAGTAATGTTACTTGAAAACGTTCTCTCATCCAATGAGTGAATTTCAAGACTGAAAAAGCAGCTGAGGTAGAGCAGCTACTGAAGTGGATACATCCAATAAAAATATTTTTTGAAACAAATTCTTCCTCTTAGAAAAGGATGAAGATTGCTGCAAGTCTTGCAGTCAGCAAAAGATTAAGAATGATTCACAGAATTTTATTATGAAATATATGGGTCACAAAAAAATCATTCAAAACCACAATGCAAAACCAAACACCAGGGAATGCAAATCAGCTTACCTGGAAACAAGAGAGAAAGCTGCTGAACAGATTGCTGGGCAGGGAACAAGTCTCATTAAGATGTGGCCCAAAGAGGCAGGGAAATGGGCTCGGGTCACTTTCTCAAACACAGAACTGAAGGTGTTGATGTCTGCCACCTTGCTGCTGTGGTCTCCACTTCCAGTGTCTAATATGTTCCCCCCATGTAGGATCAAAATTAACACGTGAGTTTTGCAGTTCTGGTGTTGAACTCCTTCCTGTGGGAAAAATACGAAATAGGAAAGGAGGAGGCATTTTTATAGACTTTGTTAGTTTACTTAGTGTCAACATCAGCAGTGATTTTTTTTTCTCCCACCCCCATCATGATAATTTTGTGACATTTGCTTTCAGTGGAGTGGGTGGGGGCGTGTGTGTGTGTGCATGTCCTGTGCTCCATTTAATTCAAGTATGTCTGAATCACATAGAGCCCACTATGCTCTGACACAAACACTGTGCAGCACAGATGTAGGTTTCTGAACAACAAAGACTAAGACAGCTTTATGTACATCAGAAGCTACTTTAAATACTCTGGGACTGGAGAAAAGTTCCAACCTCCACGGGCAGCGTAAGCAATCATCTGTCTAGGTATCCTAGTGATTGCTTCATTTACTGACAAGGTTCTTATTCAAATCATCACAAGTCCAAAAAAGACAAATTTCTCTGCCAATGAAAACATTCAGCAAAAGCAGATGATACAGTTATCTCAGACTTTTAAGACTGGTAGCTTCTTATTAAGATTACTTACTGAAAAAGTAAAAAAATGCATCATTGCTGATATCCATAAAACTCACAAATTTATGAATATGTGAGCAGGCACATAAATGGACAATAATCAGCATGTTTTGTAGAATAACCAAGATATTTCCTACTTGAAACTGGAAAGGCATTTTGACTGTTTCATAATTTCACCTTTTTTTCCCTCTTTACCCCTTGATACTCATGTGCACCCCAAGAACTTAGTAATACATTAAAAGATTAGAATTTTTGTTGTTAAATCTTGACTGCTATTCTCTTCTTCACTGTGGATGACATTCCTTAAGATTTTTAGTTCCAGACCAAATACAAATACACTGCAAACACAACACTAATGTTTTTTTGTCTAAGGATCATTAAATGCTAGATTGGGTGATTTACTCGGAATCAGGCAATGTTCTGGACAGTTTATTCTTAAGTTCTGGATTGAAGGGAAATGGGTAACTTTAGTACTTGGTGCCAAAATGACAGAGAAATGGCTGAAAAGGAGAGAACTGTAGGTTGTTCCACATTCTCTATGCAGCCTATGAATTTTAGTATCCAGTAGAAGTATTCATTGTGAAGGCATTTTGCTGACCTGACTTTTATCTGCTTAAATACAGGAAAATCATATGAGCATTTTTCAGGTTTCACTTTTCCATGCACTGATTTACAATTTCCTTCTCCATAAGGTTTCACTCCAGTTTTCAGAAGAGAAATTTAATTCCCTTTAAAAGCTAAACGCAGTTCCTTCCACGGACAATGTCTGCTTCTAAATAAACAGCACTGCTGAAGAGCTGGTGGAACTGAAGGATTCAAAACGGAAAAATTCAAGTGGGTCAATACTGCTGAAGTCACTGGTATGAGAAGTCTCTCAGCTGGATTTAACTGGCATCTTTCACAGGAGGACACAAAGGGAATAAAATTAATTTGTCTCTCAGCAGTAGCTCAGCCATGATTTAGACAAGGTGCTCAAGGACTAAATCGACCGGACATCTGAAGTCAATCAATGACTGTCATCATTTTAAGGGGGCTGTAGGACTGAGTTCTTCAGAAACAGTAAAGTAGACATTTCCATTACCTGTCCTATGTGTGGACAGAGGACCTTAATCAGTTTTCTGGAAGGACCTCGTGTTGAAATTTTTTCTTGCTTCTAAAAAAAGGCAATTCTGTTATTATGAAATTCATGACTGCTGCTGAATCTGCCTCATAAAACCTCCACTTCCAGCCAAGTACTAAGCAGACATAACAATTTCTCTTCAGAAAACTGAGTCCTATCTCCACCTAAGTATGCAATGTCTAAAGATCTTGTGAAGATTTTCAGTGATTGCATGTGCACCTACTAAACAAGGGAAAAACACTCTAAGCCATCAGATGAGTTCACAATTATGTAACACAATATGAGAGTGTTTTTACATGTCTAGTTCTTGAAAATCAGCACAGCTTATTTAAAGAAAATCTCACCTCATTGTCCTCATGTATTTCAATACTGCCTTGTGCAGGGAACCTTTGTTTTCTTAAAGAGGTTCTATATAATTCACCTGAAAGGAAAAAAGATGTATTAGTCATATAAATATTTGTCTGTTACACCTTTTACAGACATCTATGGAGGTAACACACATTTCTAATTTCAAGACAGAAAGTTCTGTTCACAGGAAATCCTGTAGACAAACAGAACAATGTATGTTCACCAGTGATTCAGAGAGACACCAACCAAGCTCTGCATCTCTAGCGTTGCCTGAAGTAACTCGTTGCTGTGTCTCTTCATGTGCTGGAGCACATCAGATCTCAAAATCACCACGAGAAGAAAGCCAGGTGAAAGGAAAAAACACTGAGTGATTCAACATCCCAAAGCATGCATGAAAGGCATGGGTTTGATACATGACCAAAAAAAAAAACTTTGGACCCTGAATCAGGTCCTGCTTTTTTTATTACATAGACCATTTCAAATATCCTTAATATTTTGCCATGTTAATTAGGGAGAGATTTAGAGGAGAAAAAAAAGAGAACTTGTGTTGGCTATAAAGCATAAAGTGGTGATAGCCTCGAAAGAAAACTGCTATTTCCATTATCATGCTCTCATGAGAAATGATGCCATTTCTTGCCATCTGCTGCACTATTGCTAGCCCTTTATAATGACAAATCCGTCATAAGAAATATGTTCACATGAAGGCTGTGACATATGCTTTCTATTAACAAATGAGAAAGAATACTGTAAATATACTGCAGATGCAGTTTTGCAAACTGCACTGTTTGTAGGAAAATAATGGCATGCATCACTGAGCCCAATCCTACTCTGAAAATCACAGCATGAGATAGTTGCTGTGTTAAGTTCCACAGTTTCTTCATTGAATGAGTCTTACACATATACACGCTACCAGATCTCATAAATGACTACCACAGAAGCAGTTGTAGTCAGGAGAAGAAACTGAGCTGAGGATCTCAACTCAAAATGCTCTGCAATGCCAGTTACCACACCAGGCCAGATGGGAAAAGCATGATTTCCAAAAGAGGCTGGCACCAAGTGACAACACGTGCTTATGAACACAGCTGCAGGAATAAAGAACTGACATTTCACTGTGAACTCCAGGAAGGTAATGGACCATGTCCCCAGAGAGAACTGTGATGAAAGGCAACACCCTCATTAACACCACACACTCCTGTCAGTCACTTCCTGCTCTTTAGCAAGCAATGCAAAGGCATAGAAAGATCAAAAGCAGAGCCACATGTACGTACACTTGTGAAGTTGGGCACCAGCAGCAAAGGAACCCTAGCAATACCAGGCTTGGCACTGCTTTTCATTCTTACAGCACTCAGAAATTTTAACAGCAACACTTCTTGCACCTCCCTAAGCAGAGGTGGGAGAAGGAAGTCCAGAGCACAAAGCACTGAAGGCTCCTCACTCCAAACTGAGCCATGTTGTACTGTCCTGTGTGAGCTACTGTGTACACCAGCAACTTCACCCTCCAGTGAAGCTCTATCCCCACCACTCCAGCCAACACTCTAAGGCACTAATGCACTAAATGCCACAGGCACTTTCCTGGTACACTATAATAATCCATGCTGAACATAATTAAATCTAGAAGAAAATTTAAAAGAATCATGATCTGTCCACATGCATTTCTCTTCTCAGTGTAACAGACCACAAAGCCTGTGCTAGTTAACAAGTGCTATTACTATCTCTAGTTATTGAATAGCTTTGGTACAAAGGAAAATGAGAACAACTCACGTTGTTTTTCCTGTAGAAAGCCAGATGAGCAAAATGCAGACTCTTCACCTGCAAAAGAAACCACAATGTAAACTAAAATTGCTTTACATAAACATCAAGTTCTTTACTTTTTCTCCTGTGTTGCTGTAAATATTTTGCAAGTGACTACTACTACACTGATTTCCAAAACCCCCACTGGCTTCCATGGGAATAGATCAGCACATTACACACTTGACAACTGCTGGAATATTTTAATCAAAATGGTTATGCTGGAAGCTAGATTTTACTCTTCATTTCAAGAAAGGTACGTTAAGCAATGAAACTTATAGGTAGGCAGGGAGGAATCTATTTGATAGAGGAATGTAGGTAAGAATCCATTTGACAACCTGTAGCATTAGCCACTGAATCTCTTAATAACTAAGAAATGGCATAACTTACCAAGCAATACGAACCAGATTCTTATTACCAATATTTAATTAGCAGCTGTTTAAAGAATATTTCTGTCCTTCCATTCCCTCCCACAGTCCGCCCATCCAAGGGAAGTTGCAAGTACTCAGATCTAAATACAAAAACCTAACATACAGAGACATGGGAATAAAGGCCCTTCCTATAGATAAAGTGCTCCTACAGCACTTTATCCTGGCCAGTACTACCACAGAGGGTAAACATCTTTGCCATCATTTGACCATGACACAACTTAAAGGTATCAGCCTACCTGTACCTGCATCTACCCTCAGAGCTGGGAGGAGAACACAGGTCTCTCAATCCCTTCTCTAGGTTCCTTCTTCAGAGGCCCAGACAACATTTACTTTTTTCCCAGAACCTACCTACCACTGAGTACACTCATACATGCAACAGACACAGAACTCTCCTCCTGAGGGGCACAGCCTGACCCAACAACAGAGGCAACATCCCTCTGCATGTGTTTGGCACCAAAGAACAGAACAGCAAGTGACAAGGGCCAGGGAAGCTGGTGGTCCTCTATGATATGTGAATAAAACTGCACATGCAGCAGTTGCCTGCTTCTGCCTAGTGCCTAAGAAGACTCTAGAACTGGCCGAGACTGTCTCTCAATCTCATGAATTAAAAATGCTGTTAATGCTAAATTCAAGTAGGGTTAATACATAAAGAATAATAATAGTGTTTAACTCCTCTGATGGATGCAGCAGTACAAAGTAAGAGTTCTGCAACTATTCTCTATTTTTCAGGTGCTCCAACAATCACAGTTGACAGTTTGGTTTTGAAGGGAATAAAAAGGACAGAAAAAAGGACAGGCTTCTAATATACAGCAAAGAAATCTGCTGTGGTCTATTCTTTGTGCAAGCTGTACTTGCAGTACACTGCTGGACCTTACCTTTGAGGAATGAAAATCATTTGAACTAGCTATTTCCAAATTTCACATACAATCTCTTTCATTTTCAATTCCTTGCCAGGACAATTCACAGACTGTTGTTCTGCCAAAGAGGTTGGGTCACAACTGCTACCTGCTTTCAGTTTACAGGGAAGAAATATTAACTGCAATGGCTCATAGAGTCACTGCTGAAGCAAAGTCAGTCACTCCCTTGGGAACAATGTGTGAAGCTCTCAGGAATGTGAGAGCTAAAGGCAAAAACCAGACCTCCATGCCAAGAGCACAGACCAGCCTTCTGAAGTGCTTGTATACACAATTCCACAAATTACAACATGTAAAACAATGGGTTTCATGAAGGAAATTTCTTCCCATGGCAGCTCTGAATGGCTGTGCAGATAGAAACTCTCCATCACAAAAGAACAACTCTCAATGAAACTGAAGACACATCCACTACAGAATGAAAATTAAGTTTTATTTGGTACAATTATGAAACAGACAGTTACTTCTTTTCTTTTTCATCCCACAGTAAATTTAGCATATTCTGAACAAAATGCCACTTCTCTGTCCCAGAACTGAAGGATGATCTGCAAGTATTCTTATTTGCAGGCTACTAAAAAAAAAATTAGAAAAAAATCAGGAAAGTGTTTTTTGGGCAGTGTTAAAACCAGAATAGAAGCCACCTTATTTTCCCACAGAAGATTGGTAACACCAGTAAAAATAACCATTTCTGTTCTTCAGAGAAAGCAGCTGCAGGTAAAAATAAGATTCACAAAGTTACCTGTAGTGTCATGCTGTGGCACACAGCCATTACACATACATTAGATTTGTAGACTGGAGCCATTACACATCCATGTAGCTGTGCTCCTGAGATGTCAGAGGGCTTTTCAGTTCTTGACTCCTGTTTTGCTCTTGCCTGGGGTCACATCAATACTGGGTCCAGCATTAGAGGACAGCACAGCAGAACCTCAAGCACCAACGAGATACCAGGGGAATCGTTCTCTTCTTTCTTCCCTCACACATCCAACCTTGCAATACTGACCAAAAAAGGTGCCAGCAAGCTTTATGGTATAATAACTTTCTGCATTCTAATAATCTGAATTAGTGCAATAACATAATCATACCACTGGAACAAACAACATTGATGCTCCTCTTTACAACGTGACTTTCACCTCAGCAAGAATCCTGTGGAAATTAACTTCTGAAGAGAAAAAAACTGTTTTGTTAAGTATTTTTTTTAATGCTGTAGCAGATGTAACTCACAAACTTGGGAGAACAGGGAAAGGAAATACCTACAGATGATATGATCCTCTCCATGGGAATGGCAGCCAGGGAAACTCTAGGCCAATGAAAATGATGCAAGAACACATGCTGATTTCAACATGTGGACCGGATCTCAGTACAGGTTAAAAAATGAAAAGGGAGAGACTGCAAAGAAAGCATTGCTCTCTGCAGTAGGACTCAGCTCTCAGCTAAAAAATATCTTAGCAGGTAGATTAAGCTTCCTCCATTTTGCATGCGTTTTCTGAGCTGTATTCTAAAACACACAGATCACAAAATTAAACGACTGCAGTTACACAACATTAGTAACCTGCCCTACTATAAACTGCCAACAGTGGTGATTTGCAGAAATCTAATCCACTGCTTCTCTCTAAAACCTGCAGCTAGACGTAAAATCTGTTCTTTATAGGAGCAATCTGATGTGTTCTGGAATGCTGATGACTATTGCAGTTTCCATCCTTCCCTTCTAATGTTCACTAAGCCAAATTTTCTGTTTGCTACTCTTCATATCAGTATTAATAGGCAGCAGTAGATGCTATTGCAATAAATTTAATAGCAGCACTACAGTCAGCTATGTAAGAACACCGCTTAATTAATTATGTGACTCCAGGAGGGCATGACGAGGAAAGGTAGGTCACATGCTACTGGAGGGAAGGAAGAGAGAAGTTTGTTTACACAGAACATTCACTGTGGACAAAATTAGGTAAGGCCGCCCTCAGAGGAGAGAGACAGAGGGAGAAACACTAGTACAAGGCAAAACTCACTAGAGCAGTCATGAGGGTGTAAAGATTTTTCTGTTATATTGAATGTTTTAACTATTGTATAAATGTTGGAGAACCTCTGAGATGCACGGCAGGTGTAACAAAGGGGACTGAACGAGTGAGCAAATGAAAAATGAGACCAGATAAACCCACTAAAGACACCACAGCCTGCACCATTCTTGCACAGAAACACTGGTTTCCTGCAGGAGTTTAATGGATCCAACTCAACATAGCTCATAATTTCAGACACTATGGGTAAGTACCCACATCACAACTGACAAGTCACTTAACAAAATGTCTAAACTGCGCAACGCAAAAATTAACCATTCCCATTAAAGTGGGGAATGCTAATTCACACCCAATCTATCTGAAATATTTTCTTTTTATTTCCTTGACCTAGTAATTCACTTTTTAAAAAAAATATTAGAATTGTAAAATTCAACAAAACAAGACCAACAAAGAATTACGCTGAATTATTTTTATAGACAGGAAAGAATCAAGTGAGAAATAAATATATAAATTTCCCATTACTATACAGGGAAAGTATACAAATATACAAATTATACAAGGATGAAGAACAAGAGAAAAAAATCCAATCTTGCCTGAAAAAACTGACCTTAAAGATCAAATTATCAGCTGCATTTCTGTCATACTTGCAGTTAACTCAGGGCTAATTGCTAGCACCTCAGCATCACTCCTTGCCAAAATTCCATTTAACCATTGCACAGGGAGCTGCAGCCTCTGCTTTGCTCCTAACCAAGCACCATATGTACACTTAAACACTGCACAGCCTCTATCACTGACTTAAACTGGGATTAATTCTATTTCACAAGAAACAATAGATGGTTTTTAGAAAGACTGCAAAGTCATTCTCCTTCCACAAAAACTTCAACCTGAAGAATGATGCAGATGAACTTTCCTCTTACACGTAAGACTCATGCCTATCGTCCAACAACCCAGCTGAATACTTGATGAAGAAAAATCTCCTGAAGTTGAGTAATTGCTTCTCTCTCACAGTAATGTTTCTCCATAATACCAGACTACTTATACTCTTAATTTGATGGAAAGATAAAGCAGTACTGTTCTGCAGCCAAATTAAAAACTGTTTGTGTCCTACAAAGTAATAAAATAACAATAAGTTCCTCATTCACTTTCCTATCTCTACCTTCCTGTACAGGGCAAGATCATGGTAAATTTTTGTAGCAGCTAGCAGTGTATCCTACCCTTCTGACTGGTGTGGTCTTACCTCGTGCATTACTTTGGCCTAACCAGAAATTCAAGAAGTCTGGGAGAAGCCAAAGGCATTTTCGTACATGCTTAATGCTCTGGAATGCCCCGTACAATTTCTGTGAGCTTAGTGTGCTCTGAAAAGCTACTCCTCATGCAGTCTGCTCAAAACCAAACAAACTTTCTCAAACTTTCTCAAAACAGAAGAAGCACTGTCATCGAGTTAAGTCCTTCCAGCAGCCCTGTGCACACAAGACAACAGAAAATGTGAATTCCTGCTGTGGAGTCATGTAGTTCAGCTTTAGGTAGTCCTGTGGGGAGCAGGAAGTTGGACTTGATCCTTATGGTCCCTTGCAACTTCAGATATTCTATGATTTTATAAATTAGCTTATTCCACAGATGCATATCAAACTTCATCTTAACCAAAAACATTACTCTAGTCTTCCAGTCCTGTTCAGTGCCTTGTGGATATTATGACAGGAGAACAGAAAGAATAGTTGAAGGAAAGAACAAGAAATTGTCCTTAAAACTCTTAGAAACTGGCTGCTGCATATATAAACCAGCCTTTTTTCCCCCCCCCCTTACTCTAGATGGGGAAAAAATGAGATCCAAAAGATATGATACTGAGAGGAAAAAAAAATCATCACTCAGTGATGCATTTACTGCACTTAAAATCTCAGGAAATATTTTTCTAAAGGGAAGTTATAAAGAGCAGCTAGAGTAGTGGGGAGTCCTAGTACATGTCATTAATTCAACAGCACTTTATGGTCCACTGACAAACCCAAAGCTTGTAATTAAAGAAAAAATCAGTAGAAATCAAAAAGCTCAATCCTAGGTGGTGCAGAAAGAGAAGGAATTGGGTTTCCATACACAGACCAAATACAACTTGCACACAGTAGCACCTCCCAGTTCCAAACCACTATCTTGTAATGGGGTAGATATGAAGAATAAGTTTGATCTAAATCAGCAATATAAATGACTCCCAGAAAGAAAGCAACGTCCCTGTCAGCACTATTTTCCAGTTAGACAATTTGTTAAAAGATGAAAATATCTGTGTAACCTAGTCTTGTGCAATGGGACAAAGAAAGGCCTTTCACTCACCTGATATGAAAATTTCCAGTTGTGAAAGCTGATCATGTCCAAATATTTTGCTGGTAACCAGTAAAGCAATCCATCAGTCTGTATGTGTGGCATATGAAGCACAGGAAAAGTGAATTTCACAGGCATTTTACAGTCAGTTATGTTTTAAACAACTAAAAATTAAATCGTATTTTGTCAATATACCTGAGAATTCATCCTAATTTGAAGCATTTAAATTCAATTAACTGGACTGACAGAGTAAAATAGTAGCGTGTTGCTGACAAAATTGACTAATGGCTCTTAAAATTCAATTAAGGTGTATTAAATAAATATTCACCATCTGTGGCAAGCTTTATTACAGAAATTACATTGTTATTTGTTCGCTTGCTTGTTTATTTTCTACAAAAATACCAAATATGGCCTCTTTTTTTTTTTTTTTTAACAAATTAAGTTTTAAAACAAAGAAACAGTCAAGATTCATTTGGGCTTTGCCTGTTTCACTTTTTTTGTGTGTGCATGTGTGGGTTTCCATAACATTTACATTTTGGAAAATGCAGGCTGAGCTGGCAGGGAAGATGACCAGCCTGGCTGATCAAAGAGCTTTGGCTTGAACTCGGGGAAAAAAGAGAGTGCATCACCTTTGGAAGAAGGGGCAAGCAACTGGGGAGAGCTGCAGGGCTGCTGTCAGCTTACACAGGGACAAAACTGGAAGGGCTAAAGCACAATTAGAACTTAGTCTTAAAACTACTGCTATAAAAGACAACATAAAGCACTTCTTACAAATATGTCAGCCATGAAAAGAGGAGCAAGGAGAGTCTCCATCCTTTACTGGATGCAGAAGGAAACACTGACAAACACTGGGACCCGGGGCCAGGGAAAGGAGCCTGCTTCTGGCAGGGTTTGTGACCTTGGATAATAGCCTCGGTGGTTTTTCTCTTCAGCAGGCCACTGGTAGGACAAGAGAGAACGGCTTTAAACTGAGACTAGGTTTAGTTTGGATATTAGGAAGTAATTAACGCCTCTGAGGGTGTGAGGCGCTGGCACAGGGTGCCCAGAGCAGCTGTGGCTGCCCCTGGATCCCTGGCAGTGCCCAAGGCCAGGCTGGACATTGGGGCTGGGAGCAGCCTGGGATAGAGGAAGGTGTCTCTGCCATGGCAGGGAGCTGGAATGAGATGGGCTTTAAAGCCCTTTCCAACCCAAATCACTCTATGATTAATTACACCCAAATCACTCTATGATTAATTACACCTTCTGGTGAAAGACAGAAAACACGTGCTCCTGAGAACCAGGAGTTGTGCAAGAATGCACAGTCAAAAAAAATCAGAGACTGTACACACCAAGCTTCAGATCGTATCTAATTCTGTCACATATCACAAAGGCATACATTTCTTTTCCTTAAAAGAAATAACCAAACAAAAACATGCCAATTACCTATTTTCCCACAACTACACCACAAACACACGTTACTGCAAATATCTTGCTACTGTGATTTTAAAACATAATCTAAACCAACCATTTCAACCTTGCTACTCATACATCCATCTGTGTTCCTGAAGATCACCTTCACATCTCTCTAAATTTCTAGGGGAAGCTTTTGTAGGAAAAAGCTTTCCACAGACAAGAAATATGTGTAAGCACTCTGCACTGCTAAACAAACTTTCCTCCAAGACATCTTCCACCATTGCTTAAGACAAAAGCTCTCCTTCTACCCACGCCAAGGACAGTAAGCAAACCTGATATATACAATCCATTACTATCACACTACTAAGTAATTAAAATCAGTGTGTCGGGGCAAATAGACAAAGGAAATTGATGAAGATCACATTAAGATCTCAAGCTTGGCATTTGCTAAATTCTGAAATCTTGGCTTTGCAAACTTGCTTCTGATATTCAGCAACTGTAATGAAATACAACCTGTCCTATCATTTCTGGTAAAATGGCCAAGAATCAGAGCTGTCCAGCAATAGTTGTTAGTTCATTGAGGACAGGCAGAAAACCAGACAGTCACAGAAAAAATCAGAAGCTCAATACAAGAAAAGCTTCCAAGCTTGTGTATTTTATTAGATCTCAGGAAAAAAGAGGTCTGATGTTCCAATGTAGCCTGCACAAAGTTATACAATAGTTTTGTCTATGTTAATGACCCAGAAAATGCCAACTGCTTCTGCTCACCAGTTAGGAAGGTAGAAGTAAATAAAATTTCCTAGGACGGAAGTTCAGAAAGGGCAGTCTAATCTACTAAAGCTGCAGAACAACTGAACCTTTTTCTCATTGTTGTTCAGTGTAATTAAAGCTGGTTCATGTCCATGGATGTGTGATGGTCAGCTGGCAAAGCCCAGGTATCCTGGCATCGAGCTGCATTGCCCATTCCTTGGCAGCTTTATGTTTCTTCTACTCGTTACAAAAATAAAAGGAACTGAAGGAAGGGGGGGAGGAGGTGACAAAATGAAGGCTGAAGAGCTGAAAAGCCTGCTGGCTGTATATGGAGATTGAATCATAACAATACAGATAAACTCCAACTGCACTGGCAAGCATTTATTATCTCTCTATGGAGCTCTGTGGTTCTTCATTCATGAAGATGATTCTAGAGTCTCTCATATTTTAATTTGTGTGTGTGAGAGAAAAGAAAAAAGAAATGGTATGCTAAGCTCTTCTAATACTTTCCAGCTCTCAAGCTCCCATTTACAAAAGGGCAACAAGAAATATATGTAGCAAGAAATAGCAACTGAAGGAGAGAGGACAGCCCTAGTATTCACATGACCTTATTTCAAGTCTTATTCAGGTTTGCTCTCAAACAAACATGTCTTGGCCTCACGGATAATCCATACTCCAGCATTTTTTCCTTAGGATTTCACTCTTTGAAATGCTGACACAGGTTTAGCTTTACATGCCAATTACTAGCTTGAATTGAATGACATTTTTGTCTGTAACAAGTATTTGCCTGGTTTGCAAGTTAACATGTATAGAAATCTCATTTCCCACCATAAAAAACTCAAGTAATGCGATATAAAGCATTATATAAGTACTAAATTCAAAGTCTATGAAAAGTCTTCCTCACCTTACCTCAATTTACCTTCACTGCACTATATAAATACAAACCAACAGTAACTTCAAACCTAAAAACACTAACAATATATATTTAAAGTAAGGGTATGATCTCAAGATAGCTGGAGGACTGAAAATCACCAGGCTGAATTTGCTCCAAGTGGTGAGTACATGCAGTTTCCCTTAATGTAATGGACAGAATACATTGCCCCAGGAGTGAATTTAAATGCCTAACTATGATGTGTGAAAATGCTTTTGTTCTACAACAAGAAAGGCATCTGCATCAACATAACTTATGCAGCTCTATGAATTTTTAATTCAGCTTGATTGCTGTTTGTGTTATTTTCTGTATTTAGCAGGAGTGCATCAAAGGAGGTTTCTGTCAGTGTGCTTTACAGACAGAACTCTACTTTCTTTTGCACTGCTGAGACAGTGAAATCACATTCTGGCTTAATGTGATAGAGTACGAGTAATATTGGCTCAGACTTGTGCTAGCCCAGTTCTCAACAACTTCAGTCCTTGCCTGACATCTCTATTAAGAACAGCCAAGCTCAGCACAATGAACTGTGACCCAACAGTACGCTGGCAGCACAAGTGACACAGTATCAGAATGCAAATACATCTGAGCATCAATCAATTCCCGGGCTGATCTGAGCCAGGTATGATGGTCCTAAAGTTCCTAACAGCAGTACGTGAACAGAAATGAAGAAATGTAAAGAACAGGTAAGAAAGAATTTTTATCTGTTCTTTTCCTTTCTTTTGCAAAACATCACAGAGAATTGGCTTAAATGAAAATAGAAACCTTTTGTATGAAGGAGGATGGAGTGTAACTCAGAGGACTGCTTCCTTTGTTTCTGCCTGTATCTCCCATGCAACCCTGGTCCCACATTCTCGGCAGCAGTTATTCAACTGCATAATGCAAAAATCCCATACTGTTATCAGCTTTGTTTCTAAAGAGCAGAAACCCTTAAAAGCAGTCTCTTACAACTCTTAGTGTCCAACACAAAGGGCACTGCGGAAGAAAAAAGCTAAACAAACCCATCCTCACACAAAGGTGCTAAAGTGAAAAAAAGCCCCATTCTAAAATACCAGGCATGGGAGAATTAGAGAAATTTCTACAAGAATTCGAGGATAAATGGTTCTTGGCTAGTTATTTAGAAGACTTACTCATAATTGATACAATAATGTATTCCTTTTTCTTGGTATTTTGTAGCAAAGAAAATGCCATATTTACAACAGGTATAACATCTATAGTATATCTTAAAAAATGCCATTGAATCTCTGAATAAGTTAGCAAGTAACATAAATGAGGCCTTGGTATCACGTTAAAAGCAAATGCAAAACTGACTTTTTTTCTCTATCTATTTAACAACTGTAAATACACTGTGTGTATTGTGCCTACCTGTTAGTTAAGTATTATAAAAATAAATCATTCTCATGGTAGGTAATCAAGAAGTTTATGACTCAGATAACCACTACTTTTATATATACCTGTTTACTTAAACCTGTTAACAGATATTTTCAGGATTGACTACATGAAGAAAATCCATAAAGAAACGCCTCCTAAAATGGACAAGTATTTTAAATTACTTTTAAAGCTAGATTAATTAACAAGCACCATTAGGCCTGAGCCCCATATCACTGATGGAGAAGCAAGCTAGGTCTTTCTCTCTTTCTGCAGTCAACAAGATAATTTAATTTTCAAACAACTAGGCAATTTAGGAGCCAAAGTAACAATAACACTGCTTAGGCCTTTATCCTAAGTCGCAAATTCTTACTGGTGTATCAGTGCCCATCTCCCACTCCTTCCAGTGGTCCATAGTTACATACATATTTACATAAAAATGGCCCCAAATGCACCTGAAAGTATGCATCCCCACAGAAATTCCAGATAAGGATTCGTTGACTTTAAGGACTGAAATAAGTCGGTGACAACAAAAAGTCTCTCACGGGCTGAATACAAGAAAAAGTAAGTTTTATTCTTGTAATCTATCTCATAGTTGTTCAGCTGAGTCCAATGCTGACTTCCCACTAAAGCAAATAAATTTGTGTTACCTGGTCTGCCAAAGTTTTCTCCTGAAAGAGATCACTTCATTTCTCAGCACTAAAATGCTACTTACATATCTACCCAAATCTTTTAGCTATGGGATGCTGTAGAATGACATTACTTCTGCAGAGTATTTACACAGTATCTAAAATGTAATTGCTTCAGTAGTCAGATGTTCTTGTTAACTCCAAAGAATTATGTAATACAAGCTAAACATTACCTTGATTTCCTTCAAGCTTCCCAATTGTTTCTATCTGCTCAACAAGGTCATTTGAGTTCCACTGGCTCATGCCTATGAGAATAGCATTTTTGCCTTCCACCATCTCCTCTGTAAGAGGAAAAAGAATAGAATTAACTGCAGTGACAAACAAGAGAAAAAAAGACAGGGTGAGAACTAGTAACTGAGAGAGAAATAAACACTCATTAGAGCCCCTAATGGGAACAGATAACAAGTTATGCAGAACTGTCCAGGAAAGCTTCTTGCCTATTCGTACACACAGCAATCCTCTATGCTTCATGGCTTATGTACAGGAAAAACATGGAAAAGAGAGGACTGTCTGAATCTCTTCTCTCTTGAACAGCCACTGTAAAACAAAGTTTATAATAACCATTTTGAGTGTTAGTGTGGTTGGTTGGTTTTGGGGTTTTTTAAATTTATTTTTTTTATTTGAAGAGCATTCAAAAGGTAGAGCAGATGGAGGAGTGGACGCACAGAGCAGGTCAAGACTTTTCAAGAATGTTTCTCCCTTTTTATCAAAGCCACTTGTGCTACATAAAGCTTTACATTTTCATCTAGGGACACAGAGACATAATGGAATGGAGCCAAGCCCACAACACAGAAAACCATTCCTTTTACTGAGATCCCATCCAGGAAGTGGGGTAGGAAAAACTAAAAGCACAAAACACAACCTGTAGATAGATATTAACTCTCTTTTGTAAAAAACAAACCCCAAACGAAACAAGCCTAGAAGCCATAGGAAAATATTTTCCTTCAATTTAACAGCTATTTGGCAAGTAGGGTGCATTAATCTTTTCTGAATAAATTTACTCAAAGCACTTCAGCCTGGCTGGATCCAACCCAGAATGGTCTTTGTACCTAGAGCGAGCACACAGAAAAAAGTAAGTAAAATAAGTAATGACAGTTCTTTACTTGTTAAGGCAGATTTCAGAGAATGGGTCAAATTCTATCCTCTATTACTGCCCTTCGTAGAGATAACGGCTCTAATATGAGAATAAAGCTGGAATAATTTAGCCAGAACATTTCTGGCTAAAATAATAATTTTCAAATACTTACCTTGCAATAGGTCTCTAAATAATTTTTAAAATTATGTTCTTACATGTTCTCTCATATGTATGCTCTTATTTAGAGAGATCTTGGTACTAGAGAAGGAGAAAGATGGATATGTATAAAGGACTGTATAAATCACAGTCACCACCATATCTTATCTCTTCCAAAGTCATACCTTTTATAAACAATGATAAAGGTTATTTATCAGATTTATCAGAGAAGCTGGATCCAGCAAAGCCCCCCTGAGACCTGATGCAATCTCAGCTGCTCCCTGAGGCAGAGAGAATCAACCACTTATCACAGCATTTTGCTCAGGCTTTGTTGCTTTCTCTCAGAGGCTGATTTATTTGAAGTTCTATAAGGAAGGGAAGGAGACATGGTGGTTTTGGTCTCTTCCTTCCCTCCCTCAACAAGTGGTTTTAAAATCCATCTGAATATGATGAGTATTTTCAGTGATGTTTTGTGCTTAGTCCTTACTGCTGTTCCTCCTGCCAACTTTTTGAAGTAACAAGAAGTGTCTTGCCCCCCTGAGTCTCACACCAGCCCCTCAGTGCAACTGCACAAATACAGATGGAAAAGTGTTCAAATTAGCAGGAGTGTACAACAAACACAGCACCCAAGACATCCTTAAGGCCTAGCAGTGGTGAGTGCCTGGCTTACAAGTGTAACATTTTATCCACAAATAAAAATGGGAGATAATGGTTCTCTCCTGTAGATTTCTTCTGCTTTGTTTTTCCTGAGCCAAGTCCAACGTTGGCATTGTAAGACCAAGCAGCAGCAGCGCAGCCCATGGCCCTTAGCACTGGCAGGTGTGTGCTGCAGGCACGAAGACCAGTGAAAAGAACTGAAAAGAAATGAGAGACATGTGCCTCAAGGCCTGTGTTATGGAAGATTTTATTTTCAGCTTAAGGCTGTGGGACAGGCGTGTGGGGAGATCGGTGGGGGGGTGTTTGCCTGTCTGTTGTGGAAGTCTGATGAAATGGCCAAATGGGAATGTGCTGGCTTCTCTGAGCAGCTTTTCAAATCTGAGAAAAAAATGTTAGTCAACCATGGAATTTCATATTCTGACAATTTTGTGATGATGTACTCGGCGGCAATTTTCATCTTCTGTAACCAGAGGTAGGTTGCAGTTAAATTGTAAGGTAGTTTCCTGCATCAAATATCATTTTACATATTAACACTGTAAAATTCCTGCCTAACTTATGGCATGTCACATGGAAAGCAAGAAACAAAGGAAAGCCAAAGTAAAACTAAATTAAGTAGTTAGCCATGACAGATGAATCAACAGTCAAAACATGTACAGCTGCTTCATCTCAAACACAGGTGCTTGATTCTCTGTTTACAAGGCTGTCAGCCAGAAACTTCTTTGTTTGAGAAACTGAGATTTGACCCCAGCTGTTTTTCAGAATACAAAACCAGCTCACTAATGTTATGTTTTAATGGTACCGACTGCTGTGCCCACTGTTTCCTACTTCAGCCTGTCTATAAAGTACAAATTACACATGGCTAGATGTGGGATAGCTTCCAGATTCCCCCATGAAGAAAGCCCATAGTACTCAACTCCAGCTGCACTGTGCAGCTGCAAGAATATCAAACATTGATGAAGCACTCCGGATCAGTAACAGAGAATGGGTAAGAAATATAGGTAAGAAACACTGCAGAAAATTTTATGCTGGAGACAGAAAAAGGGTATCAAGCTACCTCATTTTTAGGAGGTGAAAGCCACAGTCTCTGTCCTGGACAGGTTTCCCTCATTCTAGCACAAACAAACTCCTCTTGTTTCTTTGGTGCTAAGTTTAATCTACTGATAATGCCAATTACTTCAGCCCACACATATGTTTTCCTTTACCAAAGACACAAGCTCTTATCACCAAGAGAGCTTCTGAGTGTGGAAACGCCTTCTGCCTCTTTTGCTAGTATTTATGCTTCTGTGTACATTTATTTTCCTGACATTTAAGCACTTATTTCTGAAAGGCTGTTTGGGAGAAAGCAGAGATGATGCTAAATTAGGAGGACCTGTGGACTGCCTCAAGGGTAGCAAGGCCTTGCAGAGAGATGTGAATAGACCACAGAGCTGGGCAATCACCAGCCACATGAAATTTAACATGCGTGAGTGCTGGATTCTGCACCTGGGATGGGGTAATACTGGTCAGACATACAAACTGTGGGAGAAGAGAAGCCCCATGGAAGGAGTCCTGAGGGTTTAGGTTGATGGCAAATTGAGTATGCCATGCTGGTCCATGGGGTAACCAAAAGGGCAGCAGTGTGCTGGGGTGCACCAGGCACAGCCCAGGCAGAGGAAGGAAGGTGAGTGTCCAGCTCTGCTGGGCACAGCCTCACATCCTGTGGCCAGCTCTGTAATACAAGAAAGACCCAAAGCTGTTACAGAGCATCGAGAGGAGGACAACCAAGATGCTGACAGGCCTCAAGACCAAGATTTATGAGGAATGATTGAGGTCTCTCAGTTTGTTCAGTTTGGACATGAGAAGACTGAGGAGAGACCTCACTGCAGTCTGCAACTTCCTCAAGCTGGGCCAAGGAGAGGGAGGTGCTGATATCCTTCTGGTGACCAGTGACAGGATATGAAGAAATTAATATCTATCTAAACAAAACTTGATTTGAAGAGCATTTTTGCAAGCTAACTATAAAGCAATCTAAACTTGGAAATACTTGTGTCAACTCAATATGGTCTATGTCCAGCAAATTCCAAGTGCATTTCTTGTTCTCAGTCTACAAAGCATGCCTCACCAACTCCAAAAATTCAGGCATCAAAGTGACCTTCAAAGCATCACTGAACAATGGATCTTGATGACTCAAAAGAATATTCCGTCAAGCACTATAAGTGATCATACTCCTAAAGACAGAATACAGTTACACCTTTGATCTATTCACATCAAAAAAACTACGCCATCTAGAATGTCTGAAACATCATCATTTTAGTCTTCTTCTTGGAGATGAAATTTGAAGTATGATTTGGTGCTCAAAGTTACAACTGCAGCTTCACATGGAATTTGGAAACATTGCTGAAATCATCAAGACGGCAATTTTAAGTATATTGCAAAGCACAAAGACAGTGTGGAGGAAAATCAGCATAGGGTATATTTATTTTCTATTTCCAACTCTTCCACTCACTGAAACTTAAGATTTAAATGCAGCTTAAACAATTTGGGTATCCTATTCTCATTGACTACCCAGTGGGAAAAGATCACTATCTCTCATTCTCTTCATGCTTAGATGTCTCCCATGCACATTTAATTTTGATCCACAGAAGCAATTTATCACGTATTATTATCTCACACTAAAAGTCTGTTATTAAGGGATTAACAACTCAGTAACAGATGCCGTTCATTATCTTTACATAGCAGTGACTTTTCATTTCAAGTAACCATTATAAATATGATAGTGACAGGCATTTCAGACTATATAGACTGCTTTTGACAATAAAACTTATGTATTTAAAGAAAGCTCTTTTAGAAAAAGCAAGTGAAATGTGTCAGAAAAGCCTAAATTTTGGTTCCTGGAAACAGAACCAAAACCAGAGCCCCAGTCTCCCACTGGAGGTGGGAGACTGCGTATGCACACAACCTACAGATTCTTCTCCCACTTCAGAACAAAACTTGGTTTGTTACTGAGCATGTTATGATTCAGATGACGTAGGGAATGCTGCAGTTACTTCAGCTGGTTAGAGCACAGCTGGACTCAGTGATCCTTGTGGGTCCCTTCCAAGTCAGAATATCCTGTGCTGAAATCCCCAGGCACTCAAATACTGCTCCTTGAACAAGCAGAAGTCCCAGTCCCTCCAGTGAAAGTTTTGACAGAGTGGAAAACCTAAGACACTAGTCTTAAAAATTTACCATCAGTACCACGGACACTCATAGGCTTTATCAGAACTGTGAACAAGAGCACTCCCACTGTAACCTCACACACTGTCTGAGCTGTCAGGGGAAGCACCTGGGTCAGAGCCCACGAGGTCTGCACTGGTGTCTTGCTGCTTCTGACTCAGGGCAGCTCACTCATCCACCCAGCACCTCACCAAACTCCTGGAAATTCAGGTCCATTCACAAATGCTGGATAGAAGAATCCACAGAGGTTTTGTCTGATGAGGACAATGTTGTCAGTTCACCTATGAAGGAGCTTAGTTATGTGTTGCAAAATCGAGGGAAAAAATGGGGAGGGGAGGACAAAAATGCGTACTCACCTCGCGCATCAAAGAATTCATCATCGGAGCTCTCCACAGAGTCTCTGAGAACACTCTGCATGTGCTGCTGAGCACCACCAAATCGACATGGGCCAGCTGGAAACACAAGGACACTCACATTAACACAAGGGAATGCCCATCTCTGCTCCAGAAAAGACCCCGAGCCAACACATTAATGAACAGTTTGTGTAGGTGCCTCAGGAGGATGGTTGTCATGCACACTTTAATCTCAACTGTCAGCCAGCCAGAGGTCTCAGGATGGCAAAAAAATATTTCCACTTAACCAAAGTGATTAAAATAAGTTTGTGTTGAATTGTGTTGCATTCACCTAATGCAGTGACCTCAAAAGATAAATTCTTTCCTGTTGAATTCATCTGGCTGTTCCATTCCAACACTCAAATAGCACATTGTTTCTAAGATACAAAGCAGCATTTCCCCAGGACACAGCAATAGCTCCCACTTAAATTCAATCTAACTCCTAAAAGAAGTGCCATCTTATCTGGCTCACAGATTTGCAGACAAACTACTCAATTCTCACTCACTGAACTGGTTTCATCAGAGAGCTTTGCTGTGCTGGAGCCTGGGACTTTCATTTGAAGCTTGCCATTTGAAGACAGGAAGGCAAAACCACATTAGAATAGGTACAGTAACAGATATAGTCATGACAACTTAGATGGTCCTAACGGATTATCATACTGAAACTCACTTGTAGTTAGTAAACCAGATTTGTCTAAATATCTGAATTCTCCTTACATCTAAGCAACCCAACACTAGAAAGAAGTAGTAAAATATATTCCTTATATTAACAACAAAGACAATTCCCTGGAGAAGAACTGCCACTAGCCTGGCTGAAAACCAGTAAAACTATCACCCCACAAAAAAAGCTCATGGTTCTAGGGACCTTGGAATTTGATGTAGAATGTGAAGGAAGGACAGGGAAAAGTGTCACAAATATCCAGGCATAAATTCCAGCTATGAGAAAAGATCTTGGGAGCATCCGTTTTATTATATTGCACTTGGAATGCTTCTAGATTTAGAGGCAGCTTAAACATAACCACAGTCAGCAGCATAAATCTGCGTAAAGCTCTCTGCAACAGCTCTCCACATCTAGATTGATTTGCTGGCTAGACTGCATTGCACTGCCCTAATACATTGGTCCTATTGAGTCTGCTTCCTTCTGTGCCAGCAGATTAGCATTAGGCACCTTCAGAGGACTTTATTAACATTTCTTGATTTTATTAGACACTGACATTGCCTGGACTCACTGATTTGATTTACACTGTCAATTGCTGCATATTTTATTTTATAATTTTGCTTCAGGGAATTAAAAGACCAGCCCTACGTCAGAACACAGGTGAGCTCCTTGGTAATGACACTTTATGCTTCTATGGCAAGGAACCTATCCTTTATCAGATCAGTCAGCTGACTCTTAGCAGCCAGATTTCAGACATTTTTGCACCCAGGGTAGAAACATTCATTTCATTTCAGTTGTTCAGTATCACAATTTCTGATCAAAGAAGGGGACAGCATGTAGAAATGCTCTGAATGCTACATGGCCAACCTGTGAGTTCACAATAGCTGAACTGGAAGCACATACAGTAGTTCTCCATAAGCTGTCAGGGCAGCATGACAGAGGGACAGCAGGACATCAGAGTAACATTTCCAAGATGTGGAAGAAGAGCCCACAGAAATGCACATGTGCTTTTCTTCCCAAAGAAGCAGAAGTAAAGTTTCCTATCTAAGCAGCTCTCTGCACAGAACTGCAGGTTGTGACAGTCACCTGTCACAGAGGGAGCTGGCAGGGGCTTGTCCTGACCACAAAGCCACAGTAAAAGCCAGGGAGAGGACAAGAACAGAGCCATCCTTGCAGCACTATGAACAGAAGCTGAATGCTCTAGTTAGGCTAGCACTAACTGTAAGTAATTGTACTTAAGATTACAATCAGATATTTTCCTCAGTTAAAAAAAAAGTCTTGTTTTTTTTTCCTTCAACAAAGAACAGCTGAAATTTCACTGGTACTTTTCTGCATCAGTGACCTGGTGACCTGTCAGGAGGTGCTGTGATGCATGTTGGATATTGAGTTCCTTACCCCTATGTATAAGTAAGGATCACAACTGAAATCTATATCCTGCACAACAGCAACCATAAGGGGAAAACCCACAGATCACAATCAGCTGCAACCTCTTGTGATAGGCAGCAAAATAGCCAGAAACTTATTTGACTAAAAATTGCTACAGAAATAGTTCCATGTTCTATTATGCAACACTTGCACTTTGGTTGAAGGCAAGTCAGACTGCACCTCTGCACACGTCATCCTAATTGAGATGCGAGGCAAATTTCATCCTTGGTGTTTAGTGACTGCACAAAATTCCAGCAAACAGCAGAAGAAACAGTTCCCACTCACATATCAGCAGCTTCTAGTGTTGTCCATCCAGAGAAGGAACAACCCACTAAAATGATGCAATCTCTGATATGTTCCACAAATAGACCTAAGGAGCAGAACAGTCATGGAAAATGCCAATTCCACTTTCACCCACAAACACCAGCAGGGCTCATTCTACCACAGTTCCATAAGAACCCAACAGCAGTTGAAAAGTCTATATAAAAGAAGAATCAGCTCCAGCTTCCTCTGGTCAGGAGGCATAAACTCAAATTCTTTCCAAAGGTGTCTCTTTTTTTTTTTCACAAATTGGCAATGATATGACAATGAAGCAGTGCATGAGCACACTACGTTCCATGTGATATGAGGGTGATTCTGAAAGAAAGAAAAAAGAAAAACACAAGAGGAAATAAAATGACCCTAATGATATGTAGCCAACATTCTCAGGACTAAGGAAATGGAAACAGAAAAACAGACAAGAAGTGAAGGCTGAAGAGGCTCTGAAAAACAGTTTAAGAAGCAAAGCTTTCCTCTGAAAACTGAATAGCTAATTCTGTTGATTCCCAGCTCTAATCACTTTCCTATATCCTTTGGAAGGCCTGGTGTCCAAAACACACTCATCCTGTAAGTCCCAAGCATCCTAAGACAGAGCAGCTCACCACTGTCACTCAATAGTAAGCACATGTTCTGCTACCAGTACCAAAAATGCTGCTTCAATATTACTTGTTAAACAAAGATAGTGTTTAAAATGCATATCAAGTCAGGAGAAAGAAAAGGCATCTACTTCCCATTTCCATTCCAGTAACTGGCATCAATTCTGACAGCACAAAGCCACACCATACACTGCAGGTCCTTAGGTGGCATATACCTGGAGGTGAAATGTGTGGAGAGCACAAGAATATCTTCTGGAAAAAGGAAGGAACATTTTCCTGTGGAAATGATATCCTCTAAGCACACCTTGCCAAGGCACAGGGTTTGAATCTGCTATTGGATCTAATGAGCAGAAAATTAATTTTCAAATGCAGCAGGAAGTAAGCCTAGTCCTGCTGTGAAACCACAGCCATGTTACCTTTCTTCAATGGTTCTGCCTTCTCCTCATTTTGAAATAGCTTTTAAAAACACTTACTGCAACTGGAAAAAATAAAAAACATTACTGGAGTCATCACATCACTGTTTACAGAAGCACTTCACGAGCAGGACCAGCACATACACTTTGGGAATGAAAGAGTGGTGATTTCATTCCTGAAACATACTTGTGAGGGCAGAGTAGCAGCACAGTAGGTTCAGTCCAGAATTTAAGAGTCACTCCAGCACCTCCCTCTTGTCCTTACCAATGCAGGGATCACTGGAGACCTTGTCAGACAAGCAGGACAGACGGAAAGTAAGCAGGATTACCCAAATGATGAAAGCAAGCAGGATGACAGGTCATACCAGCCCCCTGTGTACTGGCAGCATCACAGGCTGGTTCCAGAGGCCATCCCAGCTCAGGGGTGCTCACACCAGACCTGCCAGGAAGATGTATTCAACCAGCCTGAGATAATAGCAGCAGTTTTCACTGGATGCAATTACATCTCTGGGCTTTACTGTAACACTAATTCAATATTATTCACTTCACTGTCATATTATCACAGATTTCAAGCTTGCAGCAGGCCTTTTTCTACATCTTTTGCTTGGTAGCATTTTCCAATTTCCAGTCAAGCCCAGACATAAGCACATGCCAGAAGACAGGCAATCATAAAGAAAGCACTCCTGAATACTAGCACCACATCCAGGTAGAGATGAAACAGCACACAGTGCTCTCATAGCTACTGGAAACTCAGTCTTTCACACAGTCAAATATTGAGGACTGAATTAATCTCAACTAAAACAATAATAAAAAATAGACTCTATTACAAAGATTAAAACATTTCCACTTGTCAAAACTTGTTTTAGAAGTGTATAATTTTGAATTCAGGGGCAGTTTTCCTAATAAAATGAAAAAGCACAAGTCATTTTCCCATTTAGATAGAGATGCTGGGTAGGAGGAATGACCTTTGCTATTGCTACTGACTGCTGTTGCATAATAATACTTCTGTTTTGCTGGTTTCAGATGCTTCTTGCCTATCCATTAAGGGATTTAACTGAGCTACCCACACAGTGTTACCTAGTGACTATGCAGCTAAGACTTACTGGAGGTCAAGTTCACCCACTATTATTTTCTAGTTATGTCTTATTTCTTATTTGGAAAACATAAAACTGAAGATATATGTTATTACAAGCATGTGAATTTAACTGCTGGAGGCACTCCCAAGACAGAGAGAGATGCTGATCAGAGGAAGTCCTTGCCTGCACACTGACCACCAAAAAAAGATGGAACATATTATCATTGATAGCAGGGCCACATAGAACTCATGCAAAATCACAGAATGAATCTGCATCAGAGACTGGAACTGAAATGAAAACAGTTGAAGCTGAAGTGAAACACACTCAGTGGAAGGGGCTGAGGGGGGCATAAGGTGGGAGGCCTACAAAACTGAGAGGCTAAAGGAGGAGAGGGAGGACAGAGAGAATATGAAAGGCTAAAGGAGATGGAGAAGAAAAAAGTGGAAGATCAAGTCAAGATGTCAAGTTCCCTTGTCAAAATATACAGCTGACAAAGCCAGACATAGTTACAGACAGAAAAAAAGTCCACACAAATTGCAGGTTCTCTTGTCAAGAAGTGAAAGACCTAACTGATGGAGCAGTCCAGATGGCACTGTTGACAGACGTGCCCAACACAACCAGCTCCTCTCTCCCATTCCTCATTCAGTCTTTCATCTCACAGCAATTCCACAGTGAGAAATCCCTGATTGTCTTCTCTGTATATCCCTCCACTGGTAGGTCTGCACCAGATGGTAAGGATGGGCATGTATTTGAATACTGGATAAAGGAAACAAATCAAGAAACTAAGCCATGCAGGCCTCTAAGCCCCTATTTTAAGGTACCAGTGACATTTGCAGTCTTGCACTTTACAGGATTACTAGTGAGGTGGAAGAAGAGAGAAAAGAGGTTTAACATGACTGTTCAGACTTCAAATCCTAGATCAAACTTTCCTGTAAACATGGTTCATCTCCCAGAGCTGTTTCTTGATGCTACAGATGCCAGCTTCCCCACAGCAGAAACCAACTTCACCCTCCCTCTCAGCAGTGTCATCACCTCCTCCAAACTGTCTCCCCAAAACCAGAGAAGATATGAATATTCTCTAATCTTTTCCTGCAATGACTGTAGGTGGACTCTCTGCAACACATCTGAAAGTCTCTGCTTTCATAGTGCAGAGATTCTGGCTTTCTGAGGAGGCTCTGGCATTTTTGAGTCACTGTGCTCTGTTAAAAATGAAGTCAGAGCTGAAGAGCAGATACCCTACCACTCCCACAGGAACATACCAGGTAGTGATCTGCAATTGTCTCTGTGTGGTTTTACAATCAACACTCTTGCAAATGCCCAAGCATTTCTGCACAGGGACTCCTCCAAGTGCTTAAGGTCTGGAGTTGACTAATTGAGGTCTGGCTACTCAAACGAGTCAAGTATGGACCATGTCTAAAAGCCCTTTAAAAGCACACCTGCCATTCAACAGTGAGCAAACATCACATTTCCACTACAATTTTGGTCTTCCTTTCAATTTGAGGTAGGGCTACAGCATTGGCAGGGGCTGCAAGGTAGGATACATACAGGCAAAACAACTTTTTTATATTTGTCTATATTGCAGCTCACATTGATAAACTCAGTAAGCTCAATTTATAATAGCAGCACATTTTCCCTATGCCTAGACCAGATAGTTTCTTCCAGACCCCCTTTACTTTTCTTTGCAATAAGTAGTGACATCACAAAGCTTTGCTCAAAATACATACTTTGTCAGTGAAATCAAATCCAAGACAAGTACTATGCTTTAAAATTCCTGTGGAAAATTGTATTTGAACATGCAAACTATGTATGCAGGCTGCATTACTCATCTATCACAGAAAGCAAAAAAATTCCCTCTTATCTTCCTATCAAACTTAAAATGACTGCAAAAGAATGACAAAGAAAAAAAACATGAGACTTTCCCCCATGTGATTACTTCTTCTTCTTCCAAAGATGAAGTTCAGTCCTATATTTGCATCCTCTGAAATAATTAACGCTCTCATGTTCCTGAGTGTTATATCTCCGGGCTGCCACCAATACATGCTTATTTGGGGGGAGTAAAGAAATAAACAGTGCTGAAAAACACCACCCTTTCGGGTTTAGCTTTAATACTGCCACACTGCTGTAAAGCTGTGTCCAGACCTGGCAGCAAACACCAGGCAAGTATCACACACTGACCATTCAGTCATAGCAGTTAGGCCTTCAGCTGCAACAGCAGTGGTTCTGCATGCAACCTAGAAGAAAACCACTTCTGCATCCGCAACCGCGCTCTCATCTGTTGTGGCCTTGGTGCACACAGAACATTTGCTACTCGCTGAGGCTCACCTGCCCCCGAGCACGGGACACCAGGGTGCTGCCGCTGAGCATCCTCGAGCCCTGTCTCAAGCCCACCGACCGCCCAGCTCCACACTGCTCGGGCTCCAGAGGAAGCACGAGTTACGTGAATGGGCAAGGCGCAGCGCAGGCTTTCGTCAAATTCCACCCCACGGCACACCTGTGCTGTTCTCCGGCCGCGGCTGCTGCCTCTCGGGCTGCTCGTCCCGAGCGGGCGGCAGCCGCGGAGCTGCCCCGGAGCCAGAGAGCCTTCCCGGGGAGGAGGCCGGGCAGGGCGCGGACGCCTGCCGTGCCCCGCAGACCCACGGCAGCGGCAGATGCGGGGCCGGAGGCAGAGCGGGCCGTGCTCGGTAACGACGACGAGGTCAAACGCGCCTCGTTCACACGAGTTGGCGTTGGCTCCGCGGTGCCGCCGCGAAGGACGCGGAGCCGGGGCTGCCCCGCGCCGCGGGTGGGCGGGGGGGGCGCCGGAGCCTCA
>VXBI01008681.1:1047802-1067081 GCA_013397375.1 Toxostoma redivivum | reverse complement strand
GGCGGGGCAGCCGCGGGAGCCTCCCCCCCGCCGCGCCCCCGGGCCCGCGCTCCCCTCGGGGCCGCCCCATCCCGCCCCGGGCCTCGCCCTCCCCTCAGCACTGCCCCGCTGCGCCGCGCGGGCTCCGCGCTTACCTGGGAGAGGAGCTTTCGCCATTTCAGGGCTGCCCGCTCGCAGTCCTCAGCCGTGTCAGGTGCTCGCCCGCTGGGCGCCCCGGCACCCCGCTCTCCGGCGCCCCATCGGCTTTCAGCAGAGGCCCCGCGCCGCCCCCTCGCCTGCGGCGCTGAGACGCGGCCGGGAGCCGCCGCCGCCGCCCGGTGCCGCCCGCCCGCCGCTAAAGGCGCAGCCGCCGTCGCTGAAGGCGCAGTGAGGGCTCCGCGGAGAGCGGGGGCCGGGCCGGGCCAGCACGGGGACGTGGCTGCGCATAAACGGCCTGGAGCGAGCGGCCGCGAGGTGCGGGCAGCAGACCCACCCCGGCGGAGGCTCTGGTCCCGCCGCCGCCGGCACGGACCCTCCGCCCGCGGCTCGCCTGGCCCGCAGCCCTCACGACACGCCTCCCGGGGAGGGGTCGCGGCTCCCGGGCTGAGCCCCGCTCCCGCCCTCTGCTGCCCGGGGGCAGAGCGCTGCCCCGGCCCCGGCCCCGGCCCGTGGTGCTGGGCGCGCCCGCTCGGCTGCTGCTGCGGCACTGCCCCCGCCAAGCCGCTCCCGCAAGTGGCTGCTCTGGATTTTAACAGCCAAATTCCTCCGGGTGTTGCCAAGCCCCGTGTCAATGCAGTGGCTGAATGCAAAGCTGCCTTTTAAATCAGCCATAGGCAAGTGGCTTAGATTCTGCTGAATTAGGGAACTTTCAGGGTTCGTCCCTCTTCAAGAGCCTCATTTAACAGCATGTCTCTAAAAGTAGAGAAGCTAACTTCTCAGAACCCCCAATAATCGGGAGAAATTCATCTTAAGGGACGTCTTAAATCACAGCCCTCCTTGTAGAAACGATGGGAGGAGGGTAGCAGAGAGCTTAGGAGGGATTGTGTGTTATTACAGTTTGTAATAACAGTTGTAGAACACTACCAGATAAAAGGCAGCGAACAAAAGTTTTGCCCCCAAAATCCTACAATTACAGAACCAAGCAAACATAATGCAAACAGGTCCTAAAGCAATTAACAGGCTCTGTGCCAACACCAACTTCGTAGGTATAATACATGATTTGCTAGGGGTATTGCTTAGCAGTTCATTCAAGAGCCACAGCAAATACCTCTGAGAACACAGCGAGCTCAGTGGTCTTGCTTGAGCTTTAAGCAGAATAGCCAGAACACGGAGCAGTTCCCACCTCCAGAGCCAGCTGCAAGTAACCTGGTTCACCTTCCCTCAGCCATGGGTGACAGTGCTACCACATGCTGCAGTCTGCCCTCGACCCACATCACCTCTGCTGTTGGACACAAGTTCTGTTTAAAAGATTTGAGAAGGATTGCTTTCCCAAAGGTGCTACAGTGCCACTAAGCCACCAAAGAAAGCAGTCCTAGAGAAAGACCATGGATTTACAGAATCATAGAATATGCTGTGCTATTCCAAATGGATTCAGAGGGAAGTTATCTTAAATTAAAACTGTCTTCAGTGATAGTAAGTATTGTTTATTAAAAAAAAAATCTTCAAAATACTTTCACACACATATATACACATAGCAACACTACTGCTTTAATATGTTTCACTTAGTTTTAGAAATCAGCTTTTAAATTACAGAAATCACATATCAGCAAAGTCCCACTTCAGCAGTAACATTTACATCATTACATTTGATGTAAATTTGAAGATGATTGAAACAGTAAACCAGGCTTCAATAGAAACAAAATTATTTTAAAAATATATGTTCTAATTAGAGGAAATAAAAATAATCTTAGAAGGTTAAAAATGTATGTCATAGATTGAACAATATTGAAGAAAAAAATTGACAAAGGAAACACACTGTCATGTTTTTTGCATTACCTCAGTGTTGAATTTGTATTTCCCTAGTACACTACATAAATGATTATTACTCATTGCTCTGACTCCAGATATAATCCGAACTAGTGCCTTGATTACTTGAAACAAGTTAATTTAATGTTGCAGAAATGCCAATTGCTCATTTACTTCGATGTCCCTGATTTCAATGGGATCCTTAAGAGAATGTGGGGTTGAATCACTAAATGCTGATAAAAATGTAACATTTTAGACTAGTTTAAGAAAAAGAAAGTAAGATCTCTATCACATGCTCCTATTGAAGGTCTTGTTTTTCCTGTGCATTATGTACTAGAGGTACTCAGGAACGCCATTCTGAAACCAACAGCAAGAGCCCAAGCAAGCCTGCAACTACAGCCAGTGACAAGTGTTTGCATCTGTTTGTGCTGGCCGTGAGAATCCTTCACTGGATTGCCACATCCCCAAAAGAACTCACCCTAGTGCAGCATGTGCTAAGGTGATTAGACAATAAAATGAAAAGTGAGGAAGTCCTTTCTGAAAAAGAAAACATTATTAAAATGGTTTTATAAAAAACCTAAGACGAATCTTTGATGGAGATTCAGTGCAGAAAGTCCCACAGACTGTCAGGCTGGGGCTGACGTTGATGGGGCAGGTGGGAAAGCATTCACTGCACTGGCTGCAAAAACTCAGACGTGAATACAGCTTCTGCATAGTCCTCACAAACATCCTGCAGCTCTGCTGCCACGTCACACAGGGCTTCTTCTGTCAGTTGCTCTGAAATGCTAAGGGAAAGAGAGGGCAAAAAAAAGAGAAGGAAAAGGTTCAGAAAGTCAGAGTTCAAATTTCAGTCTTTCACTTCTAAACCACAAAGATAGTTCATATACCTCTCAGCAATCTGCCATGGATCAAAACTGCCCACTGCCTCATGGCAAATAAGCTTGAGATGATGCTTGTATCTGCTGTTATAATCCAGGATGCTCTGGAGCACACTGCTTGGCACAGAGAGAGTCACAGAATATGCTTTCTGTAGCGAATTCAGAGGCAAGGGCTGCACAATGTCATTTCCAGTCTGCAATTTCTCCTCTGCTTCTTTATTTTCATCAATATCACTGCAAGTACAAAATAATCATCAAGACAGAACTAAATTTTTAAGTCTCTTTTTGAAGACTCAGTGTAATGAAAACACTACAATGAAGTCACATGGATCTTGTGCACCACAGTTTAGTGTAGGGCCAAACATTCCACTTACGTGCTGTCAAAAGGTTTTTCAAATAAAATATCTGTTTCCAGCTCTGTGTGTCTCATTAATTTGGTTATCTGAATTGGATGAGGAGATGTAAGTTTCTTAGCTTCTGATGCCATTTGTAGTTCTAGAAGGAAGAAAATACTATTTTAAATTGGTTTTTTGAAAGAGAAAAACTACATTTGCTGCAGGCTAAGTCCTCAGAAAGACTTTTGTTTCTTTTAAGGGGGAGTCCTTCAGGTAAGCCAAGTATTCAAAGTGAGAAAAAACATAAATTCAGCTAAGTGTATTAAAGCTGAGCATTCTAGAAATACTACCTTTAGTATGTAATACCTTAGTATAAATCATTTGTGTTGCCAGTAGGTACTTCTGGCAGAGAGATAGAAAATACCACTGTGAAAATAACACAGTCTATTAAACTCAGTGATAAATCCAAGACATGGAAAAAGAATCCATAAGGATTTGGGATAAATCTTCACCAGTCTTACCGTGAGATTTTCCAACTTCTGTTAAAGAACAGTTTCAGTAAAGTTGTATGTGATCCATTGGAAAATCAATGTAGCTTCACTGTGCTAATCAATCAAACCACAGGATAAAAAAAATGAATGCTGATAAAGTATTGATTTTAGAACTGCATCTTAGAAACTGTCCTCTGAAAGAAGCACCTACAGTAAAAAATGTCTGAGTGGTGCTATTTGATCACACATAATCCAATGATGTTGACTTCAAAACACCTGAATTTAAACCTACAGATTACAGGGAAACCAAGCCATATTAAAAAGGACAATTACCCATTTTGTCCTCCTGGGCCCACAGCTGGGAGTCAGCGTGGACAATGTGGGTGACTCTCCTGCGGACAGCCTCCCGGTACATCTGCGGTGGAACACACAGCAGTCAGTCAGCCCAGTCCCTGGCAGCTCAGGGACACCACCACTAACAGCACAGCAAGGCATGAGCCTCCTTGGGCAACAGAAAAGGGCTGAGGGATTAAAAACACGGCCACCTATTCAAACTGCCATACTAGAATACAAAACTTTTGTATTGCCAGTCCCAGGGGAACTGCTCCCCTTTCAGCCAAACAACTGAAGGGTCCTCAAGCTGCTCCAGCCTCACCAGCAGTGAATCCAAATGTGTGCTCCAGTGCCTCAGGGACAAGGACACTGCAGCTTCACACTTCCAGCCAATGCACAGACCTCTACAAGTCAGTGGCACTAAACCCAGTAGTAGTAAGTCACAATAAATTTCAGAGAACAAGAAGGCCAAATTGGAACTCAAACCAGAAACTATGACAGAACACATCAAAGAGAACTTTCAAAGAAAGCAATATATGAGAAAGCTCCAGTCAAGTAAATTATAACCTCATGAATAATTATATAGAAAGATGAATAAAAGGCACAGACAACCATGTATATGTCTGACTTCTCCATGTTGCCCTGTGAAATAGTTTGGATTGCCAGAACACATTTCCTCAAGATGGTCATGCTACTAGAATACTGAGATTCTATAGCCCACAAAAGGGAAAAATTCAAATTAATATTAAAATACTTTCCAATGTGCTAGACAATCAACATAGTCACCATAGTGATTCTCCCATTCACATACAATGATTTAAGCCACAAAGTCTTGAGATGGGATGCAAACTCAGGTCTGCCAACTTTATAGCAACAGATTCATCACGCACTCTGCTTCTGTTCTTACACTATGTTTTCTGGAAGCACAAATTCTATCCAGGTCTTTGATCTCAGACACTGATCCAGTCACACCTTGCTTCATCTAAGAATGTAGATACTTACAGATATTATAATTTATTTACAGTAAAGAAGAAATGGCCACTAATAAGACCAACCAAGACAAAAATCTTACTTCAATTTCTTCCATTCTTTGCAACATAGACTCCAGGCTATGAGTGTCAGCCACAGGCAGGGCCTCAGTCTGGAGTCTCTCATGCTGATCCATGCTCCACAGTTCCTGAGCAGTATCTTCCAAAAGATCATCCAATAGCTTTTCACTCAGAATATCTGCATTTGTTGCAACCTGCTACTTAAAAAAAAAAAAAAAACTAAAAAGAAATGCCACAGAATACAAAAAAAAATCCAAACAAAAAAAAAGTAACTTGCATTAAGTTGAAAAGAAACCTTTTTTTGTTTGTTGCCCCTTTACAAATGTTTGACAGCTCTCAAGGCATCATTCACCCAGGGCCATGAGCTTGCCAGTACTACCTGTGTCCTGTCCAACAGAGGTGCAGACCACTCCTGGAACTCCTTCCCAGCTTTGTCTGCACACCGGGCTGGAGAAACAGTTTGTGACCTGCACAAACAAGAACAAATGACAATGCCCTTCTGAAACCTGGTATGACAGCAATTTAAAACACCAAACTACATAAATATATTTTTAGGAGAATTGTTGGGAGTGGGGAGGATCTGACAACCCTTATGAGATTTTTCAAAGAAAGTCATTACCTTAACTTTTGTATTTTTTCCATTTCTTCTCTGCAAAGGTCAGTTAAAACCTTCACTCCTCTTGAATTTTTTGCTTCAAGCCTTGCTAGTCTTCAAAAATAGCACAGTAGCATAGAGAGTTACAAAATGTACATTCTAACAACTGAAGAATGAAATACTGTGATTTCCAGTGTTAGTTTGGAAGAGGTACAAGAAACTTTAGAAAGAAAATTAATAGACTTTAAGACCATATAAACCAGAAAGTCTGTTGAGAATGAGGGATCTTGAATCATGTTTTATGCTGCTGGCAAACAGGAACTACATGCTTATTTATCCACAAATACTGTCCAGAGAAATGAGCTCCTCATCTTATCAGGCACACTGCCTAGTATAGATCCAGCACCTGTATCTCCTGATTCAAATGCCACTAACACCAGTCCCAAACCAACCTAAAATTGGACATCCCTGTCTAACAGGATGTTGAATAGAGTTTAGAGTAAACAAACCTGCGCTTTATTATTGTCTGGGACAAGTATATGTATCTTATCCTTCTGAAACAGGGAGATGATGTTTACCTTCTTAATGCAGTGCTGGGAATACCCACTCCTCCTCCTGTGCTTTGTCACTGGTCTGCCTTGCACAGTTTGGCACTGACTCCCAGGCAGCAACTGAGGTAAAAGGCTAAAGCCCTGGCTCTTCCCAGGCTTTGGGGAATGGGGCTGCTCTGGGCCAAGTGGGAAAGGAGAGCGCCTGTGTGACAGCAAGCTGAGATGTGCACTGGACTGCAGCCAGGCCAGTTCTGTCCCCGTCACTAGCACAGATCCAGAGGCATTTCTTGGGCAAAGGTGGGTCAGGGACTGCAGACATACCGCTCAGGTGAAACACGCCGGGGCGCAGCCTTCAAAGGCGTTTTGCTCTCCTTGACAGGTCGTTTGTTCTCCTTCAGTTGGAAAGCTATAGTTGGCTCCTGAAATCGGGCATGCTTTCCTGCAGGGTGTGCCCGTCTTGGTTTCAAAGATTTCAGCATTCCCTTAAAATTAACATCATCACATTAAAAATACATATTTTAGCTGTTGAATTTTTACAGTATTTGGAATTCTGCTTCAGACTTTGTGTTGGAATCATGCCTACTGGCTTTGCTGCAGTTGATGTATGTGAAGGCTTTACAAGTGCTTTAAAGGGAAGTATAGCTGTGCCTGAACAGAACATATGCTGAATCCTGCAACTATTATTTTTACAAACAGCTCCAACTTGTGTTGCTCTTCATGGGGAAATAGCTTATTTTTGATTTTTCAGAATGAGACTCTATGCTAACTATTAATAAATCCAAACAGGTTTCCAAGGTAACATTATATTCAGCCACAAAACTATAATATCCCCACATTTATATCTGTTACAAGGTAACTTAGACTTGTCTCCTCTATATGAATTATTTAAATGCTTAACCTTCCTGCCCAGGATCCTCACTGACCACAGGAATAGGAAGTGTAAAAGTTACATAAACATACATTTATGTGTCAGATTTGATTTTCCTAGTTAAAAGTGATACTCAGAGGAATGAATAAAAGAAAAACATACTTATTCACAAAATATAGCTCTAGTCTTTTAATAATTGTTTTGTTTGCACTATGGAGCTTCTTTCTGGTTGCAAGGACTTAGCAGGAACCAGAATTCGTATAATGAGATTTTATAATTTCTGTTATCAATTAAGTAAGCCTAAGTAACTTAAATTCTCCTACTAACATTGGCACATTACTGCTGAGTGCATTTTTTGTGACCATAGGAGGAAGATACTTCAGCTTTAATTTCAAATTGAAAAACACACGTTAATTTCAAACATTAAACTAGTTTCAGTGAGCGTTTTCCTTACCAATTCTGTTGTTGTTTCTAGCTGTAGAGTGTATTTCCAAGGAACAGTAAACACTGTTTTTGAAAAACATTTGCTAAAATAGTCATAACCACTAGAAATAACAGGCAGATGACATAGCTTATCCCTCTCTGTCTCCTAGCTCAGAATAGCAATACTGTGAGGAAGTGCAAAGCTTTGACAGGTCTCTTATATTATACAATAAATCCCAGAGCACAAGTAGAAGACAACATCAATGATTTATCACTTCCATACCTGTGGTTTTGCAGGCAATAACACAACTTTCTTCTTCAAAGCACCACTTTCAAGGACAGACTCTTTTTTTACAGCTCTAGCTCTCACCAGTCCATCTGTGCTTCCTTGCAAAGTGGCATTTCTCTCTGAAGTAGGTGGGCCAATTTCTTCTTGGTATTTATTGTGTAATATATGAGCACAATTGTTTGCCTGTTGAACTGCTGAAATATTTGCAATGTCAGTGTTTATCTATACTAAAAATAACACATGAACTGTTAAATGTAAGTTGAAAGGGGCAAGAACTGTCTTTTTTTCTGCATTTGATATCTCTGTTATGCTAGGTATACCTAATCATGAACCTTTAGGCTCTATCATAATTTTTAAATAATCAAAGACAAAATAAAAATTCTAGCCTTGTATTTCCTGACAAGTATTAAAGAAATGGTCTTTCTGACATTGTTTGGATGAACAGGAAGGTTTGGCATTTACGTATTTACATGTACAGATATTTGAAAATATAGATTTATATGCAAGTCATGGGAAAGCCTTTTGGGAGCTATTGCTATAGGAGGTCTAGGCTGTGATAACAAAGCATCCTGTTTTAGGCAGCAAGACACATGGAAACCATTAGATGTTTATATACTGTCTCCTTGGACTGCCAAGGATGAATTCAGCATATGCAATTCTTGCTACCTGGGAGTAGTAGAGAACACTTACTATTCCAGTACAAACCAGCCTGAGGTATGAGAAAGTGACCACAAAGAAGAAAAATAGTTCACACGGTTCATCTAATAATGTAAGAACTTACAGTGGCATTCATGAGGTGCCAAAATACTTCAGGTAAATTTCTCTCACACCTTGAGAAAGAATAAAGCTCCTATCCTTTCACATCCAAAGCAAAAGAATGACACAGAAAGCCAATTCTGAACAGTTGCATTGCAAGATAGTGGTGACAACCCCCAAGTCTTCATTTTAACCATCAGTTAATGTGGCTCTAGGTAAAAAAGTGTGACAGTTGTGCAAAAGACATTAACAGTAATGAACTGGCCAGGATAATACAGCCACTGCTCCCAGAAGTACAGAAATTGCATCAACCAAGGGAATTCTGAGCTAAAGCCACAGAATCGTTTTTTCAGCATGAACAGTTAAACAATCACAGCCTGCTTTTTGTTAGACTAACTTGCTAACATCTAACCAACTTCAAAAAATTGAACTGCAGATGGCAAGTAAGTGATAAAAATATCTTTATCCAAAATACAAACCAGTCAAGAGACTCCTGACACAAGGAGGTTTTTCAGACTCTTGTCCATGCTGTCCCTCTAAGGTGAGAGGTTTGTTTTCTCCTTTTGGAGATAGAAGGTGCTTTCTGGCTGGAAATGTCTCAGTGCTCCTTGGAGATTTGGCCTGAGAAGCTGAAATACATTTCTTCACTCTTTTTGGTGCTTGCTTGTTTTCCAGCAGTGAATTCAGATCCTGCACCAAATATTTAAAGTTTTAATTACTCTCTCAGTAAATCTGATGTAATGAAAAGCAAATTCAAGGCATTCTAAGCAGTTGGAGCTTTTCTGGTTTGGTTTTGTTTTGGGGTTCTTTTTGACGATAACTTTCAGTTTTTTTCAGACTGATAGCTTGTTCATGTAGAAGCTTTTTCATATTATTAACTGAAATCTTAATGAAGAGGCTTACATTTTTATATTCATAACTGACTCCAGCAAACCATTTGCTTACAGAATGTTCAAAAAGAATTGACCACAAGGGCTACAGACCAACCAAGACCTCATGTTCACATGACTATGGTAACACAGCCACTTCTTCCAATGCTATGTCCAAACTTAAACAACTGCCTCCTTTCCTCTCCTTTCCTCCTTTCCCTCCTCCTTTTTCAGGCAGTTAGCACTCTTACTGTTCCCATAAGCAGGTCATAACACTAAAATTAAAAACACAGCTCTTATGGTTTTAACAGTATTTTAAGGAAAGCGTCTTACAGCTCTGGTATTGCTTTTTTTAATTTATGCAGCAGGCAACGTGAATCAGGACTTTTCTATTATACCAATGACATGTATAAGTCATCAGATATCACTGAAAAAGATATCTGAAGGGCACAGACCCAAGTAACTCTCATACCCACAGCTTGATCTTCTGCCTGGACAACTCTGCACCCACCATCATATGAGATGCTCAGGTGTTCATCACGGATGCTGATGAGTAAAGCATGCACCCAGAGTAATGAGCATTTAATGCACACCTAGGTATAAAATTAATTATCTCGGTCCTGAAAATGACTAATGAATTAGAAACTGATGCTTTGTTGCCACTATCACTACCAGTCCTCATTCTACCAGGACAGCCAAGAAAGGTAGCAACAGCATCAACAAGACCAGCAGGTAGCTTCTGTGTTTAGGATGCACATTTCTTTTAGACCACCATTGCTTAGGAACATTAAAAGTACATTTTTACATTAGAAAATATGGCCTTTAAGAAATAAAACCAAAACAAATCATATATTCTGCCACTTCATTAACACAATCTCATATTTTACCACATCTTTCCTGCCTTGGCAAGAACAATTTCTTTTTCTTACCTCAACTTGCAGCATAATATCTATGATAATTTCAGAAATGGAAGAATCCCCTTCTAGTTTGGCGGAGCAGAGAGACAGCTGACGAATGAGACTGCCCAGTTCCTTGTAGTGGGCAGGAATTTGCTCATCTCTTTGATCTGTGAACTGATTGGCAAATGCCTGCAAGGTTCGTACAGCTCCTCTGTGTGCTGCTGCCAACCTGGACACTGCTCGAGACTGGAAAAATGAAAAATAAATAAATACTTCAATAACTACAGTTTCTACGGACACTTGAACTATTGGAAGAATTGTTGCTGAAATTTCATGCAGAAACATTGAGGCTTGGAATAATTTTGATTGATATTAAGCCATTTGTGAGACAAAACAAAACAGGCATTGAAGTAATTTACTCAAGATTCCTTACAAGAGTACTCCTATTAATTCATGCTGGCTTCAGGTGAGACAGCCTGGGTATAATAGTTCATGATGCTTCTGTAGTCATCTACAGCTGGCTGGAGCCTAATGTGCAACAGTTGCACAAACAATGATATTCTCAATCCTCCCTGTTTTGTTACAGAAGAAAATGCAGGCGATCAAAAAAGCAACAGGGCAACATTGGCCAGACTGTAGGTGTGATCTCAGCTGCTCCCCTGAGAGGTGCTGGGCAGAGGAGAAAATCAGAAAGAAGTCTGGTAAGACTGAATGACATCAACCAGAAGTTTAAGAAAAGCAGTCAAGAGTAGAACACATTGTTAATTCCTTGCAAAAAGGAATTGGAATGAAGAAGGAATGAGAAGCCACATAAATGCAGAAGACCAACCACCTGCCTCTCATTTACTGTAGATGAGAGCTGAAGAGAAGAGGGAAGCAGCAAAGGCAGCATCAGGCCAAGGGAGCCACACTTCTTGGAGAATGAGAGGAAATATGTAAGATACAAAGGAAATTTCCTTTCCAGAGAGGGCTCAGCTGCAGCCTAGACAATCAAACTCAGTTATCCAGAAAACTCTCTCAATAAGTCACTTACAGCCTGAAAGATAATTACATCTTACCTTTTTAGTATGTTTGATTGTATGAGGACTCAGTTTCTCTAAGTCATCCTGAATTTCTTTTACCTGTTTATCAAGAAAGGAGACAGAGAGGTGCAAGTCAGTCAGCATTAGTTCCATGTCTATAAATGAACAATAGATCTTCACTGTAGCATCTGAGATTTTCCAACAGTGATGCTCACCTCTCTGTCCAGCCATCAGGGAAATTAGTCACACCATTCAGATCTAAACTAGAATGCCAAGGAAGTTCAGAGATAACCCGATTGACTTTCTCTTGTTTCAGTTAGTTTCTGAAAAAATCATCACAACAAACTAAGCTCCTAGGCATCCCAGTTTAAAATCCCAGTTCCTACCTGTTGCTGGAGCACATATAGCATCCGAGCTGACCGTGCAGCTTGTTGCTGTCTCCTGGTGCAAAGCCGCTGCTCATTTTCAGGATCTAGCTCTCTATCTCTCCCTAAAAAGCATAAATATAAAGTTTTATATCTTAATTTAACCCATGAAAATCCCAATTAACTCATGACAACAGACATAATTTAGTAATAAGCCTTTTCCATGCAGAACCAAACTACATATTTGTGGGGGTTCCTTTAACAGTAATGCAAGTTAGTTATTGTAAACTCTACATCCTGCTTCTATTTAGAATTTCACTAAACTATCTCATACAATATAGCTCATTAGTTATTTAAAAAAACACGTGACCCCCTAGTTTTATGACAAAGTTGCAGATAAAGCACTCAAAATTAGGAATGGTTAAACTTCCTGCTAGTTATTATGAAAGAACCAACTGCTTCAGCTGGCTTGCTGTTCTTTCATCTACTTTTCAAAAAACCAGATGGTTCTCAAAAGTCCAAACATAAATACAAATTCTAATACAACTCAAAAAATGGGGAGGAAAAAATCAACAAACTAGTGTATATTTACATAAGATAACTACTGTTCAGTCTTACACCTTTTTTAATAATTTCTTCAATTTTCTGGACATAACTCCTCAATTCTTTTTGCAGACGCTGGACTTCCGGCATATTTTGATGTTGTTTTTTATTTAAATTTGGCTTGGGGTCTGGTGCAGTGTCACGGGTGGGTGGCGAGTCCAAAGCAGCTGGTATTGGCTTTCCCTCTTTAACTGCACAGAGACAAACGCTGGGGTCAGAGCTGGCAGACACCCCGTGGGAAGGCTGGCTGAGCCTCTGCTGACATGTCAAGCGAGCCTGAGACTTCAGGGCATTTTTATCTTCTTGACTTGCAAATACTTCAGTCTTCTGCTGTTGAGATTTCTGGGTCCACAACGGAGTACTGACCACATCTCCAAATACCTGCTGTTTTACTTGTTCCTTGAGACGTCTTTGTTTGATGTCCCTTTTTGCCAGCTGAACGGCCAATTTCAGTCTCTCTTCAGATACCACTGAGAACAACCCAGAGCTTCTCAGGCTGGCATCCTCACTTCCAACTACATTTCTCTGATCACTGGATGCCTTCAGTTTTTCTATTATAATTGGACGGGGGTGAGAGAATCTGAGAGCCAAGTTCTCTGGAACTGCAGGAACATTTCTATTAAACTGGAGCTGTTCAAATTGTAAAAAAAATCCAATGTTATAAAGAACATTACACACAGGTGATGCAACTCTGTCATGAGGGCATCATTTTGGATTTGTGCTGAACACAGTGCTAAGAGCACACCAATGTTTTCATTCTTGCTAAGCACTGCTCACTCAAGGTCAAGGCCTTTTCTGCTCCTCACCTGCTCACCACTGAGTAGCCTGGGGGTGGGCAAGAAGCTAGAGAGGAAGCAACTGGATGGCTGACCCTAACTGACCCCAGGGGTATTCCACACCCTTGGCATCATGCTCAGCAGTAAAAGCTGCAGGGAAGGAGAAAGGGGAGACTGGTGACAGCATTTGTCTTCCTAAGTCACTGTTATATGTGCTGAAGGGGTGAAAATGGCTGCACTCCTGCCTGCTCATGGGATGTAGAGAATTAATTCCTTATTTTGCTTTGTTTGTGCACAAACAGAACAAAATTTGCTTTCCCTGTTAACCTGCCTTTATTGCAACCCACAACTTTTCACACTTTTTACCTGCCAGTTCTCTTCTCCATCCCAACTGGGAGAGAGTGAGCAAGTGGCTGCATGGTCAGCAGTTTACCGGGATTGAACCACAACAGACATTTAAAATAATTACACATAGAGTTTGTGATCTCTACCCTTACTAAAGGACAGTGTCGAGATAATGTGTGGCAGCACAAGGAAAGCGAATATGACACTCCCTGCTGGGCTGTCTCACAAAGAAAACAAATTCAGCATCGCTACAGACGGCAAATGGTACCTGTGTTTGTAAAGCTTCAGTTTCATTGCTGTATCGCTGGGTGGCGAATGCAAACGTATCCTCACACACCGCCGTCTTGCTCGGGCCCATCTCATCGGCTTGAGAGCAAACCCCGCTATTGTCCCGTGATTCTGATCACAGCTGTGAACGCGACAACAATAAACCGTTATTTCAGACTCGCAAAAGCCATCCCGGGTGTGATGTGAGCAACAAAGGGAGAACCAGCCCGAGGAGCCGCAGAAAGAAAATCGGGGCGGCCTCTCTGCCCCCCCCCCCCCGAGCCCGCGGCTGCTCCCGCCGCGCGCCCTCACGGCGTCGGGGCGGCACCGGCGGGCCCCGGGCGCTGCCGCACGGCGGAGAGGAAGGAGGGAAGGAGGAGGAGGAGGAGGAGGAGCGGCGCGGGCCGCGCCCGGACGCACCGGGCGCCGCTCGGAGCCGCNTACCCCGAGTTCGTGCGGACGGCGCAGAGCTACCACGGCCGGCCCATCTTCGCGCTCTTCTGCGGCGACAAGGACGCCGAGGGCAGGAGCTGGTGTCCCGACTGCGTGACGGGTGAGGCCCGCGGGGGAGCGCCGGACAGGCCTCGGGGCTTTTCCGGAAAACAGCGGCGGGCACAGCAGCCGCGGTGCCGGTGCCGGGCTGCAGGCGCAGTGAGCGGGCTGTGACCGCTGCCCACATCGAACGGCACGGCTGCTGCCGGCCCGACAGACAGACAAACAGGCGTGAGTCCTGCGGTCACTGTCACCTATGCTGGCCGTGTCGAGGCGCAGCCGTGCCCTCCCGGCGGTTCTGAGCAATCGCTGGGCTGAACTGCCTGGGCTGCTCGTGTCTGGGCAGGCCACGGAACCGCCGCCCTGCAGAGGGTTCTGTGCTGGGCTGCCGCACCCAGGACAGGACACAACGAGTGCTTCTCTTCGGCTTAGAGAAGAAATTGGCCTTTACTCAAACACAAGCCCAGTCAGCGTTCGAGCATGTATGTAATAAAGGCTGAAACACTTGAGGATAGCCAGGTGAAACGAAATACAGATTTCTAACTACAGCAGACAAAATATTAATTAGCAGTCTTACTGGTCCAATTAAATCAATGTGATTCTGTAGCACAAGTATTAACTACTAACAGATTTTAAAAACTGTTTTCTAGCTGAGCCAATTGTGAGGAAGGAACTTCATAACCTGCCTGATGAGTCAGTTTTCATCTACTGTCTAGTAGGAGATAGAGCCTAGTAAGTACCTTTGAATGCTGACAAAGGGGATGACTTTGCTGTATTGCCAGACTGGTGGTTAATCTGTTGAAAAAACTGAGCTGTCCTTTTCTGTAAGGAGTCAATCATTTTTGAGGTCTTCACCATCTCTGCCATAACCTATTTGCATGCTTGTTTTGAGAAGGGGGCTGGGAGGGTATGAGGCAAAGGCCTTTGAATAATTTTGAAGCTATTTTAAACTTCAACATGCCCCTCTACAAGCTGTGCTTAACGCATTCTTTCTGAACAGCTGGAAGGATCCCAACAATGAATTCAGGAAGAATCTGAAACTAACAGGAGTGCCTACACTACTTAAATATGGAACAGTAAGTGGTTTGTTGTATGTTCTGGATCTACAGGCATTGAGATGGAGATCTGGCAGGAATTTAGGGCTGTAAATGAATTAGTCACGTGTATTCTCTCAGAGCCCTCTCTTGTTCAAAGAGACCAGAGCATTTTGAACAGCTCTTCTGCTTCCTGAACTCAAACAATTCCTCAAGAGAGAACCATTCTGCTTATTGTGTAATGTCTATAATAAACATGCAGTAAAGAGAATATGTGTGCTTGGCTCATAGTGCTTGAGGGGTTGAGAAACTTCTTAGCTATATATTGTTAATATTCCTGCTTTGCAGCTCCTCAACTTTTGAAAAATCCAAATGCTGAACTATGGGAGTGAAAGTAGTTATGAGCAGTACACTGGACTCAGACTGCAGCTCAAGTTGTAACTTGTTAGTTAAATTAGCAGTTACTTTCTTAGAAATGCCTCTTCCAAGGCCAGAAAACCCTCAGGAATGTTTCAGTTGTTATTACCTTTCTTGTTCCACCCCCACTACCTCACTCCCCAGGACAACAGTTACTGGATGTGGCTAATGCTATTATGTTTAAATGGCTCTCAGCTAAAACAGATATTTTAATTATGAACTTTTGCTTTCAGCCTCAGAAGCTGGTTGAAGAAGAATGTTTCAAAGCAGAGCTCGTGCGTATGTTGTTTACTGAAGACTAAAGCCCTCACTAGTCAGTCACTGATGAAGATGGTAATCTCAATTACTGCAATGTCCTTTCAAGGAATCACTGACCTTTATTAAAACTTCCATGATTACTTCGGACTAGTCAAGATAAATGTCCTGAAATTCTGGGTCCAAGCCTTACACTAAAATCTTACAACAAAAAACTGTATCTTTCCTTTAATGTCCAAATAAACTTCAGTTTGCAAACAACCTCTTTTCAAAGGAGCTGAGCTCATGTTAGAAACTGAGATTACCCTGCGCTTACTGAAGTGTAACACTGCAAAGTTACATTTCCAGTGAGTAAGGAGGAAGGGGAGAAACAGAAAAACCTCCTTCCTAAACCTGACCACATAATTACTGAAACTGTTAAGACAAATTTTCAATGCCAAGGATGTTTAATGGTTTATCTGTTCAGTCCAAGTGTGGTAACGGGATGGCTGACAGCTGTAGTGTCACTGATCACATGTTAATGGTTAACAGTTGGGAGTACCTGCTCCTACAAGGGCAGGAAATACAACATGAATGCACCAGAAATACATTCTAAAAATATGAGAATTAAAACCCTGGCAGCTGCCAAGAGCTATGTTCTTACAAGAAAAAAAACTATACAGGAACAAATTGTAAGTGCTTCTCCAATACTCCAAGCAATGGCACATTTCCCCACACACCCTGTTCTCGTTACATGGAGTGTGAAGAGACTCCAGCCACTGCTGCATGGGCAGAGGCCAAGATTTAAGGAAGCTAAGTTTGATGGAACAAAGACAGCTACAGTTTGTTTCCTTCTCTATCCTGCAGAGTTTATCAGCACCTTTTTCTGCTCTACTCCCCAAACCTCACCCTGTACACTCCTGATTTCTATCCCTACAATGTGCTGTAAGGAAAACTGCAAAACTTCCATCAACAATGACTGCCAGGGAAACAGAAGTAATAGCTCAGCTTGGTTTCAAGGAGAAACTCCACAACTTCGACTTTGTCTATCATCACCTTTGCTTGTCCCAGAGCTGTAAGTAGCAGGGAGTTCTCAGTGACACTTTAAGACACATCACTATTCTCCAGGGAAATGGCTTCCTAGGAACAGCCTTTAGAGCTACGCTTCTTTGTAGATACTTAGTAACAAATACAGGTTTTATCTTCAAAATCAAGAGGAATCAACTATTGTAGTAAAGCTCTTACAAAATTGTCCATGCTATAAAATAAATTGCAGGTGTTTATTAGTCTTTAAAAAGAGTTGATGAAACAAAAACAACCCCAGTCACTTGACAAATTCAAATAGAAGGGACATACATTCAGAGCCAAACTTACACAAGGGTTCACTCCTCTCCTGTAAATACTTCACTAACACAAAGTACACCTTCTCATCACTACTCCACGTGCTTTTCATTTTACAGAGGTGTTATTTTGTTGCTGCTGCTCTGCCAGTGCCTGCTGGAGGCGCATCCTTTTCCGGGAATAGTGCTGCCAGTGGAGGATCTGCTGCTCATCAATAAATTTGGCACACTGAGCATTGACCAGCTCTTTGCGGAAATGTTCATACTGGAGCAGCTCTAGCATATGCAAACATTGGGGGTACCTGGGTTAAAAATAAACACTTTAATACAGGTTTTAACAAGGGACACTAAATCTAGAGTCCCAATTACTTCTTGGGTTGTTATTTTAGTTTTGACTCATATGTGCTTTACCCAAGTGTGAAACCACTTCAGCCTGCACACTGTGACTTGGTAACTGCAGCATCAGGCCAGGAAACAAGAAATCCAGTCCCTGAATTAATAAATTAATAAATGCACATTCCTGCTTAGAGTAGCTTTAGTTTGGTAGACCAAATCCATAGCAATTACAATGCCTGTTTCCAGAGCCCAATTAAAGGACACAACCAAAACCATTTTTCCTAAATTTGAAGGAATTTGCACACATGCAAAAAACCAAAATCACCTGTTTTCTCATGTAAGCATTAATAAGGCAAAATTCATCTTAAAATGCACTTACTGCTTTTTTACCCTAATGTTCAATAGTTTGATTTTAAACCAATCAAAAGCACAGATTAAGGCTTTAAAGGAAGATTCTATGCAAAACTCGTGAAATTTTTATAATTTTGCCCATTGCTTTTACATTGCTTCTTACATTGGAAACAGGAAAAATCTACATTGCATATAACTATAATCTTGCATAATCTATGTTGCAGGGAGGACAAAAGTAAGGTTACAGGCAGAAATGAAACCCTGATATGCTGCTGTACAGTGTGTAAAATGAGGCCAATGCCAAACCATTAAAATGCAGAAAGTTAAAGAGAATTTAGCACTTACTTCAGGTATTTTGCATATTCAGGTTCTTTCCAATAAAGTAAATATTTAAGGTAATTTACAAAAGCTTTATCTTTGAAGTAGCCTCTTTGTGCAAGGACTGAAATAAAATGACAAATAAGGAATTGTCAGTTACAGATGGGTGAAAAAAATCTGCACACTTGAAAAAATTCACAGAGTCAAAACTTCCATAATCTCAAATTTTGGTAATTTATATTTGGCAAATAAAACACAGGGCAAAATAAGATTTTTATGTCAAAATAACAGATTAGTCTCATCTCCCTTACAGTTGGTATCTTTTTCATTGAATGGAACGGCTTTTTGAAACAAGAAAATTTTGACTTAGCATCAAAATTAGCACTGAGTTATGTATAGCACCTGAAACTATTCACATTAGTAAAATTCTGTTTTCAGATAAAGGAATGCTGTTAACTTGACATTACTTTTTAATAATAGACTGGAACTTGTTCTTTTCTTCCTCCACCAAATAAATGTTTGCGGTTTTTTTTTGCATTCCAATCAACAAAAGACTTTGCATTAAAAAAAAAATCCACCTGTTAAAAAAATTATTGACAGACTACCCTTATGCTTTGAAAAATCCTTTTTTTTTGTTTAGCCCTCTCTCCATATTTAACATTACCAGTAACAATAAACATCATTATATTAACTCCTCCGGATCCTGGTATTTACTTTAAGTACTCACAGTTGAGGTAATTTGGATTTGCCAGACATTGAACAAACTCCAGCTCCAACTGGAATCGAAGTCGATTTCCTGTATCATCTGATGCAAGAAAAAGACAGTAAGAATGGGACCCACACAACAGATAGAAAGCGATCGCGGTCGATGAGTCCCCCGGGCCCAAAGCTGGGGGGGGCGAGGGCCGCGGCCGGCGGCAGGAACGGCGCGGGGCAGAGAGGCCGCGGGCTCACAGCGGGCCCGGCGCCGCGCCCGGCCGCTCCCGTCCTGCGGGGCCTGGGCAGCTCCGACAGCGCCGGCGACAGCGGCCGCACGAGGCCCCGCACCCGCTCCAAACGGGCCCTGCCCCGGCCCCGCACCCGCTCCAAACGGGCCCTG
>VXBI01008681.1:905646-1047722 GCA_013397375.1 Toxostoma redivivum | reverse complement strand
TGGCGGAGGGCCCGTGTCCGTGTCCGCTGCGGTCGGTGCCGTAGTCCGCGGCCGGTGGCCGGTGCTGGTGGCCGGTGGCGATGGCCGGTGCCGGTGGCCGGTGGCGGTCGCTTGGGCGCCGTTCCTGCTCTGGAGCGCCGCTCATTGCCGTTCGCTCCCGTTCGCGTTCCCGGCCGTGCGCTCACGCGCAGTCCCTGTCGCTCGTCCCCGGACAGCGACACCGCGCCCCTCGAACGCGCGCGGGTCGTTTTAAGGGTCGGGTTTCGCGGCCCCGCCAGTCCCTGCAGAGCCAGTGCTGTTTAGGAATGCACCGGCTCGTCGCTCGGACAGTCCTGCCGCAGCCTCCAGCGCTCCCAGTTTCACCAGTTTCATTTTTTCTGAGGGAAAAGCCGGTCCCATCGCTGCCTGCGCCAGCGGCTCCCAGTGCGAGCACGCAGTGACGCTGCTGGGATCCGGCACTCCTGGCGAACATTCCCGGTGACAGAACAAGGACAGTGTTCTGTCCGTCTGCCACAGAGTCCCACGGACAGCAGAATGTGGCTTTGGGGTCAATGTTCCTGGCATGGCTTTTTTCCCCAGATAACCCTTGAGCTGGGAAGGATTAAAAAAGGATGAACTTTAGTTTGTATTTACAGAACATTCATTTTAGCTTTGTACTAGACAAAGCCACTGTTCATCACTTCCAGAGCAAAAGGAAGTGGAGAGAATCCACCCTAAAATACTAAACTGCGTTTAAAGTTTAATGGTAAATATTGGATATTGGACAAAGTTTGGAGCTTTGGGTTTTGTTTTTCATAGTGACTTTACAGTCAGCCAAGATTTCTGTCAAGCTCTGCACTTAATTCTTCATTAATTAAAACACAGTGTCTCAGAGTAAAACCATTAATAAGCAAATGCTCCCTGAGTGAGCAGCAGCTTTGGAAGCAATCTTTACAGACTTACCTGAAACCCTTCTAATGTCATCCTTTTTTTGTCATTTAATGATTTTCTATTTTCATTCGTTGAAGCATTTTTGGCGTCCAACTTAGCAATTTTCTATAATACTATCTTTTCCTATGTAATATGATTTTTTCCCTGGGAATTGGATTACAAAAACCATATAAAAAGGATCCGTGCATAGTTTTTTCTTAATAAAAAAGGTTGCTTTTTTAGACAACATTTTAGTGGTTGTGGAATACTACTATTACTATATCAAAACATAACAAGTCACTCCCCAGTAAATACAGACTTTGAGCTAAAAGAAGAGATCAAATAGATCCCACGTGTCTGCACTGCTATTCTAGAACAGGATTTCTCTCCCAAGAGTGATTTCAGAGGAGAGAATCCTAAAAAAGGATTGGTCACAAAAATAAATCACCATGTAGGTTTGCCAGAGTTAAGTCAAACATCTCAATTCTTGTCCACCAAAGTAGGAACAAAACTGAAAATCAGGATTTTAGTGCAGTAACTGAGAACATTCTCTATGAAAAGTTTGAATTTTTTTTTGTTTTTAAATGTCAGGTGAGCCAAACTTGCAAGATACCTGTTAATATAAATGTGAGCCAGGAATTTGTCCTACTGTCACAGAACCAGGATGACATTGCTGTCTCAGTTTCTCCTTTCATAGAGACTAGACTGCTGTCATTGCTGTTGCTCTGCCCAGAAATGTGATAGTTTAGGACAGTGAGTTTATCTTAACTCATTAGAACTGGCATAGAGACACAGCTTTAAATGGAGCCACTTCGGGGACCTGAAGCCACCAAGGTCTTATGAGACAGAAGAAAAAATAAAGTCTTGTCTAGCAGGCTGTTGAATCTTGAAGGTAAACACTGAGGAAGTGAAATGCTGCAGAAGATTCCTCTGTGACACCACAGTGAAGTGCATTTGCTCCAGAGAGAAAAGAAGGTCCAGCAATTTCATCACTGAAAACTGATCAAGTGAGATCAAACAGGGAAGTGTTTTACACCAGTGCATGAAACCTAAACATTCCCTCTTGTTCACCCATTTACCCACTGCTTTGGAGTAGAATCAAACTGACATTAACATGGACAAGCTGACAGGATTTTACCCACAGAATGCAAGACAACTCCTGTAGGCTGGAGAGCATCGTGCTTCAAATATGGTTAAATAACAGAGAGCATAGTATGCATTATGTTATATTTATAACAAACCAGCACAAAGTCTGCAATTTTTTTATTCCAATGCTATAATTGTAATTCAATAGAAACAAGATCATAGTTTTCAGTGACTAAAACAATTGTCAGAACATATTTAATTAAAGGCTTAACTCTTCACTAAATTCTCTTTTTTGAGGTCAAGGAACTGGCAGGTAATGTGCATTTCAGCAGCCAGCCAGTAACAGTCACGGTGGAACCACTTTATCTGCAGATGCTGAACACCATTGGAGTAGCTGCAAATTGGATGAAATAGTGTGGAAAGGCTGGTTTATTGAAGGCACTGGCACGTGTGCTTCTGTGGCTGTGGCACTCCTCCAGCTTCAGACAAACACTAGAATTCAAAGATAAATTCAAGGTCAAATGTCATGTGTCAGAAAGCATTTTATGTTTTTCATTAATTGGTTAAAAATATGTGAGGCTTCTATTAGGACACCTGGACAGCAGGTGAACTGAAGTCAGCCATTTGCCAGGAGCAATATACATTCCTATGTTTCTGATTTCTGACCATATAGCCAAGGCAAAATATTGAAGTAAAATAGAAACTTCCTTTTGAATAATCATTCCTTAATTGAAAGATTGTATTAACTTTGTTTCTGGTGGAAATTTGATCTTCAGCTGGCTTTCTAAAATATTTGTGAAGACCCAACCCAAGTTATTGTTCTCAAAGAATAGCTCACAAAGGAAATTGCAATAAATTAGATTTAGAACATTCAGTTCTTTTAAGAAAATGGTTTGTCTATTAAAAATATTTTATGAACATTATAATGAGGCTCACACTCTGGCCTGAAACAGCTTATGAAAACTCACTGAAGTGCTATGTGCCAAAGAAGACTGGGAAATAATTTTGTGGGGGTAAATAAACACTGAAGTAAACTGGGGAAGGATAACATCTTTTCTTTGACAGAAGAAACAGTCTCTTTCTTATGGCTAGACTCCACAGTGAATGTAAATCTACATTTACACCATAATGAATGGCAACTATTGACTAAGTGCTCCAGAAAAACCTAAGTGGCCAAAAATAGTTTCAGTACAGTCAGCTCCATTTTTAAATAACTACCAAGGGTTGTATTAAGCAGTTCCAAATCACCACAGGGCAGCTTGGCATGCCTACCTTTTCTCTGTGCTCCCAATGGTAAGGGCTGTACTTCCCTCAGAATTTCTCTGCCATGCAGAGGCAGTCTGCAGGGCATGGCAAGCCCTCTCTGTGCCACAGATCCTTCACACAGGGGCCAGCAAAGATACACAAAGGGTATCAGAAGGTCTGATCTGACACTGAAGAGCTGCCACTGGGATGGTTCTTCTGGGCAGAGGAGAATCAGCACCCTGCCATTAAACCATGCAGACAAATGCTGGGCCCAAGTCTCTTGCAGCAGACACGTGGCCTTGTGGTGCAAGGTACAAAAGTGTTGAAAACCTCTCAATGGCACAAAGAGATTGATGAGACTTGTCAAAGTCACACATTTATTCACCCACACTGGAAAACATTGTCAGAACTCTGTCACATCATCCAAGGGCTCAAGATTCATTACCACCCACTTCTTCACATATTTAGCACAGACATTTGGGGAAAAAAAAAGATGCGAAGCATGTGAAAACGTATACGATACATCATTACTAAAAAGGAAGAGGTGGTATGTCAGGGAACCACTGCTGCATTTGGCTAGGACTCATTCAGGGATCTGTGTCTTTTTCTGAGCTAATTTTCACCAACTGTCCAATTCCAACTTTGTCAGCTAATTTTGGGTTTGGCTACCACCAGGTTATTGCTATTTCAAGTGGTAACACACCTGAGCTGGAAAACAAAGGCTGAATAAACCAAAGACTGAGTTCAAGTGAGATCAGAACTCAGCTGGAATGCACTACCCACTGCTCAGGACTCAGTGGATGACACCGACAAATCCAAACCACTCTTCAGCTTGGGACTTCTTCTGATCATATAGAGAATGCTGAGAGGCTTTTCTTCTCTATTCCACAGATCTAGATGTTCAACACATGGGCAAGAAATACCTTTGTTCTCCCTTTGTACGTTTTCATGTAGCTTGGTCATTTATGAACTCGTTCACAATTGTGAGACCATTCCCAAGCACGAGTCCAGATCACAACACTGCAGGTTTAGGACACTCAGTATTTGCAGAAACAGCATTAGCAACTTGGTATTTTGGTAAATTGGTATTTTGAGTAGAGAAAGGAAAAGCCAAAAATCCATAGAGAGTGGTCAGAAAATAAGAAAGTATTAATTTAGCTCCTTAGAAGCAGCACTGCCAGCTGTGCTGCCAGCTGGCCAGCTGACAGACTCACTGACCACAAGGAATCACACTCTGCCCTCCTATGGTAAAATGGGAACTGTTTGCTCACTCAGGGTGGCTCAGTAACCCACCCTGACAAAGCCCACACTAAGGATCCTCCCATCTTTTCTGTGGATGCTGGGGGTGTGTGTTTTAAAGTGGGGGGCAAAGGGATTCTTTGTTGCCACTACCTTAGGACCATCACAACTTCTCCATCTAAAACAACAATCCTTTGATGAGGAACAAAACAGATGCCATGCCTGATAAGCTTCTATGGTGACACTTGTCCTGCAGCTGAAGGGGCTGTAAACCAGATCTAGCCACAAAGCAATTGTCCTTGCATTGTCCACTGTGGGTAACGTGGACTTACTCAGGGCACTGGAACAGGACACCATGCATGCTTCATGCTGAAGAAAAGCCCATTTGTGCCTGTCATACTGGAAAGTTTGTACAACCTTAATTCTTAAAAACTGGTTGTGTTTCTTAGATTCTTATAATCCTTTACTCTGAAATGAATGGCACAGTTGGTAGGGTATGCCACCTGAGCATCTTCAGGGATACAAACCTGAGTTATCACTTAGCTGATGAAAGAAGAGAAAGCACTGATATTCAGGTCTGAAGACACTTGGTGTCCAAATCTCTGCTTTGCATTATTCACTACAGCGTGTACCTTCCTGGATCTTACTGGGGCAACTGTGCTACAGTGGAAGCTAATAGAAACAAGTGTCCACTATGTTATACAGGAGGGGAGACAGTTCTAGTAAGTTTTTATTTGCCAGGCTCTAATCATGCAACCCACCCATTTATATTGAATATGAATCAATCACAGGGTGTGATAAAAGTATCTCAAAAAGGAACTGCTATTAACAGAGAGGTGATATGTCCCATGCTTCACAGTTAGAATAAACCCAACACTATTACCCCACATGCACACTTCCCCTGGCCCAGAACTCCTGACCATGAACCACCCTGTGTCACTCTTGGTGACAATAGTATTTGCTTCCTTCTTGTCCAGCAACAGAGTGAAGCTCTTCCCTAGCTGAGGCGAGGGCAATTTCTCCCCTTCAAGAAACTTTCAGAACATTCTTTTCTGCAAACAGGACAGTGAAGTGTCTGTCCTACAGCTTTTAGCTGCAACTGGTTTTAGAGGAGTTTTGGTCTGCATGAACTGAGATAGCCAAGCTCAGTATCATCAACCCATGCAAGCTCCCCTGTATCAGACAGAGCAGAGCCAGCACCACGTATCTGGTAAAAAACAATGTTCTTACACTATGAAGTCCATCTGAAAGCAGAGAAAGTCCCTTTCTCAAATGCTTTTAGATACCTAGAGATGCAAATCAGCATTAAGTGGTGGCTGCCAAAGGACATAAGGTGCTCAACTGTTCCTGGTTTCACTTTCTTCAAAAAAATACGGTGATAAGTTTCAGGTGGTGACAAATATCTGTGAGCAAGCCAATTCTTGGCACTAGAACTGGCCTCTTCCTTAGATGGACTCTGCAAGTGGAAGTGTTTATCCACATGCTCCACCATTCCCTGGAAGAAGTGTAAGGCTGCACCACATGCAGCCAGCTGGGAAGACAGGGAGCCACTGGTGGCACTTGGGAACACTCAGCAGACAGTTTATGGTGCTCAGCACCGGGAAAGAGCACAACAGATAAAGGCACAGAAATCAATTATTGAAGCAGTTTTCTGCTTAAAAAAGCATCTGGTCATTTTGTGGATAAATATTTTCCTCACTTCTAGATAAAAATATATTTTTCCAGTGCCATAAAGAAAATTCACATTAATAATATAACTACATATGCCAAATCTTCTATATAGAATTCTGTGATTCTGTAACTTAACACCTTGCACCCATTATCATAAGGTGGGAAATCACTATGGCTGCAGGAATTTGATCCTTATGTCTTCATAATATCTTGGTAAGCTAGACAGGTTCCATAACATCTTCTTTAGGAGGGGAAATAGGCAAAAAGAAATGAACTGACTTGCATGGGGATACACAGCAAGGCTGGGAGCAAATCCCAGGTCACACCCACAGGTCTTTCCACTGTAAAATCCTAATTCTTGACCTTGATTGGAGGTACAACAGATCACTTGATCATACTTATGATCCCAACACCTGAGGTTGTATAATTGCAAACACTTTTGGCTCCAGCACAGCTGGGTAAGATTGGGTTGGTTCAAACCTGAACTGACGTGACTGCTGGAAGGGAGCAAACACCCAGCAGAGGATCTGAGGGGGTGATGAGACTCTGTACAGGACTTTAAGCAATAGGGAGTACTAAGAGTACTTTCCTTGTTTAACACACGAATTCTTCACAGCTCACTGTTTTGTTGTGGTGTTTGCCCAGGCTGGGAATGTGTCCAGCCCAAACACTGGTCTTCCCCATGTGTTAATGGCCAGTGTGACACTGAGGACTCCAATGATGTTCATCACTATTCCAGATTTAACCTGTGAGGAAAAAAAATCCAAACCAACAACAGTAACTAAACACCAGCACAGCAAGTCCAAACCAGCAACACCCAAACACCAGCACAAAAACTGCAGCAAGGCCTACTTGAACACACACAAGAAAGACAGTCAAATAGATCACAGAAATTGCCACTGTATCCATTGCCTTTTGCTCTTGCTTAGGTGGAGATAGCAGGGAACACACTGTGCAAAGTCTTTGAGCACTTTGCTAAGCATATAACCAGTCTAGGAGCTTTAAGGCATGTGTAACAAGTCATTCGTATTAGTTAGAGAACAGCTTAGCCCTCTTCCAAGCAGCCAGTTAGAAAACCAGTAATGTTTGTGTGTTCCGCCCAGAACCTGCCCTGTGTGGTCTGGCACAAAACCAAAGGAGCAGAGCCAAGGGCTACTGATTGCTACCTTCTGCTTTCAGCTCCAGGGCAGACAAGGCTTTAGACACTGCCAAAGCCCAGAACACTGCAGGGCATGGCTGCATTTTAACCCTTCAGGTCTCAGGGACTTAGGACTTGTCACTTCTTCATTTCACTTGGGCCAGTCTGTATGTCTGCCAAAGCTGTGAGAAAAGTACTGTTACTTTAGAGATGCAAATTTTTATCACGATATTAACACTGCAGAAGAGAGGGGCATAGAGAGGTAGTTACAGCCCATAAGAGCTTCCTGGTACTTTGGAAATACTCTGAAAAGAAAATTAAACTCTCACCATATTTCAGGAAGAAAGCAATGGAGAATTTTAGATAAGACAGAAGGCAATTATCTTACCATATCCAAAACACGGATGTGGCCATAGGAGAACGCTATTGCATTTGGGGGTGTTGCAACAGGCAGCATGAAGGCAAATGAAGCACTGAGGGTAGCAGGCAGCATAACATATAAAGGGTGGATCTTGACAGATGTAGCCTGCAATGAAATGGAGAGTATCACTCTGGGGGGTATTTGAAAAGAAAACCATAAAGGACCAATCTACCCCAGACCACTGAGATACTTAGGCTTATTTTGTTTCCTTGTATTACATCACCAGAATAATTCACAAACATTTGATTCTGAAATCCTCATGTGCTTAAAGATAACTTGCTGTTGTTTCCTGTCCCATGATACTTAAAGACAAGGCTTGCTTCTTTCATGTTGTTTGTTTTGCTCTATGGTATAATTTAGATTTCTGGTCAAATATATCCAACAATCTTTTCTTTGACCTCGGACCACCCTTTTTCCAAGGAACACAGGAATGAGATTATAATTACTAGGCACGTGGAGTGACATTCTTAGACTTTACATAAACTCTGTGGGACGCAAAACTTAAGTGCCAATTTAAGTCATTAATAGTTCAGTACCTTGACTGGGGTAATTTTGCTTTGATGAAATAGTCTAGAATAAAGTGCTTGTCCTTTCCTAATTAAAGAACAAAGTAATGTATTTTTCTCTTCATGCCACAGTTTTGATTCTGCTCAGAAAAGGCAGTAAAACTTATCAGGTTTTCCTCCTTAAGTTTTAAAATTGTTCTGGGTTCCCATGAGAAATTACACATTTCTAATAACCAGGCCTGCCACTTTTAGTATTTTAGCACAAAATGTGAAGATGAGTAATCCAAAGGCATCATCAGAAAGTGCTGGATTTTGTTTTGGTTTTGTGTGTGTTTTTCCAGTTCTAAGTTGCTGGTTCAAAATGACCAGAAGTAACTGATGTTTGCTGATCTGTATTGAAAACAGTGACTGCCACTTCACTTTCTCCAGGGCCAAGGCACACACCTCACACAAGGCATCACCTGGCTTCCTTTTAAGTACACTGGAGCAACATCCAAGACAATAAATATGATATTGCTTTGCCATCCAGTTTAAGTCTGATCCTCCAGCTGACAGGGTAACAGGACAGAAGCAATCTTACCAGGGATGCAAAGACAGGCAGGAAGAGGGTGGCTGTGGCCACGTTACTGGTGCATTCAGTGAAGACAGCTATAATAAGGGAGATCACTGTTGCCATGGCCCATGGTGGGATAAATCCTAATGGAGTCATTTGATGACCCAGCCAAGCTGAGAGCCCAGAGTGCTGCAAGAAAAAAAGTGGGTTTCAGTGAAGCTTAGAAGCCATGTTATGGGCAACATTCCTGTCAAATAATGCTAAAGGAGTCCTGAATTATACAAACACCATCCAGGAAAGTACAATGATCTGTCACAAAAGCTGAAAGAAATTCCTTGCCAACTAGACAGAACACTGAATCCCACTTCTCTGATTCTTCTGAAAATCAAATACTTGCTCACACATAGGTTACAAAATTATGGTTTTCTTGCTAAACAAGAATTTTTTTATGAGGCCATTGCAAATACTTAACATGAGGCCCAGAAGCTTCTTGGCACATTTTTCTAAGGTTTCTGAAGGTTCTGATTCTGTATGAATGCTCTGTTGTCAGAAGACAGTCAGTAATTGACCGTCAGGTTACAAAATCTCTGACTTGATAGTTTTTTATGCTCTGGAGCTATAATAATTTATGTGTGATGTATGTAGATGAATGTAAGGCTCAAAACTTTAATTTGCCCCATGGTTTAAACCTAATTAGCCACAAAACTTATATATGAACATGACTTTCCCCAAAGTATGGTACTACTGATAGCTAACATTTGCTTTGATTTAGATGCATCTTAGCAGTGATGAAGGAAACAATACGGTTCACCTCAAGATTCCTTCCTGTTTTGGGAATTTAGCTGCCTTTTCTGTGAATTTATGAACATAGCTTCAAGCCAGGATTTTCTTTCTGACCACTTCAGCAGTGGTTTTCCTTTATGTCTGAAGATGTATCACCTTTAAACAAACCTCAAATGGTTCTGAAACTCTGACAAATGGTATCTATACTTCTACTTTTCTAGCCAGGGCCGAGATTGGGTTGATTACAGAAATAAGAAAGGAGGCTTTTCTGGACTGTCCAGACAGTGAAGATGCCAGCCTACTCAGCAGTCTCCAAGAGGTAGGATGAATTAAAGAAACTTGGTCAGAGAACAAAAATTCCTGGAAAAACTCACAAGCATTCACCTCTCCTTGGTTTTTGCTAATTTAGATCTCTCTCCAGATCTGAACTTTGCTACTGGGTTTGGCTTTGGGTGCATGCCCAGTAATACAGGACTAGGTAACAAACCAGGGAAGTTCGCCTTTGAGTCTGAGAAAAACAGATGTCAGGACATACTGCGCTTGCATCAGCCAAAGCAAAACCTCCTCCCAGCAGCAGCACAATGCTCCAGGGCATCTTCCTCTGAACCACATTCCATTCTAGCAGCGGGGCTGATAAAAATGGCTTTATATCTGAAGTGAGAAATGAAAAGTAGAACAAATTTTAGGGGAGCGAAGACACTTTGTCTCCTGTTCTGTAAGATACCAGTGGGCAGATGCACAGTACTGAGAACTCTGCACAGGGTGAGGGTAACACACTCAGGGACTGAGCCCCAGCCCTGCCCAGCAAAGGAGGTAGAGAGCTGCTCTAAGAACTGCATGCAAATCCAGTGCATGGTTCTGCTTTGTTAGCTGAGTGGGTTAGCTGTTTCACAGTACTACAATCCCTCTTTTAAATACCTTCTTTAGTCTGTTCAGGGTCAGACTTGCTTGGATTCCAGGCTGTGAATGTGGGCTTTTGAGCAGGAAGGATAAACAGTAACAGGGCAACAAATATAGCAGGAACAGAATCAGTGATATACCTAATGAAGAAAAGAGAATACAGGTTAGAAAATGGACACTGTTCTCCTAGAAAAGGGCTGCCTTCCAGCATTCTAGTCACTGATCTTTGCCATCCCGTTTAGGGCTTGAGCAAAATGGGTCATAGCTCATGTCTGAGGTCTCTCAGACCTGACATAATATAAACACAATAATACAATACACATTAATAACCAGAGTCCTGGATGACAACTCATCCCTCCTGGAGCAAGGTTCCTTCTCTGTGCTGAAGCCAAGATCCAACAGTTGTATCTCAAAGACAGACATCTAAAGAAATGCCCTGAATAATAGTCCCAACATGTATTTTACGTTCCTAATATGCCATGCACAAACACTATGCAAAGAAGCCATTCAAAGCACAAAATCAAATTTCCAGTGAGATTTAAGGTATTGGTTAATGGTGATATTACCAAATATTCAAATGTGACTGCAACTGATTTGAGCTCATACAAACAAAATACTAAGGTGTACGTCAGTGTGACTGAGACCAGCATTACAGAATTCTCTCCTTTAGGAAGTTTAGCTTGCTCATGTCTCAGTCTCCAGCCTTTTCATTGCAGTACAAACTGTCAAATCATAGATGATTCGTAATGTCATGTACAAGCCACTGGATCAAGCCCAGCAACCATGTGAAGTCAGGTAAAATTGGAATTAATGACCCCACATTCAAAATGGAATGTATGAATGAGGGAATCTGATTAATAACCAAGAGAGTAAAAGATGGAAAAACACCCTAAAACTTACTTTTCTCCTCCTTGGAAGAGCCAGGAAGCCCAGCCTTTTACAAAGCCTGGGTTTCTGGTAAACCACAAGAACACCAGCAACATAAACAAGAGGAGGACATTTAATTCAGCATAAGAGACAGAGCCTAACTTCTTAATTTCTTCCTTCAGCACATTGTATGCAGCTTTTTCTCTGGAAGTTCTCTCTGTCCCGCAGCCCCAGCTTTTTTTTAAGCTTTGAGAAAAATGGAGAAAAAAAATACTGTAAGTATGAATATAGTAGAAGGATTTAACATCCTTATCACTCTGAAGCTGTCACTCTTGGGGACAGACACACACCACAGCAGAGGCCGTAAATAAAGAAATTACAACAGTGACAAAGTATTTTGTGGGGATCTTCCAGCTCTCACAGAAGAATAGGGTCTATCAAAGGATGGCAATTTGGAGCAACCTGGGGCAAAAAAGTCTAGCTTGAATCAATGGCTACAAACCAGCTATGGCAGCTCTCCTAAGGCTGAAATTCACAGGTAAGAGATTGAAAAACAAAAAGGCAATTCTGTCTGAAGATTAAGAATGTATAATGCTTTTGTCTTAATGTACCTCCCATGAGCACAAAAGGTTTCCAGACCTCAACATTTCTGTGAAATGGACCTGCTCTCTGCTACAAGATTAATAACTTGTCATTGCATTTGGTTTAGCCAGATGTCTCAGTAAGCTGATCTGCACTAACTTACTTAGGGGTTTCCACAATACTGTGTAGATAAATACTCACTTGAGTCCCATGAAGGAGCACTGTAACCAAAGCCAAGCTAGCACCAACATCAGGACCATGTTTGGGAATGCAAATCCAAACCAGGAAGCAAAATTCACAATATCATTATTGTTGGGGTATAACCTGCAAATAAATTACTTTCTGTATAAATGTCAAAACATTTAGTGATCTACTCTCCCTTTAATATGTGCTGGTGACAATTATGCCTGTAAATCTATGACAACACTACAAGTAAGCATAGGTAACATCCACAGCCTAACTTAAGTCATGGGGGAAGGCAGCCCTGATTTCAGAGCAGAACTTAAATGATTGTCAGTTTTCCCTATGTTTTACTTTGATGCATATAGGAGCTTATGTTGGTACTTTAGATCTCAGTCAGACAAGTGTGGCTGAAAGTTCTCCCATACATTCTAGATACCTTTCACTTCCAACACGCCTGTTCATTTATCTCAAGACAGGATATTTTTTCTTCCTCCCAATTCATTCTAATAAGAGAGCAAGAAATGTCTTTCCTGAAATTAATACCTGTACTTCTGCTGCCTTCAACAGATGAAAAAGTTGCTAGTTGGCTTGCAAGAATGAAGACAGTGTTTTAATAAATGCAATTTTTGTTCTTCTCTGTGTTTGCCAATAATGATCGGAGGAAAAATATCAATAGCAAACTTCCAGCTGGGTGTTAAAACCAACAGATAATGCAGCAGCTGAGGCTGAAGTACTTGCAACACAAGGAAGCAATGCTGGAGAATTTCCACTGCAGATTGGGTTCCATGTAGATCAGTTCCCAAACTCAGTTTAGCAATGAGAGAACAACACAAGTGCTCAGCTTCCACAGCCACACATGGAGGAACAGTGTTACAGGAGGGCCAAGCTCCTTCTAGCTCTCTTCAGTGTGCTTATGGGTAGAGTTAATCTACATTCTTCTGGTGCTCTTTACTGCAGTTCCTCTTCTGATGTGCTGTATTTCAGTTGAAAAAGAGGACATAGAAGAACCAATATCTCATAATCAACCACTTGCATGTTGATTGCCAGCAAGTATTTCCAATTTTCTCAGAAGACCTTAATTCCATCACATAGCTGCCTTTTAAAAGATGCTGAAGCAAAAAAAAATGAGGCCCAACACTTCATACACATTTCTCAGTCTCAGTTCCTCAACTTATTGCTTGAAGTTCACAACTGAAATTGTCATCTAAGACCAGTCAATTGGTCACACAAACAGCATGACAATGCAACCAAAAGAAGCAGCAAAAATTACTTACTGATTCATCTGGCCTTTCAGTACCATATTTGGTCCTGTTCCAGTAAGTGTTGCAGTTCCTCCAATGCTGGCAGCATAGCATACACAAAGTGTCATTCCCTTGCATATATGCTTCCTCTTTTTCTTTTCCTCAGAAGATCTGGGGTCATCAGGGACTTGATCATTGCTTACAACTAGACAGAAAGAAAATTATTTGGCTCAGGTAAAGTTGGAATGGCAAAGAGTTCAGGATAGGGTCTGTAGGCTACATCCAGTTTGTACATGCCATTTATTGGAATTTAAAAACCCATAGATATCTCCCTAAACACTTCAGACTAATGTTAATGAGGAACTGAAGAAAGAGGCTGACAGTCTGGGTTTACATGACCAAGAATGCTGTTGCCCACATCAGTGCCACAGCTCCTCACCAGTAATGTCTTGTTTCACAGAGAGGCTTACCACCAGCCAAATATTGTAGTCACTGGAACCATTCCAATTCCACAGTGAAAACCCAACTAGCTTTAACAGATGTGAATATAGGAAGAAAAAAAACCCACTGAAACCCAAATCCTTGCTTGGCATTATGTCAGTTTACAATAACCATGAAACTTTACTGCTGTGTCCTTTGTTCTCTGAGGTTAACACTCTAATCTTGAAGTCTGACTGGACTAATGGAGCAGGAGAAAGAATTTATGGCAATTGCAACCAACTCAACAATATCAAAGGGTATTTTTGCACACTCTTACTATCTTCACTACACTTGGAATCTGATCTTTAATCATATTTAATAATATAGCCCTCTGTAACACCACAGCAGAGCAGTGAAATGAGAGGGTCTGAGTTTGTGTACGTATTTCAAATGAAGTGAAACCTATTGTAGAACCACAGCATTGGCAGAGGACCTTAAGGAATCAAGCATCAGGGTAAGATGCCATACAAGAACAGTTTGTCTACTATGAGTCAAATTACACCAGATCTTCTTTTCCATGTGGCTTTTAAAGTAGTCCTCTTTCTTCTCCCCACCTCCACATACAATCTGGTCAATAAAGAGGTATTTATTACCCTAGAACCAAAATAGATTGTGTTTACATAATCTTTTCAAATAGTCCTACATGGCCTAGAAGCTGAATCTTCACTGATAATCACAAGATTTAGAAAGTGGGATGCTGGGGGTTTGGATGGTTATCTCCCACAGGATATGCCCCTCACTTCCCTAAACAGGCAGCTAAGTCTAAGGAAACCGTGGGAGGATGACTCCAGCTTGAAGGAAAGAACAGAACAACCTGTCTGCGATCTAGCACTAGCATACAAAAGGGCAGCCATCAAAATGGAAAGGTGTTTTGTAAAATCTAAATGTCATGTATTTAAGGGATTTCAGCCAGGTTACCCTCCTTTTTCCTTGGAAAGGGCACACAGCACTCCTAGGTTGGGGAGCTGAGTGTAGCAAGTTCAGTAGCATCAGTTTATTGGTAAGTAGGCCCTTACCATTCTCTGCAGTGGACACTGATGTGCTCTTTTCCTCCAGCTCAATCACTGTATTTGTTTGCCCAGCTGCTTGTTCCATCACAGTCACATCATGCTCCGTGCTGTCCAGTTGATCCAGGACAGCCTGGATAATGGGAACCATCATAGCAGTGGTGGCTGTGTTGCTTATCCACATGGACAGGAAGGCAGTGACTATCATAAATCCCAGCATGAGGCTGGAAAGAGAAAAAGATGCAGAAGAGAGAGGAAGAAAGTGAGCAGATGCTGCTAGGCTTCGTAGTCACTGTAATTTGGAGAGCAAAGCCCAGGCAGGGATGTATGCAGCACCCACCAGTACAGAGCAGGCCCACAATACTTTCTAGGACAGCCCTGCCACCTTCACTGAAGGAATCCCAGTGCATGATTAAGCCTGTCATAATTTTGTCCCCAGTGGCAAACCTCTAAAATTTAGTCAGATGCTAGTTTTGGATAAAGGACAAATAAACTGTTCCTTTTGCTAGACTTCATTTCTGGAAACTTTGTGCAAGTAGAGCTAAATTGGCTCTTGAAAGATCCTTTCTCTGCTGACTGCTGAATATCATCCCTAGGGCTTTGCTAAACTAACAAGAGGTAAGAAAAAAACCCAATGTAATACTCTTACAGTGCAGGTTGCACCCCAAGAAACAGAAGGACCTTCAGTGCAATCCTTTTGTGAAGATTCCAATGCTCAACAGAAATTGCAACAATCAGCCCTCCAAAGAAGAGCATGTTTGTGTTATTTAGGTACTGCAAGCACACCTGAAAGACAGAGAAGGTAAGTCAGGCCAAAATACTTGCTTCACTAACACAACTTGCCTACCACCCTCTCAAATCCATGGTCTGGACCAGGCCCCAGCTAGCACTGGAACAAGAGGCAGCTGCAGCCTGAGAGCTCCCTGCAGTTTCCTGAACCCCTGAAATCCTGTGTAACCACTGCCTTGCCTGTGCAGGAGCTCTTTGTGCACCACTGTGCAGAATGATACCCATTTCCTAAAACACAGCTGGGGGCTCAAAGTATGGAAGGTGCTGGAAATATTGAGCTCCAAAAGGGCTTTCTCAGCACCTTCAGCAACCACACCAGGCTTTACTGGCTTGTTGGGCAGTAGTGAAGCTGGGCTACAGAACCTGAATACAGCCTGTGCCTTGTGCCTCCAGCACAAACAGCCTAGGATGAGATCTGGGGAGGACACAGCACAGCTGCCAGCACCATGCTGTCTGTCCTTTCAGCAGTTTGTCCCATGCATTTTGAGAGCTCCCAGAGGACTGTCAGCACTGCTTTCTCATAGACTGGGAACACACAAACTGCTGGCACTGCAGGGATGCTCTCCAGCAGGATCCATGCCCAAAACAGACCCTCCCCTCTACCACCTCAGGCCCCCCACTCTTAACAGTTTGGGCAAATGTAGTTCAGCATCTTCCCATATAAGAGCCCTGAACACTAATACAGACTTGTTGGCTAAATACTGCTGAGGGATCAGAGCACTGGATTTCTCTGTGTCAGACCTAGCCTGCAGAGTTCCTTACTGATTTAGCGCTCCGGACTCCAAGCAGAGGGAGAAATACCACTGGCATGAGGGAGGTGACAGCCAGGGGGATCACTTCAGTGCACCAGAACACAGCCATGATGATGATGACATACCCACATTTGGCCTCCTGCAACATAATAGAAGACGCATTTAAGCATTAGAAACTGTTTTTAAAGATAAGAAACACATTGGTAGTGCTTACAAGGGGGTCACACACTCCCTGTCTTTACCTTAACAAGTTATGCTGAATGAGGACTTAAACTTGTGCTTTTAAATCATGTTCTGAAGTCACTTGTATAAAAAAATCTTTTTGACCAAGAAGACCATAGTGTTTGCTTTAATACATCCACATGAAATAAATACTGTGAGAAAAACAAATCTTCCACCACTAGGTAAGTGCACAGTTTTCTGTGTGCAAGTACTTATTGGTAGTTGAGGACAGCAGATTTTACATCTAGGAGCCAATAAAGCAATAGAGCTAATTCTTTTTAATGGATGCCAAATTTCCCAGTGTGGATGATTAGCTTGCTTGAAATTCACAAGTCTTTGATGTATGTCCAGTAACACAGTTGACCTCAGAAACTATTTCACTGAATAATTTAAAAGTTCTTTGCTTTTTAAAGTAACTCCTAAGTAAAACTCTTTTATATTTTTATTATTGTTTTTATTCTTTTTTTTTTTGTGACTAAGCACATTATAGGTATTAAACTACTTTCCCAACTCATACTGTATCTACTTCCTAAGAGGATTCTCTAGTTTAGAATTGTTGCAACCTGTCTTTTTGGGCTGCTGATCAGGCATTTCTGTATCCCAGCCTTCCGTGGTTTGTACTCTAAAAATTGTAAGGAGAAGCAAGCATTCATTAGCTAACAGTGAACTGTTTGAAAGCTGAAGTCAGTGTTCTGTAGTTCAGTATTTGCTCCTATTTAGGGCATCTGTTTATAGGATTTTACTGTAATACAACAAATGTGACTTTATTGCTAAAATAAATGGTGTGACAGTGACATTTAAAAACTGACATCAGGTGATATTAGTAAGTATGGCTGTGTATTCTTTAATTTTGTTGAGAAGTTTAGGAACCAGAAAACACCTTTTGTAAGTAATTTGCATTTTTTCCCTAAAGTCTCTAGATTAATTACAGCACAAATTTTGAAAAGAAAAATTCTTCAGAGACTAGAAGATACCAGGTGGATCCTGTTGAAGTCTCTTCCCTTTATACATATAAGGTCAGCTCATGATACAATTCATACTGTACTGCAGTAATGCAGGGCTAGAACTGACTGTGGTTAATCTGTTGCTAGTATGAAATACAAATAAACAACTCTAAGTCAATAAAATTCAAAACAGTGGTTTTAAAGAGTAGAGAGTAAATAATTTATATGAAGTTCAAAATACAACCATGCTTATAAATTAACTCCAACAACCACGGCCAATTCAAACAACCAAAGATTTGGAATTAAATATATATTTGCACTTCTACCTATACCTATCTGTGATTTATGGGAACAGTCACAGAATGTCTCTTTGGTGTTTCTGTACAGTTGACACAAAACACAGTGACCTGCCTCCTGGCTGAGAGATGAAAAAGCAGTCACTGACAGAAATATTGCTTTCCCATTGTAAAATATTGTCATTTCTTAGGTAGGACTACTCACACAATATGCCTACAAATAATGGCAAACTGAAGACATACTTAATTTTTTTGGAAATTATCTTTCCTAGTTTTGACAAAGTATAGCTTAACTAGTCAGGAATTCCTCATTATATAAAGCACCACCATTCAACTGAAAGGCCAGGCTGGTATAACTTACACAGGTAAACCAGAAGGGTTGGCAGTTTGGTTTATGAACACGGATAAAATTTTCCTATACTTTAACACAGACTGAGCAATACAAGTTGCTCAGAAGAAAGGCTGTTTTTAGCATTAGAATAGCCTCCAAAGCTCTAGCAGGCTAAAATTCTGTGAACTGAGCTTTTACACTTGATCAAGAAGGCTACAAGGCATTAAAGCCCAAACTTCCTTGGGTTATTCAAATTTTATGCTGGTGTAACTCCACTGAATGCAAACGAGTTGTGCCATTGCCATCCCAGGAATTAAGATGGATGAATTGGAGGACATGGCATTTGAAATCCTGACCAATTCATACAACACAAGGCTGACTGCATCAGAATGGAGAACGTCACCAAGCAACATGCTGGGAGTACCAGAGCCTCAGCAGAGAGCTGGGGGATGCACTCCTGCCCTTCAGCCCACTGCAATCCTACCACACCATGCGGCACAGTTCCAAACGCACGGGCTTGTCTCGGCCCAGAATGAACTGCATCGAGCTGGCACGGTGGGTCGGGTGCCGGGAGCCACCGGGAGCCACCGGCAGCCGGGCGGAGTGGGGATGGCCGGGGGGCACAGCGAGGCCGGAGTGGGGATGAACTGGGGGCAGCAGGGCTGGAGATAGGAGGAGTGGCGAAGGAGCGGTACCTCAGCAGGGGCCGCACGCACCTCGGGGCCATGCTCTGCGGGGTGACACGGTCAGGGTGCGAGCGGGACCGGCACTCGCCGCCGCCGCTTTAAGTACGGGGCGGGAGGGACCCGGCCGGGGGCGACACGTCCCGCCCGCCCCGCCGGGTCCGCCCCGGCACCGGGAGCGAGCGGGGCTCTCCGAGCGCCCCGGCCCCGCTCCGAGCCGCACCCCGTCCCCACGGCCACCTCCGGGCGGGGCTGCCGCAGCCCCTCCGTGCCCGGGAAAGCGGCTCAGGGGCCGTGTATCCGCTCTCACAGCGGCCGGGACAGCGTTCTCAGAACACACAGAGAGGGGGCCCGCAAGCACAGGTGTCACCGTGTCCCTTCGGGAGCCGCACTTTCGGCAGGTGACGCCAAGGGAGGATCGTCCCTCGCTCATTCACACCGTGCTGGGGAAGGACTGAGCTCCTCCAGGGACGTGGAGAGTTAAAACCACACTGGGGGTCTCCCCAAGACAAAGGTCTGTGCAGGCATGCATGGCTGTGTTTTGCTATTATTTTGAGAGACATTGTGCCTCTGGATCTGGGTTAAAAATAACCCGGGAAGGTTAACTTGAAAGGTTATTTTTAATGTTGTTGAATTCAATGACTTCGCCTACACTGCAGCCTTGGAATCCAAAGGGACCGATAGTGATGGTGGCCAGCACGACTGAGAGGGCACAAAGGGACAGCTACACAGAGGACAAACAAATTGTTGATATTTTAGGTTTTGCTTCCGAGATGGCAACAGCCACCTGAAATTGAAGTCAGTATAAATCTTATCTCAACAATTTGATCCTGCAGTCTCTTAAAACAGTTTTACCAAGCAGTTACTCACAGAAATAAAGAATTTCAGATTCCACAGCAAGTAATGAGGGAGCTCTGACTACAGCTTGCACTCTTTGTCCTCTGCTGACCAGAGGAACTTGAGTGACAGAAGTTCAAAACAAGACACTCCAATGTTACTTTTCATTTATAAAAGCAGTGAATGCCCACTAAGAAAAACAGTAGCCAACCGGATCTGGACAGATTCCAAATCTTCAAACCTTTAGGAGCAGTCCCTCTGGGTAACTTACCAACACAGAGGAAACTTCACACCAGTGCAAAGTCTAGCAGAAAGTGGGGAATCAGCCAAAACTTGAATTCCTGTAGCCTGTCTCCAATGAAAAAATGGTTCCTAGTCAAAAAAGAAAAAGGACTAGAAGCACTTAAATAGAAAATGCAAATAGTTAACTCTAAAGGAGATATTCTAAGGTTAACTCTGACAGACCAGTGCACATACGATTTGTTGTCTTCTTGTTTCAATAAGATGCAGTGGAAAAAAAATAACAAAATAAAGAGGAAGACAAAAAATGTATTGATACCTTTAGATGGACTAATATTGTGAAAGGAGACTTGCTTGCAGTACCTGGGGATGAGACATGGGACTCCACAAGCAATTAAATTAGCTAATTCAAGCCTCAGTCCTTTTTTTTTGTCAATACAGGAAAGGGAATCAATATTCCCTTATTGTGTGGAATTATTGCAAACTTGCCTCCCTATCATTTGATGATGAGCTTCCTTTTCACTGTGCCAAGGAGAAGACAGACAAAGTGTTGGCTGCTTGCTTTACAGAACTGGTCTGACAGCTGGGTAGAAGGGAGCTGCAGAGAGCCTAAGCACTTGCAGAACATCCAGGAGGAGTTTTAGGTAGTCCAAAGAGCATTCAAACAAAAACCTCCCACAACCTGAAATTTAGCTCATGCGAACTGAGCACTAATTGCACACCTTCAAGAGAAAGGAATCCTTTCCTCTAGTCAGTGTGGCTCTGAACATAGTAGAGACCAATGGCTTTAAATACTGCTTTAGAAGCAGTGGGTAAAATTAGCTTTTGGTTGCAGACATCATTTAGAAGCAGAAGACTGTAGCATCCAATGGGCCAAATTTTGATATCCTAGTGTTGAATAATGTGCTGTTCTTGTTCTTCTTGGTAGTAAGTTTCAAATCAGTTTTCAAAGGAACTCAAACTTTTGTGTTACAAAAAGGCATAGGTGGTGACATGAGGTAGAACCAGGAGCTGAATCAGGTCTCTTGTACTTGAAATCCCTTTTCCTGGTTGCAAGATACCACTTCTCCCATTTCCTGTCCTGCTGCCCTAATAAACACAGGTATTTTGAAGCATGTCAAGAATCAAGGCTTTGAGTGACAGAGTCAAGCCCATCTTGTGGCTCACTGCCGCCAACCTTCCCTGGCCTTTGCAAAGTTTCTCAGCTGGTGGCTCTGGGGTTCATTTGATTTAACTTGACAAAGAAAGCAGAACATTTTTCTGCAGTTAGTGAGCTGAATGGGTTCAATGAAGTGTTTAGTGAGCACTAGAGCCAGCTCAAGAGACTGGGCTAGTTATGGCTGGGCAAGGAACAGCTGCACCTTTGGAGACAGCAAATGCAGAGATGAGCATTGTCAAACCACACGCAGAGTCTTGCAAGCTTCTCTTTTATACTGCAGATACCAGAGTCAGTGATGTGAACCATGGCCAAGAGTTGCAGTCAGAAGTGGGACACTGCTGAAGACTAGTAAAGAAAGGCTGACCTGTATTATTTGGTAGAGAAAGGGACTGAAAATCAATCCCACTTAGAAAGTAGGAATTCCAGTGTCAGTCCAAGTGTAAAATAAAGATTTTCTTATAGAGAAGCTGCTTTTCTGCAGCTCTATATTCTTTTCTTCTCTATATATTGCACTCTCTAAAAGCAATCATCCCAGTTACTCCAGTTATTGCAGGATAGGAATGGTCTGTAAAAAGGTGGCTTTACAGGCAACAGCTGGTTCATTTAATTACAGATAGACATATTTTCTGCCTCTAATTCAAATGCTGCCTAAGCACACAAGTACAGTTTGCTTGTTCTAAAGCAGTCCATTTGACCTAGATAACTGCTACCCTCTCTCGAGACAAAACCTCCTCACATTCTTTTTAAAGTTTCATGTTGCAGGCTCCACGCAACAGCCAGAGGTACAAAAATTTTAACAAAATAAAATTAAACAAGGACTGTAAGTCATATCATATTTGACACTGAGAAACAAAAATTATAACAACTGACCCTGAGATATTCTAGGACTTAGCAGAAAAAGAATGTTTTCTATTTGGGCTTTTGAAAATCAAATCTTAAAAATAACCAGCTCAGAACTTACCTCTATGTGATTCTTGCTTTCAAAAGATGCCTAGAAGAGCTCTTGTATGGTAATGTTATGCACTGGAAGGTTTACACAGAATTTAAATAGAAAGAGTTATTACCAGCATTCAAAGAAAACCACTCCTTCATTGCTCTCCATTTTCCCTCCAATCGGTCCATCCCAGCTACTGCCAGTCCACTGTCCTGCTTCAGGAGTAGCTTTCAGCTAAGTTCCCAGAGGAGCATCTGATGTTTTTCCAAGAAAAACTCTCAAGACTCTGAATGAACAGTCCTTTCGGCACAATCCCTGTGCCCAACAACTTTCTACATAAAAGCCCTCATTATGAATTTTGAGTCAGTGGGATTTTCTCAGTCATTGTATGTTGCTGATCAGTCTTTCTTAACCTAGAAGTGGTGTTTCCCATATAGTCTGTGCCCTAAAGTCCATTCAAATACTGTGCAGGCTAACGACTGCAAAAGAAAAAAAATGCAAAAGAAAATCATGTTTAAAATTTGATTCAGAATTGGCAGCTCTGTAACCTCTCCCTTAGCTGCCATCTCATTAACATATTTGTTCAAAAGCCTTTTCTCTGCTTCATTACATAATTTGTGTTACAAAATCCAGATAAACATTCATTATTCCCAGATCTAAATAATGGCTTACTGCGCTTCCTTTTTCTTCTTCTTTCATTTTTCCCAGAGAAAAACGGGGGGACAGAAGGAGCTTGTTTAGATGGGAAATGAACCACACCAATTTCTGAGAAATATCTGTGGCAGCTGCTGTCTATGGCATTATGATACATTGTGCAACGACTAGTGAATGATTATTTCTGAAACTCCTGCAAAGTGAAAGAATTAATAGTAGTGCTCCTACTTGACAGTCTAAGAAGGTCAGTTAATATTTTTTTCTGCACCTCCTGTATCCCATTGTTCCACACTGGGTAGGGTCTGTCACATCAGAGACACCACTTGCATGAAGGGATCAGTTGTAGCAGCAGGTACACAAATGCTCGACCTTCCTTCAGAAAATCTTGAAACTTCCTGGCATTGAAAACACAAAGTTCTGTTCCTTTTTCTCTCTAATTGATATATTTTCTGAAGTTTCCTATTTAAAAATGTGTTGCTGAAGTCCAGGAGGAGATGGGATGTGCTGCTCCTGGGGCCTGTGTGATGTCAGTCCATCCCAATCACAGCAGAGGATCCCCAGGGAGGAAAGGCAGTGCTGGCTAATGCAGGCTGGAGATTTCACCTGGCACGTGCTTGGATACCCCCAAGGGCTGCTGGGGAAGCAGGGAGAGCAGGGAGGCCTGGGCATGTGCACCTGGGGACCACAGGCTGGGGACTGATGCTGATTTCTCCCGGTGGAGATGGAGGGAGAACACCTCTCCTGAGCTGGCAGCTCTGGTCCGAGGGAAGCAGCATCACCCCAGGGAGGCCAAGGTGTGTTTGTGGGGCTGAATACTAGCACTGCCATCCCTCCAGAGGCAAAGGGGATGGCAGCATGCCCCTGCCCTCCTGCTCCCACAAGCCAGCCCTGGGGCCCTGCAGGGACCTGCCACGCCGTGCCTCCCTCCTCAGGGCATCACAGGCTCGCTGTGCTCCTGGGCTGAGCATGCCTGGGTGCTGGAGGCAAAGGCCAGCCAGGGTGGAGGAACCCTACCACCTGCTGAACCAGCTAATGTAAATCAAACTTACATGGGAAACAAGGAACCCGAGACCCCAGAGATTCTCTAAGGATTAGCAAATTAATCTGTGTGTGGAACTCTCACTGAAAATCAAACCCCAATACTTGTCTGGCTGCTGTTTCTCCTTTAAAGAATTTTTTGGTGCAACAGCTGTTTGGGGTGGAGTTACTGCAAAACAGCCTTTCAGTTTCAGGGTGTTTTTCCTCCCTGCTCTTAGAGGAAAGAATATCCAGCAGAATAAAAACGTCAGGAGAGAGCAAGTTCTGCAAAAATTGGTAAGAGATCTTCACTCCTACAAAGGGGGGATTTCAAGAGTTTCTAGGATTTTCCTTAATGTTATCTGGGTCTCCTGTAAGAGAGGCAGCAGAGGAAGAACCACATGGCAGAGTGTGCTAGCCATTGAATAGAAACAAAAACATTTTGTATGCCTTTCACATTTCCAAGTTCCTGCTCTCTTGCTACTTTGCTGTGCAGAGGTTTCTTCCACAGCCTTATCTCCTGCTGCATGTTCTCTTTGTTCAGAATACCACTATGGGAGATTTTGCAGTATCTGGCAGAGAGAGGAGTCACTGCACGGACCATGCCAAACCCAGCAGCTGCCTCAATTTCCCCCATTACTGATGATTCTTTCTGTTGATAGTTTGCAATTAGGTGCTAAAACATTCATTTCTTTGTTCAGGGTAATTGGCTGTCTCTCATGGAACCGAGGACTGAAAGGGCCATTGAGGATCACAGAAGCCGGTGTGTCTTGAATAGCAGCAGGGCCATTGGACAAACTCTACAAAACAAAGATGACTCGCTTCCCCTCTCCCAGAAGAGACTACAGCTCCACACCACCTCAGGCTCTTAAAGACACTCAGTCTTTTGACACGCTGGTGACCTGTGACTATTGCAACATTCTGCTGCCACTTCCTTCAGAAACGTGAGAGGTGACACACTGCACTTGGCCTCCTACCTGCAAAGGGCCATACTTACACAAGCACAACTTATGTCCCCAGTGCCCAGCACACTGTGGCAATGGGGAACAACGCGACTCGCGCCTCCCAGTGCATCCGCAGACCCCTTTATTGCGGAAATCGCCACCTTTAATCGCCACCGGACACAACTGAAGCCAGACCGAGGCCTGACAGAACTTAACAGAAGCAGGGCGCCCATTGGCTGGCTCAGCCGCAGCGCGGCTGTACCCGCGTCCTTCCAGCCAATCAGCTTCCCCCTCTTACGCTGCCCCGAGTCCCTCCAGCCAATCACGGTGTCAGTGCCAACTGTCACTCAACTGACCCTCCCCTCCCTCACAACCGCCCAACGGCCCGCGGGGCCTTGTGCTGAGCGCGGTCTGGAATTACCCACAGGAACATCTATAACATCTATAACATCTATAACATCTATAACATCTATAACATCTATAACATCTATAACATTTATAACCCCGCATTCCACTGGACCCCAGTGCCCATCTCTGTGCTCCAGAGCTCCTTGAACTGTTAACCACAGGGACACTGTAAAGTGTGGAATTTGGTCATTCCATAGACTATTTATGCTCACATCTACACAAGATCCATTGTCTATAGTCTGCTTCAGTTTTAGGAAAGTAATAACCATGACTGAAGTAATTAATTTTAAGCTGAAATCCTGGAAGATCTTCAGGAACTGTTCTTATTTGCTGAAGGCTCATGTTGCTCCTCCTAAGCAATTAGTAGGATTATATCTAGTTACCTCCCTACTGAATACGATGGCTTGTTGCATATAATGTTAAATTCTCCTCTGATATGAGTGTTGCTTATTTTTCTAGATCAAATGTCTGCACTGGACAACTTTGCAAAATGCTAGGATTAAACAAAAATCAAGCCACAGGGAAAAATCAAGCCAAAAATCAAGCCACTGCAGAATTTCAGAAATTTCGAACAGATTTCCTCATTCAGGATGATTCTAGACTGAGCTAACAGGAGCAATGGGATATTTTGCAGAGGAAGTGTGTCTCTAATACTCAGAGTATCACAAAGCTCCGTAGATTGCAGCAGAGATTCCCCTGAGGTTGCACTAAAGAAGCATTGCTGCACAGCCGGGCTCTTTTCACTCTCAGCTCGGACTAACATGTCTTGTGCCTCACAAATCAATCCACTCTGAGCAGAGCAGTGCTTTCCCTACTGGAGCACAGACCAGAATATCCTCCTCTGGTTTTCAGTTCCTGGCAGAATCATTTCCTCTTGGTCCAGTTTAATTAAGGGAAATTGAAAGCCATTGTTCTCAATCTGTCCTTTTTCTGCTTTGTTCAGTAAATGATGTATTACTTTTCCCTGTAAAACTTTCCTTTCCTGGTGAATTAAAGAGAAAAAGCACTAAAGTGAGAAATAGCAGGTATGCCTAGTTTTGAATTACAGGACTCTGGTCTTGAAATAAGTGAGTACATGGTAATAACATGGATTATTTGAACTGCATAGCAACTGTTTTTATATTGTTCAACTGAGTGATGACATAGGAAGGCTGTAGACCTGAAATTTTAAAACCACTAATTTTTTAGTTTTTTAGTGTCTGTTTTTGGTTTGGTTTTTTTTTTTTTTTGTTTTTTTGGTTTTTTTTCAGAAGACACTTTCTACAGCATTTGTGATTAAGTCTGGAAATAGAGGCACGTCTTCAGATTGAAGCTTCAGCACTGAAAGTTTGATAGCTCTATCAGCAAATAAAAGTGTAAACTTGCTACTCTGTATTGAGAACAAAGTGACTCAATTTTTTTTATTCCTTATCAAGGGAAGCATTTAAAGGTTTTGCCAAAAAAACTCTAAAATTGATGGGGCTCAACAGCTGTTGTAATTTCAAATATTTCTGTCTAAGCTTGCTTTAGGAGTGTACTTTTCCCACCTGCTTCAGCAGGCAGAGCAGCTTATTTTAAAATGCTTGTTTTGGGGAAGAGAAGGAATAAGGAGCTCGGAATACCTTTACCATGCTGAGTGCTACCAATTCCTCTTGTGCTCACTGACAGCTGACAGCTTGGTGTTTGTCAGGTCATGGCCCAGTGAAATTAGAAAACATTCAATCCTGCTTTCCATGACTTCAGTGAACCACTGAACCCAGGACCAGCACAATCACCTTCATCTCAGGAGATGGCAGGGACATCGAGGGATAACGGAGGGTGTTCTGGAACGCAGTGAGAGCTGACAGGGTGCAGTGGCAGGGAGGTTAAGCGTGCAGGGAGAGTGGATGCTCGAGATGGGCAGGACGGGCAGTGACGGGATGGTGCCCACCGCAGCCCCGTTACCCCGGAGCGCTGCACTCGCTCTCCTGTGCCCCGCCACAGGTTCCTGTGAGAACGAGGGGCCACGCCTCGTCCTGCAGCACCGGGACCAAGGCTGCTGTGCCTGCAAGGAGCCACGAAACCGCCTCAGATCGCAGGGCTGGGCTTTACCTTTCCAGCCCGTCCCTTCGGAGCGGGGGAAGGCCTGGACACTTAGAGAGAGAGGGGATTCCTCCGCGAAAGCCCGCGGGTGTTCGGGGCTCGGTGCTGCGCTGGCACCGTGTGGCTGCGGTGACACCGTGTGGCTGCGGGTGACACCGGCACCGTGTGGCTGTGGGTGACACCGTGTGGCTGTGGGTGACACCGTGTGGCTGCGGGTGACACCGGCACCGTGTGGCTGCGGGTGACACCGGCACCGTGTGGCTGCGGTGACACCGGCACCGTGTGGCTGTGGGTGACACCGGCACTGTCTCCCCCGCTCGGGCTCGGGCCCGTGCAGGAGCGGAACCGGGAGCGGAGCCGGGAGCGGGGCCGGGAGCAGAGCCGGGAGCTGCCTGGCCAGCCCGGGACCATTCGGGAACTCATAACGTCAGGTGCCAGCTGGGTCAAAGACAAAGCACGTGGGAAAGGAGAGCAGGGAGCCAAGTGTGCAGAGCAGGGAGACAGGTGTGCAGGGCCCGGAGCTGTGCAGGGCTCGGCGTTCTCTGGCGCCCTGTGTGCGGTACCAGTGCCAGGAGTCTGTCCCGGTACCAAGAGCGCCTCCAAACCAGATCCATCCCTGAGGATCCTCACCTGTAAGCAGCCTGTCTGTGCACTCCTCAGGGCCGGAGATGGCTGTTACCATCTGATGCCGCCCCAAATTGGCTCTGGGCTGGCTGTACTGCTCCCAAGCTCGGTGAGCTCCTGGGGACGAGCCAGGCTCTGGGTGACCGCAGCAGCTCCGCACCTCTGCACACCTGAGCCCGGCTCCGTCAGCACCGGACAGGTAGGCGAGGCTGAGGGCGGACGGACGCGGCGCCCGTCGCTCCCGGTGCCGGTGCGCTCCCGTCGCTCACTAGATGGCAATAAAGACCCGAGGAGCTCTGCCCGTCCCCGGGCACCGGGGAATGATCCTGCGGCTCGGCCGGGATTCGCCCCAGCACACAGAACTGCGAGATACTAGAGAAGCCAGGAACATAAGTGTGCGTCGTTCGGCTCGGTAATGAGGTGTTGTTTTGTTACAGTCTGTTTCTTAAAAAAAAGAAAATACATAGGCTGTATTTACGAAGCACAAAACTATTATCAGATTAAAAATATATTTCTGTGCAAGGAAAGGAAGCTCAGCCTTACCAGGACAGGTACTCAGAGGACATGGCATCATACTCCTGAAGCACTGCTGAGGTTTCAAATCCTCTGGGATTCCAGTGTTTTACCCTGAAGTTTAAGACATATTTTTATACTTTGGCAGTGGCGGGAGGCAATCCATTTCTGTATGACTCTCCTTCCCTAGTAAACCCTTACCTACATGCCTCTCCATACAGTATTTTTTTAAACAATTGTTTTTTGTAGTGACAATTTTAACACCAGTCTCTGAGACACCAGAATTAAGGACACATCATATTTCTCAATTTCCTAGGTGCTGTGTGCTGGTAACTGCTCTTCACTATGCTGTGTGCCTTGTGTATATTAATTTTGCTCAAAGGTTAATCTCATTTGAAGGCAGGATTTTCATGTGTACACAAAACATTGCAAAGCCAGCTGGCATATCCTACTCCCAGACACTGTTGTGAGTTGAAAGCAGTGTTATGGGAAGCAGAAGGAACTAAATGAGGAAATTAAACTGACAATATACCCTGCAGTGAGCTGATGGGGAGAAGCTGAATGACCTATTTTTGATTTTGCCCACTGCTGCTTCTCAGTGGCTCTGTTGCAAAAGACAATGCAGGATCTTATTGTCTTACTTTTTTCTTCTATGGGTGTGGATTTTCAATAATCCAGAGGGTAAAAGTCATCTGTTGAGCCAACACAGGGCCCCCACACTGCCCCTAAGCATGTTAAAACAAACAGCATATATTTTATGACCCATACCCAACTATGTAACTTGTGCAGTACCTCGTGACTGACATCTCTTCATTTGCTGCTGAAAAGCTTTCTGGATGTCTTGAGTCACATTGGGATAAAATTTGGCAGAAACTTGAGCTCAAGTACTTTTTAAATTATATAGAAAAAAACCTGCAAAAAGTAAACCAACTATTAGATAGATGATCAGGACCATCTTTTCCTATGGTATATGAAATTCAGAAAGAAATGCAGTAAAAATGCAAGTAACCAGTGGGAGAGAGTGAGTGGACTAAAGTAGGCAGAAATGTCTCCAAGGGATAGCAAACCTTCCAGAGGCAGCAGAGCAGAAGCAAATTCATCCCTGGGCTGCGGAAACTGGTGTCATGCAACTGCATAAATAGTGGGGACTCTGTTCTCCACCACATTCTAAAATCCAGAACAGAAGTAGTGAATAATAGTTACATCTGAGTTCCAAATTAGAAGCCTGGAGAACGGAGTCATAGCTTAAATCTCCATAAGATTGCTCTGAACTCTTTGTTAAATCTACCTACATGAAAGAGAGAAAAAAAGAGAAAGAAGGTACTGTTGAGAAATGAGAGCTGGTGCTCATTCTTGATTTCAGAACCTGACCTAAACGACTTTGATCTCTGCAAGCAAACTTGCTTCACAGATATGTGCAAGTGCTGCTGCCACCCTGCACACAGCATTTTACTGTCAGGCAATTATAAGCTACAACTGTGATGCCACTCCAGCTTCAGTGTTTGCCCTTTTAATTTTCTCTGTTGCTATGGCAGCAACAAATGATTGCGATCACTGCTGTTTATATTGAAGTCCAAGTCACATCAATAGAAATCTTGGAAACTAAACACTAAAAATCTGACTTAACTGTATAATGCTGTGTTGTTGTACATAATGGGTTGGTTGCAATAACCAGGATTCTTCTAAATCTTTTTTCCTGTGGCATTTGGAAAAATTCCTTTAAGTAATGGTTTTTAAATGATAATTTACATTTAATATGTGCTTACTCAGTGCTCTTAAGGTAGCTGGACAAGATTTCTTTTTGACTGTTTCCTATATCCTTGAAAACAAATATTTTAATGGCCTTTGTAGTGTTGAAGAAAGGCTACTTTATACTTTTGCACACTCTATTAATCACACTAGTACATTAGGTCTGAATAATACATACATCTTGAAAAAGATACTTCCATACTTTCTCTCCCATTGTTCTGTGCAGGCTGGGGCCCCTGCTGCAGCCCTGCTCCTGACCCACCCCAGCGTCAGCCAGGCAGCCAGCAGAGCTCCCACGTGTGGGTTCATTTCCTGGGACAGGCTGGGTGCCCCCTGTGCCCCCTGCACCTGGGTGCACACCTGCACCTGCCATGTCCTGGGTGCACACCTGCACCTGCCAAGCCCTGGATGCACATCTGTACCTGCCAGGCCCTGGGTGCACATCTGTACCTGCCAAGCCCTGGATGCACATCTGTACCTGCCAGGCCCTGAGTGCACACCTGCACCTGCCCTGAGCTGCAGGGCTGAGCCTTGCTGCCCTGGGACTCCTTTGCTGGTTGCAGTGACTTTTCTCACAGAAAGTTCAGTCTCTACAGGAGAGTCCTGGAAGGCAATTTGCTCTTTAAATGACCCCAATGCACAGTGGGTGTATTGAAGAAAAAAGCCATTTCCTAGTGACTAAATCTCATTAAAAAAGCAATTTACCGATCAATTACAATGCAATTTAGCTGCTAACTGTTTAATTATCAAAAAAGAAGCTATTTTGTTCTCTGTTTCTGTATTTATGAACCGTGCTTTAAAATTTCATGTTCGGAGTTTTGTATGGAGGAATGTGACTGCTCTATTGATGCAATTATAGTAAAATTACAACTTTCACTTCAGTGTATTGTATTAGTTCAAGAAAATATTGTTTGCACAGAAGCTTTTGAAATAGGAGAATCATTGATTTTTACAAGAGCTTGAATCTTTATTGTTCTTTTCATGCACTATAAAAATTGCATTATCTTATGTAGATTTTATTAGAGGAGCATTGGGATTATTTTGTTTGTTTACTTTTGTTTCCTTAATCTTGTGTAAGAATTTCAGTCCTGGAAACATGCTGAAACTAGATCAAGGTTCCTCTTGAAAAAAGGACTTGTGTCTCTGGAGAGACTGAGAGGGGACATTGCAGGGGTGCTTTGTGAGAGCTGGGATGCTGGCCTGGTTGTGATGTCCTGTCTCGGGCTGAGGGAGCACATGGGTGCTCTCCACGTGTGCTGGAGCACAGTTTGGAAAACAGGAAAACACTCAAGTAGCAGGGCTGACACATCTTGCAATTTTTATTTAAAATCTTGCTGTGCTTTGCTGTTTCTCCTTAAAGCTCCAATTCCCAGAGTTGTCTGAGAGGAAGAAGGGAGCTGAGATGTGAGGGGGTGGGAGGGCTCCTAATTAGGAGATAATTAAATAGGCATTTCTCCAAGATGTCATGGGCATTAAAATTGAGTTTAATGGTGACAGTGACTGGATGCCTAATTTTTGTTCCCCCTTTTCTCACAACTTTTAGATTATTGCAGGAAATTTGTTACATAAAACTCCTACACAGGTCAAGACCCACATCACTGCTCCTTGGCTTGTCGTGATCACTTTGCTCATGTTTGTGTGCCCTTGTGCATGTCTGGTCAGTTTTAAAATTATAGTGCAGAAATAATACCAGATATGGTAATTATTAATCTGCTCTTGATGTAATAAATCTTTCAAAAGCCTCTAATTGTTTTAGGAATAAATTATCAGTTCATAGCTTTGGCACTTTGCAAATCTCACTATTATACACTTAGGAAAAAAAGTAGTTTTTGTGAGGAATGTCTGTTTTCCTTCTTTCTTGCACATGTCCATGTGGCTGTTGTTTATTTCCAGTGTGTCTGGAAGGTTCTGCTTATGAGCACAGTGGTGTGGCACAGATAATTATTTATTGATCTAGCTCAAATGATTAATGATTCAGCTTTAACAGTTCTGTTCTATTATTGAGCATAAAGAGTATTGAAGTAATTAAAACAGTTTGATTGCTTTGCTAAGGTGAGACTTAGCACACACACACCTGCTGCAGTGTCACCTGAGGATGCCACTCCTAGAGCCCAGGTGCAGCACAGCCCTGTGCTGGCTGCAGAGCACTGAGCTGGGGAAGGCACATTCAGCCTTCCAAGGGAGCTCTGGGGGCAAGCTCCCTCATGGAACTCCACTGCTGGAGCTTAGATATCCACTGGAAAGACAGAATTGCTGGGCACAGTGCTTATCCTCAGTTTTCCAGTTCCAGGGAGTGAGTGATCCTGTCTGTGTGAGTGGCTGAGTCCTGTATGCAGCAGGCTGGTTTTATTTCCATTGAAGTGTAAAGTATCCAGCAGCTTGAGAAACAATACTCTGACCTTCAAACACTGTCTAGGCAAAACTAGCAAACAAACAAACAAGAAATATTTTATTCCTGAAGCACAAAGATTCATTCTGATTCATTTTCCCTTAGCTCTAAAGACTGTCACTGGAAGCTGCTTTGGAATCTTACCCCTTGCAAAAACTGAGGGCAGGGCAGTCGGTGTGAGAAAGGGTCTGGAGCTCTGCAAGAGGTTGGCTGACTGATATTCTGTGGTGGTAGATCCAGAGTGGGATTTTAAACACAAAGGCATGGAATGAATTTGAAACTGATAGCTGTGAGAATGAGCAGAGCTTGGTCTGTGTTATTCACTGTGTTACCCACCATGGCAGATCAGATCTGTTTATCTGGGTAAGGGACTGCTCTGCTATTCAATGCCAGTAACAGAATGTTGTGTTTCCTCAGTGCAATAGAGAGCAGTGAGGGGAACCTTTCCTCCCAGAACTCCCCATAACTCACCTGTATCTGTTACTGCTGTATTGAAACCCTGCCCTGCAAGAATGCACAAGCAACTGATTTGGGTGATGATAAATTGGTTTTCCAATATGAAGTCATCACTACAAAAGGAGGTCACAGAATACTTAGGGTTAGAAAATGGGTCTGAAGAGCTGAGAGAAATGCAAGAGGCAAGGAGGAGAAAGCAGGTTTGGTGGCTTTTGTAGTGGGCTCAAAAAAGAGACCAACTATTTCTGGTTCTGTTACCTGAATTCTCACCATGGACTGTGCTGCTTGGCAGCACTTTGAACAAAACAAAAGCCAGAAAAAGGTGTAGGGAGTAAACACTTTCAGCCTATTACATTTCTTTGGGACAGAACAGAGAGTTGTTGAATTTCCAGGTTTGGTGATGTGCACTGTGGTAGGCAGGATGTGAGATGGCAAGTAGAAGTGTGTGTATATAAATAAAACAGATCAACTTGCATGTGTTATTGTGAGTTGAAATGATGGATTTTCAGAACAGTCAATTATTAGCCAAAATTTCACTGAAATGCATTTCTGCCCAAGTGAGTAATGCGGGAAATATTATTTGCAATAATTACATACCTGACTTGGATTTACAAAACCACGATTATGTTATATATCGTTTGGAACGACTTTGATAAACATGTTCATTTTGTGCTATCAATTTAGAGAAGACAGGAACCATTTGTTTATGAAAATTTACCATAAATAAACAATGAGACAAGACCTAGATTTATGGCTTAATATTGTAACTGGGTTTTGCTGAAGAAAAAGTCTTTTGCAAGAGCGAACTAAGAGTTATTTGTGTACACAAGGAAGGTGCAACATATTGCAGATGGCTCATGAACTGCCTGTCAGCCTGTTTGGGTGGGAATTGCATTCACTGGGAAGATAAAAGTTCACAAAATCCATTGCAGATGACATGTAAAGAGTGAAAAATGTAAAAGCTTCTTGTGTAGCTGCATGCAGACACTCCCTGAGCAGCCCTCCTGCTTTCCTGGCTGGGCCATGTGCAGCCTGGTTGGTGAGGAAGGATTGAATTGATCTTGTTTTCAGTGCCAAAGCCCCTAGAAAGGGCACTCTGTCCTGGGGGTCCCGATTTACTGCAGCACAAGACAAAAAATCCTCAGGGTTTTGTTTCAGCTTTGGGGGAAAGGGCTCCTCTGTCAAAATTCTGCATGTGCTGAAGTTCTGGATGTAAAGAACTTCCCAAGGAAATAGAGTGGGAAGGAAATGTGTGCCTGAAAGGCCACGAGGGTGAGCACCCAGAGCAATCCCTGCCCCTGGACACGCAGCCCTTCCACCATCTCCAGCATTCCACCATCTCCAGCATTCCACCATCTCCAGCATTCCACCATCTCCAGCATTCCACCATCTCCAGCATTCCACCATCTCCAGCATTCCACCATCTCCAGCATTCCACCATCTCCAGCATTCCACCATCTCCAGCATTCCCACCATCTCCAGGATCCCACCATCTCCACACAGAGCCACCTCCAGCCCTGGGCCCGTGTCAGCCTGCAGGCTGCAGTGCTGGGATTCCTGCCTGCTCCAGGAGCCTGCTGCATTCCAATATGTTCCCCCATATGTTTTAACACTTTTGCATTTCTTCCATCTGTTTATGGGAAATTTGAAGGAATTTAATGATCTTTTCCAGGGTTATTAAACCAACAGCTGTTGTCACTAATAGAGGACATTCTTTATGGCAGTGTGCAGATTCCAGTGATAAATCCAGCCCTACCACCCTATATTTCTTTTTATGAATGCAGCATTTCCACTGAAGCTGAGGTTATGAATACAGGCAATTCTTAAACTATTATTTTATTATAGAGCTTTGGCATAAAAATAGGAATTTTTTTTCTTCTCCTCTGATTCCTGAATGCTTTTACTATGAAATATATTTTATGCTGGGTGAGACAGAAGTTTTTTTTGTTCCTGTTTTCATTCCTTCTATTTTTGTTCTCCCTGACAAAAAAGCAAACTGAAAAACTGGGGAAAAACTGCTCAGAAGAATGGAATACATCACAACTGAATAACCATTTTTGGTGATGCAGAATGAAATTGCCCTCTGGTACACCAAACTGATGGTGATTCTTGGTGTATTTGGGCAGGTTTTTGCTTCTTGTTTGTTTTACTGTCCTGAAGACTCTAAATATCTGCTTGGATATATATTATGTCTAATTACACACTCACCTGTTTTTCAATACTTAATACTCTGTAGCGAAGAGCTTTTTTTGCTTCATCACTCTGTTTTTTTCCTATTTTTTAAAACGGTAACATAATCCAAAATAATAATTACAGTCTTGAGCTCAGTGAAATACCTGATGTAAGGTAATTATATTTTATGTACTTGCATAGTGGTCCCATATCTAATAATTTCAATATCTTTTCCTGAATATTTACTGTTCCCTTGAAGGCTTTTAGAGCCTCTGGCATCTGTGAGTGGCAAGGCATCAAGGAGAACACAGTGGGACCACAGTAGATTCCCTCTGTTCAATGTATCGGAATGAAAGCAAATAAGAGCAGAAAAAATCTGCTAACATCACTCTCAAAGCATTTGAGGTACTTTAACTATTGTTAAAGTTGTATATAAACTGCCAGGAGACTTCTGATGGACATAACTTAGAAGTAATCACTGCATTTGTGTCATTAAAAAACAAAGAACAAGAAGAAAATGTTTTTCTGTTGTCTTCTATGGCTTATTCATCCTGCACCTTAAAAAACAAAGCACAAGACAAAGTAGTTTTTCATCTTGACTGAAACGCATTTGAAAATTAATTGGTTTACTGGCTTGAAAGCTTCATAAATTGGATTAGAACCCCATATATATACTGGCTACAGGTAATGGGTGATCTGGCCTGTTTGTTATCTTTTGATTGATTTTCTCACCTACATTTTAATTAAAATAATCCCTGCACTGACATCATAGACAGAGATGGTGAGATGCTGAATGATTCTCTCTGCCCTGGGAGAAGATTTGGGCTCAAATTACCAATTTAAGAGGGATTTATCAAACCTGTACAAAATGCATACATTGGAACCTGAATTAATTAGCATGGAAATGAGTGAGCACAGTTAAATACATACATCTTGTTAGTATTCTGCATTGCTACCATGAGATGAAAGAATAGGAAATGAAAAAAATTGAATGAGTGAGAAGAGGAAGCGAAAAACCAGATGTTTCTTAATCTGTGGTAGTGATTCGTGACAATTTCCTGGTATCATATCTATGTCCAAGGGCTTCTGCTATATTAGAGGTAATTAATAAATTATTATGCATCTATCTAAGGGTTTTATTCTGTCACCTAGCACTGCAAGTATGTGCCTTCTTTGAGAAATGGAAGCAATAACTGAAGTTTAGGGATCTTCACACACTTTGGTATAAAATCTTGCTTTCTTTCTTTCTTTTTTTTTTTTTTTTCTGAGCCAAAACTGTGTTAACAGTAGCAATCCTTTCCCTGAAGGGCAGGGACACATGTATGGTGATTGTGAATATCCTGTAACTTCATGGGTATAGGGATAACGAGACACATACAGTGACACAGAGGGATGAATTAAACACTTGACATTCACCTGTGCAGAGAAGAATCCTGATCTGGAATATCAAATGGAACTGAAATAGAGCTGAGCCTGTGTAAAGTTTCAGCTCTGGTGAGCTTTCAAGAGCAATATTTACTGCTCTTTTGACAAGCTGGACTTGTAGCCTCATTCAGTTCAAAGGAAAAGGAAAACAAAAGGAAAAATGTCTTTAAAGTGCAGCAGGGACTTTGGATCATTTATTCCTTACAGCAATTCTTCTCAACCAGAACTTTTCTGTGGTTGCTTCAAGTTTTAAAAATTAGGGTTTTGGACATTATTTTCTGCTTCCAGGGGAACTCATTTGGAAGAACGTTTTCTGGTAAAAGTGTGAGCCTTGGGAAGAGGGCAAGAAAGACACTTTTCCCGGGAATGAGGGCCCCTCTTCCGTGCTGCTGCTGGCTGTGCCCCTGCCCTGGCTGGCAGAACCGTGCCAGTGCAGGGCACCCGGAGCTCTGATCCCTTTGCTGCACTCAGGACAGTCTCTGCCCCAAGATTCATTGCAGTTCAGAAATGAAGAATCCACCTGAAAGGGAAGATTGCCTTTGAAATACTCTGGTCTTGGTAATGTTTTAAGTGTAGTGCATGCAGCATTTTTCACTATCAAGGTGACAGTAATTGAAAGATAGATTCCTGCAACTTTGGCATTTATATTTTGACTGAGAAAAGGTCGACTTCTTCATGGAGCCTTTTTTAAACTGGTGGAATGGCATGGAAATGTCACGTTGTCTTTCTGACAGGGACGCCAGTGCTTTGATTAACACAAGTTTAACCTGCAATGCAGAATGAAACACAAATCACTTCAGAAGAAACTAGTCCAAAGTGCCTGAGATCAGCAGAAAGATTTTCCTTGATTTCACTAGTTCTGGGATCTGGTCTAACCAAAACATCAAGAAAAAGATAAATTGTTGTAATTATTAAGAAACATATTGGGAAAGGATCACTCTAAAGTTACTACAGCTGTGTGGGTTTTCTGTTGTGTATCCTGCAACCATCTGCTTTGCCAAGTTGCTTGTCATGAGGTTTTTCTGCTTGACTGTCCTGGAAGTCAGCAGAATGAATGGGTAAGTGCAGATTTGCAGGTCATCAGCAGATCAGAAAGACTTTGAGTTACTATTCCCTTTGAACTGCAAGGTCCAAGACTCGCTGCTCTTTTACACTGTAGCAGGTCTATTAATGCTTGACTTCTGCACCACAAACGTTATCAGAATGATAAATTCATGGACAACTGCTTACTCGAATTTTTAGCCATCATGTTCCCGTAGGTTGTTGAGAGGTACTTGATGTGGGATGCATAATGAGACTGCCTCTTGCTGCAGGTTAGCAGGATTGTTCTTTTCATTTCTGTAAAATGTGGCAGTCCTGTTGGAATCATTTGCATAGACATGTCTTGAATTGGGGTTAAGATCCCGAGGTGTGATTTGAGTTGCTCTGAATTTAAGTCTAGAAGCTTGCTTCTTCTGAGATGATGCTTCTGACTTTCTAGAAGCCATTTTCTTGTATGAGTGTTTGGCTGTAATTTAATACACGCATCTGTTTTCAGTAGTAGGGTGAGGGACTTGGAGCATAATCCTGACAGAGTTTGATATTTAGCATGTCTAATTGCCTCTGAAAAGAGCCCTATAATGTTAATGCTCACTGCTTTTCCCCTTGTTACATCTGTACCTGATCTCGTTAGTCTGACCTTCCTTAGATTAAATTGTTCTGTTTTTCCTAAGCAGTTTTGAGACCTCATTCACCTCTGCATTCTCTCCAGTTGATATTTTGCAGCAGCATCATGAGTCAATTCACATTCCATCTATAATCCATGCTGATCCTGGATTCCTTCCTGCAGGATGCTGCACTGGCATATTTCTTACCCTGTGTGTTTGCAGCCTGTTGTTCTTGCCTTATCCCTATTGAGGGGGAGGCAGGAGAAGCCTCGGTGCTGTGCCTGTGTTCAGTGATAGCTGAAATGCCCCTGTGCTGTCCGTGCTCTTGGGCCACAATTCCAGCACAGCACCGTCCGGGTTTAGGTGTCAATTATCCATTGTCCTACCCACTGTCCAATTATCCATGTCTTAAGAGGATCCAGAGGGAATAATGGGCAAGACTCCTGTATGCTTCTGCCTGTGACACACTTTCTGTGTTAAGCATTGCTGACAGGATGAATTTAGGGGCTCCAGGTAATGAAAAGACACGAATTTGGTTACTTCAGACACCCTGCTTGTACCACGCAGGGTGATGTGACCTCCTGCCTCTTCCTCCTTGTGAACTTCCCTCCCCAGAGGAGGAAGAGGGCTGTTCCCAAAATAGCAGTGGCTGAACAAGAGAGTGCCTTTGATTTGTGATCCTCAAAAGCAAAGAAGCACTAGGCAGGGTGTCCTTTGTGTTCAGCATGTTCGTGCTTGCCAAAGGATTGCTTTCAAGGCTGAGCTTTCAGCTGAGGATTTATCTGCAGCGCTGTTATACAGATGTGTGGAAGTTTAAAACTCGGTAATACCAGTATTATCTCAGCACAGGGAAAATAGCAGAATTCACAGGGTATTTGGCAAATGGCTTGTCACATGAAGTTTCCCATATCTGTATAAACACAGCTGACAACATCTCAGAACTAGTTTTAGAGGGTAAGCCACAGTTGCTCTAGTAAACACAGCTGTTGGAACACATGGCTTGGCTTTAATCAGAGCTCCTGAGCACAGGGACTGAGAGAAGGCAGCCCACGAGTGCTGGTCACACACGAGGAGTAAGAATATTTCCTAAAGTGTTTTTTCCTTCCACCAGGGACTCTGCTGTGGAGATAATGTTCTAGACATGGGCCATGCTCTTCAAAAGGCAGAAGGGGGTGTGTGAACATCACATCTGAACACCTGAAACAGCAATTCACCAGCATTCTTTAGTTCTCCAAGTATGTATATAAAGAGGCAATGTTTCCTGGTCTCTTTCTTTTATGCTTAGTTTTGTTCTAGAAGAGTTAGGGAAGCTAATTTTTCCATCCTTGGATCCTGCCCTTGAAAAGGGGAGAACAGGAACCTGGCATGATGTGCCTTGGGGGTAAGGGTTCAGCAGTATTTTGGCAGGCTGAAGATCCCAATTTTTCTGTGCAGTACAGGAGTAATCAGGAACTCTGATTATTCTTGGGTAAGGGCAAGAAGGCACAGAAACTGAGCCACAGCTGATTTGATAAATTTTGTGATTTACTGCAGACGTTAGTATCCAAGAAAAATTCAGAAATTTTTGCTTAGGCTGACAGCACCCTCGAATCACCAGCCTGTGTTGTGAACAGAAATCCATGGAAAGGACAGAGCCTGCAGCTGCATCTTGTTTTCCAGAAAGCTCAGAGGCAGAGAAGATCCATTAATGCATAGTCCAAGCGAGAGATGCCTCCTTCAACCATAACAGGAGTTAAAAACATGAGGCAGAGCAATAAATCCTGCACTTGGAGCAGTCAGGAAGTAGGGGCACACCCATATCAATTTTGTTTAACAAATTGAAAATCTCAGCAGAGTCATCAGGCTTATACCTACTAACTTGATCATTATGTCCTTTTTATTATTGGAAAAAGGATCTACAATGTCGGAATTATCATCTCATATTGCTATGATGAGATTTAGATGGTCACTGTGGGATAATAATTCACACCTTGCTGGGACTTGGAGGCGCAGTCTGCAACGCGAGTTTGTGTGTGAGGTTCCGGGACTGAAGGCACGCTGAGCTCTGTGTTTGCTGGGGCTGAGGCAGGGCTGTGCTCTAGGGAGACACCTGAGTGAGGAATTTCACTGCTGCAAGCCCAGCATGGATCCCGTTAGAGAGGAGAATGTGTATTACAGCATTATCAGGTAAATCTTGAATTTGCTCTGGTAAACATGATTGACAGTTAATTTTCACCTTAATTAATAACAAAGGATTTTGTTTGCAGAAGTGATTCTAATTATCCTTTTTTTGGTAATAGCCTATCCCTGAGACAATTAGTGCCATTGATTGTAATCTTAGATTCAATTATTTCAGAGAATTCATTAGCATGTTAATTCTAAAGTGCTATATAGCATTCAACTTCTGCTTTCACAAGAGTAGAGGCTTCAGTTTTAGTAACTGCTAGTGGCTGGGGAGGCTGAAAGAGGACAGACAGGAGAATTATCTTGTTTTCAAAGAGACAGTAAGGAAGGATGTTTGCCATGAATTTGTGTTAAAGGCTGGGGGAGAACAAAACTAAGAAGGTTTATTCCAGCAGGACTGCTGACTCTGGGAAAGTAGAAAATGCACCCACCTGTTGTGTAAAGGCATTGGCTGAAGGTCAGAGATGTAGAACAGAACACCCCGATAAATGAGGACCAGAATTAACTCTTAAAGGCAGTCTCTTACACCTTTATTGAGGCTGAATCTCTCGTTGCTCGGTAGTGGACCTCAGTGGTAAGCCTGAGAAAGCAAAGTGCATTTCACTGCGAGGTCCTTTAGAAGCTTGGCCATGTGCTTGGCACATAGAGAAACTTAAAATGCTTTTTTCTGATCTTTCCAACTTCCTTTTCCGATTGTGTTTTTTTAGGTGCATGAGCATCTGTGCCTAGAGTGTCTCAGTAGCTTTCTGGAAAAAGTGAGAAGTTCCTCTTTCCATGTTTGGTGTCCTTCTTGCCCATTTTTCTGCTGTGGACTCTGACACCAGACTGAGGAGATGTTGTGCTGCTCCTTTTGTTTGGCACTCGCTCTTTTTGAAGGTTCAAAGGGGAAGAAGCCTTTGAGTATTATCTGCAAGCAGCAGGCAGATGATACAGCCCAGAATCAAGGAACTCCCCAGTTTTGAGAGGATCATTTGGAGTTAATTTTGAGGGTTGGTTTTTGTGTCACTTGAAGAGGTTCACAGTAATTGCTCCGTGCTGGTATCCACAATGGATCCCAACAAAACAGGACAAGCTCCAGCAGAGATGGGGCATCAGCACTTCCAGGAGTGCTTTGGCTTTTACTTCTTTTTCTGGCATAAATGAAGAGCATAAAGGAACACAGTTTAAGCAGAAGGTGGCTTTTACCAGATGTGTGAATGCAATAGTAGCAATTCTTTCCTGTAGAACTTGCTCCAATTTTCACTTTGCCTTTTTTTTGTTTTGCATTGGGAAGGAGTGGGGTATTTGCTGTGAGGAGGTCCTTTTACTGGAGTAACTCCCCACACTCACACACCACCTGGGCTGGCTGATTTCCAGTTCTGCTTCTCTCAGGAACACAGCATTAATGTGTTTTCAGGTGCCATATCTTCAGAAGATAATGCAAGTGCAATCAATGATTTTGTGAGAGAAGTAGTGGTGCTCTTTCTTTCATTCTGCTGCAGTTTCAAAATATGTATTTATAGCAGTGTTTCAAACATAGTCCTCACTGTAACGGGGTTGGGCTTCTCCAGCAACAGGAACTTGTAAATGGAAATAGAATTCAAAATCTTTGAGAAGATGGAATGTAATTTATTTACTGTGAAATGAGGGGGAAATGTCTGGATTTATGCTGAGCACCTGCTGTGCAACTCTTGCAATAGATGTTTTAAAATACTGCATCCAAGGGGAGGTGGAGAATGGCACGATTTCCAGAGGAAGAATTGTTCTGGGTGCCTAAGGTGGGTCCCAACCTGCAGAGTCTCAGCGTGCCAAGGGGGACATGGCCATCCCCAGGCTCTGCAGCCCTTCCCCAGACTTCAAAACCTAAGAAATTTAGTGGGATTATGCACATTAAATGTGTGGCTCTCTTGGGCTTTTTAGTCCCTTGTAATCAGAGTTAATTCTTTCAAGACAAGATTTTTTGGTGCTGCAGAAGGGCACAGTGTTATTTTGCAGTGTAAGTGGCTTTAATTTCCATGTTGATTCTCATGTGAATTTCAGGCACTTAATTATAGCCTAAAAGTTTTTAAACTAACCCTTTTAAACAACAAAAATCCTCAAAGCTAAGAGCTAAACCTTACAGGTCAGTGACACGGTTTTGGAGGCAGAATGATCTCTGTGGAAAGAACAGTTTTGGAAAAGTAAATGAATGTCTGGATTACAGTGACAGCAAATTATGGCCTCACTTGTGGTTTTGAAGAATTGCTGGATGAATGCTTTGTGACTGGATCGTGTGTTTTCCTTTCAGTGCAGTTAATGTACCTCGGGGCCCTTTATTTACCTGGCTTACCTTGCTGTGAATACTGGAGGGAGAAAACAGAGTTCAGCACCAGAGCCCTGGCAATCAATCAATCAATCAATCAATCATTTTCTCACCATGCTGGAGGGAGGTTGCTCTGTGTGCCTGTGCAAGTCAAGGCTCTGTTGAACTCAGCAGCCAACAGATCTTGTCTCTGCTGGAAGATTTTAACCCAGTTGTTGAAATTGTCATTCTTGCTAATCCTCACTGCCTTTTCCCAGAAGTTATCCACAGAGCCAGACTAGCTGAGCAATTTGCATTTTCTTCTGTCTTATTCTTTTGCTCTTTTCCTAATTTTCCCCCCATTCTTTTTTTTTTTTTTTGTAACAAGACTGCAAGTACTTCTCCTGGCATATTTATCAAGTATGTCTTTTACTAAGATTTGTCTGTCAGCTTGCCAGACAACCCAGTTGGAGACACAGAGGCAATTTAAGGATGAATATTTCAGTCTAAGAATAGCACCAAGGAAAGAACGTTCATGGTTTCTGCTGTCCTGAAAAATCCCATTCCCTAGAGCTGTTCTTTTCACAGAAGTGCTCAGAGCAAGGCAGAACTGCAGTTCTGTGGTCAGAGGTTTGGAGAGAACCTCAGAACTGATAGCTGAGATAAGGAATTCCAGAAAGACAGCTGAAGCATTTAATTTCCAAATTTTCTGCTGCCTTTTGGCAGCCTGGCCTTCTCACTGATGATCACACTTATGGAGAGTTTTCTGATGGGACATTTCTCTTTTGGGAATTGCTATTTCATTAACACTGAAAATGGGGATGTATTGATATCCAGGAAATAGTCAGGGACAAACAAAACACATTGTCAAAATACACCTTTTGAGAGTTAAATAATGCAGCTTCATATTTCATACAAAAGTTTACTTGCAGTTTGTATTATAATGGGTTGAAATGTTATAAGATATCTTTGTGTTAAAAAGAAAAGTAATTTCTGACTTGGAATTAGCTGTAGTTCAAAACTGTACAACACTGAGAAATGGAAATTCTGACCCATGCAGAACTTTATTCATTTTACAGGTTAGGTTCAATTTTCAGGTTTTTAATTGTAATTGTTTCCTGACTCTTGTTGTACCATTCTGTGAACTGCTTGGATGTTACACTGTATTTAAATCCTCCTTTATTAAGGGTATGAATTTGGCAATCAGTTGAAATGGATTCATGATTTTGCCATGAATCTGCAGGGGAGGTGTACCAATGCTAACACTAACTTCAGGTTTTCCAAGTCTTGATGAAGGAAATGCAAATCAAATGACAAAGGATGAAGAGATAATATGTAATTTTGCATTCCAGTCATAACCCTGAAGAAGTTACACCTGTCAGAACTCATCATTGTAATTCTAACATAATTATTATAAATGCAATCTCTTTAGTGCCCCAGGACATTTGTCCTGATGGGCAGTGAAGTGGCCCTATGGACATGTGGAGACAGCATTTTTGTGCCACTCTGTTTCAGATGTTGTTTTACAAAATCAAGATGCCTGTCATTCAAAGCCATGCTTATGGCAAGGTACTAAGGGTATAATTTGTGTAAATTAAACTACAGCCTTTGTACCCATTATGGGGAAAACAATATCTCTTTGTGTGTTCTGAAGTTGATCTTCCTGAATGGATGCAAGCACTGCCTTGGCTCCACGGAGAAGCCTCTGTGTACAGCTGTGATCACAATGATACATCTCCTAGCAGGTTTTTATGAACAGGCTGTGATCAGTTTTCAGACAGCACATGATAGCATTTTTAATTATAGCCAAAAAATGAAGTGCTTAAGATGATATTAGAGAAAGCCTCACACAGGAGGTACAAGAAAACTTGGAGCTATGCTCTCTATTTAGTTGAAGTATTATTGGTACCATTGATTTTTCAATTAATATTCAGTATTGACCATTACCATAAAGAAGACAGCAACATAGTGCAGGAGATTTATGGAGTTTTCTCCAAGTCATTGTTGGTTTTTTCTTTGCTATGCAGCTGTTTGCATTAATAAGGCACACATGGAAATATTTCATAGGAATTTGTCTCTCCCCAGGTCAAGGGGACAGTGAGTGAGAATCTGTTTTCTCTGGAGGTGTCTCCTGCAGTACATGGCTATTTGTCTCCTTCTCACAAGGGTGGAACAGCTGGGCTCTAGACAGGTTTTTACAGTAATTTCTGTCTGTTGATCTCATGGCTAGAACTTTAAAACATTTTTGATCTGGAAAAGATCTTGCTCTGGCTCTGTCCTGATTACTAACAGAACCCATGTAAATGGACATGGACACAGAAAATAAATTATCTAGTTTTTGTGTTGTTCACTGTAGAATGCATTTGCCTTGTTTCATCCCTGTCACACCATGGATGCATCTTTTGAGCTGACATCTTGATTAGTTGTTTAATTACACAAATGAACCTCTTTGGCTTCTTTAGATCTTTTTCTGGCTTGTCCATCCTGCTGCTTCTATGGCTGGCAGATGTAAGCAGTGTAGTGGGGATACTCAGTGTAGCACTTCCATCCAGCCAAGCCACAGCATTAGTTTTGCCTTAATGCAAAAGACCCAGACTAAATCCATCTTCAGTTTTCTCTCTGTCTGGTGTTAGAGACAGTCCCCAAAGTGGTGTGAGACTTGCACAGCACCCAGTGACATGAGACTAGATATTAAGGACTCCTCCTCAATTTCATGCTGGGGCTGCACACCCAGGTGGCTGCTTCTCATGCCTAACATAAGAAGTTCAGCAGCCAAAATTCACAGCTAAAAAACCAAATATAGCTAAATACCCAGTGGAGCCAAAGTCCACTGCTAGTGTTAAGAAACTGCTTTCAGGACCATGCTGTAATTCACTGGAATGGATTAGTGCCTGCTTCACATCACTCACTGCTGCTCTGCTGTGAAGGGAATTTATGAGGTGACACAATATTGGCAGAGAAGTTCCCTTATTTTCTCCATGAAAACGGCATGGGAAGGCTTAGACTGTATTTGCTTCCTTTAATGGATGCCCAGCATGGAATATTGCCTTGAAATGTTTTTGTGCACTAACTTCTAAAGAGCAAACTTTTAAGCTGTCACCAGTAATGGGCTGGGAATGATCTGGGCTCTGGCACTCCTGGCCTTCCTCCCCAGCGCTGCTCCCAGGTGTGCTGAAAGCAGCAGGGATATTACAGGAGGGATTAATTCACCACCATCTCATTTCCTTCACTGGGCTCTGAAGCTTTTGCCCTGTCCTTCTGATCTTTGGAGACATTTTGCAGGATTCTCCCTGTCTGAATTGGGAGCCACGTGTGAGGAATGGAGCAGCTCTGTGCAGTTCTGTGCTGTGTGTGTGAGCAGGGCTGGCCTTTGCTGGGGTAGGAAAAGCCAGATGTTGTTCCCAAAGCCAGTCTCCCAGGAAGCTTGCCAGGAAAGAGCTGTGTCTCCAGAATTGAGCAGGTGCACATTACTGAGCTGGCACTTCAGGGTCCTCTCTGTTATATGAGGCTGTAAATGCATTTTAAGAGATTGCCTATTAATGTTGCAATAGATTTTCTATATCTTACCACATTACCATAGCATTAACTGTTCCTAAAATGCTGGGAATAATTTCCTAATTTTTATTAACAAAAGAAACACAGGAAGTATTTTGACAGGCCATGGAGTGTTGTGGCTGGCACTGCATTCATTGCCCTTGGCATGCTCTCATCCTCCACTCAGGGCTGGTGCTGAGCTCACAGCACTGACCTCACAACACTTCTATTAACCTGAAATAACCAATTCTGCTAGAAGCTTAAAAAGCTCTTCTAGGCTGGGCTGTAATTTGGGAAGTATTCAAGCATTTTTCTTATGAGGTGATAAAGTTGAGGCAGACACACAATGTGCTTTGTCATGTTTAAATTTAGCACGCAGCAATTACTGAGGAAAAGGAATCATGTGTTATCGTGTCAGCCCCTGGCTCTGACTGTGCTGTCCATGAGCAGCAGGGGCTCGGCTCTGCAGGAAGGCACTGTGGCTGTCCAGGGCAGGCTCTGGACCCTGCTCTGGGGCTCTGTCCCCCTGGGGAGCCCGGGGGTGCTGAGACCCCTCTGCACTGCAGGCACAAGGGATGTGCCTAATGAGCTGGACACTGTGCCAGGGGTGGGAGCACACAAAAGCTGCTCTGGAGCAGACAAAAGTGGAGGATGTGGGAAAAGGCAGCTTTGTGATGTTTGAGGCCTCCACTGTGAAGGTTTTTAATTTTTCCCTATCTGTGGATGGAAAAGGACCCTTTTTGAAAAGACATTTCTGCTTTATTTATAGCTCACAATAATTTAATAACTACCTTTGCAGCTCATTGAGAGCAAAAAGCTCTTTCAGGCAGTGCCTGTCATTTCTAACATGTGCCCAGCCCCAAAGCCTGGCTGATCCAGCAGGATGCCTGAGCCCCTGCTCTCCATGGGAAGCAATGCCTGGCAGTGCAGTTTGTACAGGTGTGTCTTTTCTCACCTGGAGCTCCTCGTGGATCAGGGTGGGGCCTCTCCTCAGCAGACACGCAGCAGGAGCAGGGATGGTGCAGAGGGATCCTGCCCTTGCAGGCTTAGCTCTGGATCACTGGCAGCTTGCACTGGTCTCCACAAGTTATTCTCAGGTATGCAAACCTTGGGCTTGACAAAAGCAGTGCTGCTCATTGCAAAAATCATTGTAGTGAAGAAAGTTTGATGTATTTTTAAACTTGAAGCTGACCCCATTACGAGGCTGTTGTGGTACTAGAGTAAGCATGGAGTTTGAGGGTCAGTCTCTGTCTTGGTTTAATTTGAATTTCTTGGCCAAGGCACTAAGTAATGCCATGGTTTAGATTTGTCAATTTAAATATACTTATTTTTTGTTGTGAGGCAGAACCAGGAGTAGAAGCAAAGCAGGCCTACAATTTAAAAAGGGCATAAAAAGAAATTTATTAAGTACACAAAGAAGGAAGAAAAACAAATTCAGAATAAGATTTTTTTAGACCACTCATTCCCTCTCTCTCTCAATCTTCAGAACAACAAAACAAACATTCAAAACCATTTCAGTCACTCCTGCCACGGGGCAGCAGAGTGATGCCAGCTCTCTCCTGGTCAATCTGCCCCAGCCTCGGGTGCTGGGGCCTCTGCTGCTGGCTGAAAACATCTTGTCTGGGGGGGTTTGGTGCTCCAAGCTGGGAATTAGTGTTTGCACCTCTCCCAGCTGATTTCCTGATGCTGTTTGGGAGTTCTGTGCTGCTCTGCCCCATGGTGATGGCTGTACCTCAGCTCCAGCAATGCAGTGGCCTCGAGTGGAGCTGGCATCTTCCAGCTGATGTGTGTTTGTGTCAGTCAGGGGGTGAGGAGCTCAGCTCGTCTTTATGGTCCATTACTCACCCCTGCATTGTAGGAAGGAAAGTCACTTCCTTCTGAGCTTTTCTCTGGGCAATTGTAATTCCACAGCTCAATAGCTTTGAATTTATTCAGCCTAGCTGGATATTATCAGTTTATTTTTATATACGTGGAGAGAGACAGCCTAGGAGAGAAAGGGAGGAGGAAGAACCCTATCACATCTGTAGGGTTTACAATGGGATTTACACTGAAGCATGAAATCCTTCATATAAATATTTCAGGACTCTTATCTCTGCAGAGATTAATCTTGGAAATACTCCCAGGGGAAAAAAAGGCGACTTGTTCCAGCTCTTCCTCCCCTCCCAGCACCTCTGGAGGGCTTTGCCTGCAGGCAGGGGTGGGCTGAGCATGGGCCAGAGCCAAAGCTGCCCACAGCAGTGAGGGCAGCAGGGATGGTGAGCTGGTGTGAAACACAGCGTGGAGTTCCAGGTGTTGAAGAGGGCCTTGGGAAGCACCTGCATGGCAATTCCCTCCCAGGGTTATTGGTGGCTCTGATTTATTCATGAGGTGACTCACGTTGCACTGTGCAATCCACACAGTCACGCTTCCAAGGATTCATGGTTCATGGTTGTCTTCTGTCACGCTTTGTAAGAGGAGAAAAATGAGCCATGTGATGGGGAAATCAGAAATAATATTAGAAATTTTTCAAGGATTTAGCGAGCATTCAGAGCTTCAAGCCCTTTGTACCCTCACTGTATAATTACCAATCCGGAGCAAAGGAATTTGGCAGTCAGGTGCTTCATTCTTTGGTGTTTTCTGTAAGAACTATATTTGCAAACAAATGAAAAAAAGTAAGACTAAAAGGATAAACAGAGTGAATGCCAATTTAGCATAACTGCAGCAAGTTTTTTTTTGCAGGAACTTTTCAACTTTGTAAGCAGCTTGGTAGGAAATTATTCTGCTCACAGGAGTGCACTGAGTGCATTTACAAGTCTGGGGGCCCCAGCTGAGGCATCAGATGTGATTAATGTACTGCTTTGCTCAATTTCACACACCTCATCCCCATGAACGTGCCAGAGATTAACACAAAGGTCAATGCAGAGCTGTACCCGTAGTGATCCTGGTGCATGAATGACTTGAAAATGTCATTTGTTTGGTGTGGCTGGAAAAATGCTGCAGCAGGCGCAGGCACCAGGACAAGGTGTAGATGGAAATGTGGGGTGAGCTCAAATCTAGTGTTCAGCTGTTTGACCTCAGGACTTCAGAGTCTTACCCAACTGTGTTATTTGCTGTTCTGGCAAGATATTTTTCCTCATTCTTGAAAGTTTCCCCTTTCTTTTCTCCACTACTGACAGGGATTATTGTTCAGGGATCCAAAATAGCCGATTTGCATCCTGAGAAGCAGGTTTGCTGCAAACTGCCCTGATCACAGCTCTGCAGTCTGTTACAGACCGTGTGCATGCATTTGCAGCACTGAAGGAGCCATAAAAATCCTTGTGGCAGCAGATGATCCCCTGGCAGGAGGTGATGGGCAAGAGCCCGAGGAACTGGGGCTGGGGCAGACCAAACTGGGAGCCACATCCCACTGACACCCAGTGCAGCTCTGAGGTGTCTCGTGTTCCCAGGTCTGCCTCCCAGGCCAGGACAGATGGAACTCACCACAAGGCACCCCTGAAATCTGTTTGTGAGACAACAAAAAGCATCTTGTGGGTGCTCAGCCCGAGCTGGCTGTGCTGCAGTGGGGCAGGGGCACCCTGGGCAGTGCTGCAGGAAGCACAACCAGCCCCTGTGTGTTTGGTTTGCCCCAGGGGGGCAGGTGGCTTGTGTCTGCATTCACAGTGAGCAGCAGCAGGCAGGGTTTGTCAAAGGGAAGGTGTGTTCAGATGGTGTTGCTCCTAGGACAGGCCACTGTGCCTTGTGCACGCTGCTCATCCATCCCTGGGTGATCTGAGCCTGGGCACACCCTGGAGCTGAGCACAGGGAGGTGCCAGGACAGTGCTGGTTCTGAAATGGCAGTGCTGGTTCTGAAATGCTCATCATCAGGCACAGCATTTCCAAGGGAGAAGCCCTCCTCTGCCTACCTTTGTCACTTTTTGTGGAGGCTGGCTAGGCTCACAACACTCATTTTGCTAACCAGAAGGCAAACAAAACCTCAACCGAACATAGGAAGCAAATATTTAATAAATACGGTGTTACTTCTAAACACCAGCTGCTTAGAGAGGTAAACATCACAGTGCAGATATTGGGGATTAGCACAGTTTAAGGTCATGCTTTGAAAACACAGATGTTTGGAGAAGTTGAGAGCTGCTTAAGGCAGAAGTTTACACGACCTCTTTTCCTTGTTCCTCAGGAAACCACACTCTTAATTATTAAATTTGTAAAACACCTTTACCACTGGCCCACTTTACTCCATTTGCAACAGTCTGTCTTCATTTTTGGCTCACCCACAGCAGAGCAAACTCCTTTTAAACAGCTGTTTTTGCAAAACATGAATATCACATAAGAGCAAAATTGATTGCTGAAATGGAGGGTGATAGCTGCAATATTTTATATTTATACACTACTTCCAAGAGATCTGGAGATGAAGTCACAAAATCTGAAAAGCATGTGCAGTTCACTGAAAGATGGATCGTTTTTCAGTGTTTGCAGTACTATTATTTATTTATGATGTTTTTCATCCATTACATTGAGCATTTGCTTATTGAAAGCTGCTTGCTGTCTGGAGAGTGGAGTCACTTGTTCTATGGCATATGTGTTAGGTGGAGCAATACCCCATGTACCCAGCACTGAATAAATTAATGTCCATTTTATAACTTGACAAAGTGATTGGAGAGTCTGTCTCCTGGTTTTTGGTGATACCCTAACCATGCTATCAAAATAGCTGTCTCCTGGGAGCCTTAAATAATTCTGTTTAAAACACAGCATTATCATAATCCCAGCTTGCTCTCTTTTCCTCAATGTCATTTCATTAAAAAGAGCCTGAAGAGACTGAAAATCTGACATAAAATTTCAGATGATCTCCAGATCTGCTGCCACACAGGAATATGAGAGCAGATATGAACACCCGAGCTCCACGAGGAAAAGGCATATTCCAGCCATTCTTTGGTGCTGACCTGCCTTCCTCAGGTCAAAGCCACCCATTCCTTTCCCCCTGTAGATTATTATCACTTTTCTTGTTGCTATGCTGGGCATGGGCACATGCACTCCAGCACTGGGCTCTGTTCCTTGCTGCTTACAGGAGGGAGAATATTTCTCTCCTGTCCACTGTGCATTGTGCATTCCAGAGGGAAGGGAGCACTGCAGCACCTCTGGCCTGTGTACACCTTTGAATTATTAAATAAAACCCCTCAACACTCATGTGAGCTGTGAAGAAGGGTGACAATTTCCAGATGTGTGGGGCTGAGTCCAGTGGTTGTGCCCTGGGTGCTGTGGGGGAAGCAGGGGCACCCCAAGGCAGCCTGCAACCACTGCCAGCTCTGTAAACAGGGAGATTAAATGGAATTGCTTAAAGCTCATTTTGCATTTTAATTTTGTTTTAATTTGACTTAGTTACTGAGTATTGACTACTTTATGCATTCCTCATTTAACGAGCTAATGGTGTGGGGTAAATAATACATGATGGAGTATATCTTCATAGCATTAAATTTTTCTGTTTCACAACAATTTTAATACATCTGTGTGGAAGACAATTACATCCATAGTTTATTCCTCATTATAGTGATTATTTGGCTTCTGCCAAACAGAAAGGTCCCTGCAGAAGCAGCAGACTGGTGAGAGCCAGCTGAGAAGAAGGTGCACCCCAGCAGCATCTAGAATGGCTTGAGGGTCAATTTTGGGTGAGCATTTGGTTGGGGAAATGCAAGTTTCAAAATTAAGCTTTTATTGTTTGACCCTGATTAAGAAACCTGGAAAGCTGAAATAGTGCTCAGCCTGGAGACAAAGGTTTTGTCTGCTCATAGGGTAAAACAAAGAGAAATGCTATGGGCTCACTGTGAGCCAGAGCTACCAAAGTTGGTCACTGGTTACTGAAGTGAGGGCACAGCCTGGAAGAACAAAGGACAAAACTTGTTGGGGACACCTTGCCTTGTCCAGGACAGATGTCTGGGTTTGGGAAGGGCTCTGGCACACCCCAAGGTGCAGAACAGACTCTTCTATTAACAATATTATATTAATAATTAATAACATTATTCTTCTGTGTGCTGTGTCCCAGCCTGAGCTCTTTGGAAAGCACTGCATTGCAAACAGTCTTACTCATCAGCTTGTCGAGAGGACTTCCAAGCAATTTTAAGAGTTATTCCTTTGGAAAGTCAGATGTTTCTCCCCCTGGGGCATATCAGCACACAGCACAGCTTGTTATTAACTGTGATCAGTGCTGATAACAGAGGTAAACCAGGGGACAGGCTCAGGGGACAGGCACCTCCTGGCACCGTGGGGACCCTGCTTGCCTCACTGTCCATCCCATCAACCACCAGCACTGAGCAAGAGAAAAGAACAAAGAATAAAAGGAGATAAATGAACATACAGGAAAATTGAGACATGGAGAGGAGGAGTACATAATTCCACGCTGAACAGATGGTGTGCTGTTTGTGTTTAAAGACTACAAGAAGATAGATATCCTATTGGCAAATATCATTCATTCTTCTTGTCATGTTTTGGGAAGAACTTCACGCATTTTCAAATTTTTACTGATAAATTTAAGACATTCATTAAAGTTCGGAATGAAATGAAAAATGGATGTTCCTTTCACAAGTCTACAAACTCTGCTTGGGAAATGGCCTGGCCCTTGCTCAGATGCTGCTCCTGCAGCCTGCTGAGTGGAGCAGGCAGCTCTCCAGCAGCTCATGTTTGAGTGAGGAGCATTTGAAATACTGAGACCTTAGCTGACCCTGAGGCTGGAATCCTTTCTTTCCCACTTGCTTCTGGAGAAGCTCTTTATCCCATGTTCACAGGAGGTTGCAAGCCAGATTTCCGTGTCCCCCGGTGCTGCTGTGGCCTCAGTGGGAGCGTTGGTTTTGGCTGACAGCTTGTGAGATGACAATGACCACGTTTTAGTACATAACTTCTCATGGCAGTAGCAATGCTATTGGATTTGTTTCTATGCTTTGATAAGCAATTAGAATTAGACAGCTGGTGGAAAATAGATTTCCCTTTTTTCCCTGTGAAACTGGCTGCTTCTTTTAACCAGGTTATCTGTAATAGCAAACTGGAATCCCTCCTGTGCTGGTTGGAGTGGCCAAGGGCTGGACATGGCTCCTCAGAATTCAGCATGGGTCCTCACCCAGGCAGGAGCAGTTTCTCTTGTGTGATCCATGGGAAGGTGTAGGCTCCCTCAGTTTTACATGGCCATTGCAGTTCTCTGTGAATCACCTCAAATACACTAATTCTGCCTGTACTGGTTTTCAGTGGTGTAAAGACTTCATGGCACTCGAAAGGAGCATAAAAACAGGATTAAATGCCATTCCCATCCATTATTACCCACAGCATAAATCAGAGTTCTGTGCATAAGATCAAGTTAAGCTAATAGATGTTTTGCCCCATAATTTTCTAAGGAAGGCAGTTATCCATATTTCTCCAGAGCTGTGGAACTTCCAGCCATCTGAAGTGCCCTGTGGCACAGACTGCTGGCAGTGACCATAGCTGGTAAGCATTGCAGGTCACAGAAATTAATATCAAGTACAAAGCTCAAATTAAGACAAAGATTCTTCAGCATTGTGAATGTGGTGTTGTATGAAGCCAATAGGATTATTTCAGACTCACCATCAAACTCTTAAAATGCAATTTTCTATGAAAGAAGGTAACTGAAAATCTTAGTGATGGATGGCTTCATAACAATCCAGATCAGCCATTCTGCCCTGCAGAAGCCAAATGCAGCAGGTGGAAAACATTATTCCACTTTCATTGTGCTATTTATCATTATAACAACACCCTGCATCAAGACTTAATTAAGACTTGTATCTGTGCTGTCTGAGCAGGTGATCAAGAGCCAGGCATTTGCTTGGACATTCTGTGCTAGAGCAGTTTTTGTTATCTGTGGCACTCCCTGAAGGGTAAATCCTCTGAAGACATCCCAGCCTGTGTTCTGTTTTTTGCCTGCTGTTGGCTCAGTCTGTGCCGTGGCTGGCTGCTGCTGCAGCCCTGGGCTGGGCAGTGACACAGGTGACACCTCTGTCTCTTTGTCCCTTTGTTCCCTCCCTGCAGCTCAGTGCCTTTATTGAGCTGCACTGTGTGTCAGCAGGCAATGGGAACAGAATGAATTACTACCACACCCTTTGGACTTTTCTGCTCTACTAATTTTGCTGCATCTTCTATTTTGGTCATTTGTCCTACATTTTAAAAAGCAAATTGTTGTCCCATATTTAATCTCCATTGGGTTGAAAGGGTCTCTGCTGCTGCTCTCTGGTGCTTCCACTGCAGGCATTTCACATGGCTCTGTTCAGTGTGAGTGAGCAGAGCACAGAGGGGAAAGCCAGCAGTGCCCAGTTTCTGATGATGCACAGCACTGCAGTGACATGGTACAGACAAGGGGCTGGAGCTGGCCTTGGTTGGCATAAATGCAGCATGACCAAATCCAGTTCCACTTGATACTGCACCAGGGGCTCGAGGCAGTGCTTGGTCTGTGTTATTTATGTGTAACTGGCTTGTGTCAGTGGCTTCTGCACGGAGAAGGAAATGCTGTGTAATCACCTCTCTTTGTCTATGTATTCCTAGTGGAGTAGCTAATCCTTTGGTTTTGACATCATAATTAGTATGAGAGAAATTATTATGTCCCAAAGCAAAGGCAATTTCAGAAGAGAGGGGAAAAAGCCCTGCACAAAACCTCAGCTAGAACTGTTAAACTTTGAATGTAGAAATCCAGTTTTAATGCAAATGACCTAATTAAAGAAAGAGTAATATCTAGGGAGAAACTAGGAGTGCTTTAGGTTTGTATCATATGTTGAGACGAGCTTTAAAGATTATGTAACCAGCTTCCATCTACATTTGATTTCTCCATCTTGAGTGTTTGGTCCAGTTTCTCCCTATGCAAATCAGCCTGACTTTTTTTCCCCTCCAAGTGACTGTAGCTGGCAGCATTTCAGGATATGGCCTGCATTCACAGGCCCTGCTGACCTTCTTCTGAGTGTCTATATATTTATTGAAATGATTTGTCAGCTGATACATGGCAGCTCAGTGAAACAAGTTGTTGGCACATTAACCTTTCGAGCATCTAAGTCCAGTTTAAGTGATTATTAGATCAACTTTGACAGGATATTGGCTATTATCACAGTTCATTTTACATCCACTGTAATACAGCATTTGAAGCTTTTCCTCCAACACTCTGGCATTTCCATGAAATCCTCTCACTCTGGTTTTAGAGGTGCCAATCTCAAGGCAGTGCTCTCACCAGAGTGCCGTGTATGTGTGTGAGCTCAGAGCTCCCAGCAAACAGGTGAACCCCAAACTCTTTGTGTCAGCTGCCAGCCCCTCTGTCTGAGCCTGTGCAGGGTTGGTTCTGGCAGTGCTGCTGCTGTGCCAGGGCTGGCTGTGCCACGAGCCTGGCTGGTGCTGGCTGCTGACCATGGTGGCTCTTTTCCCTTTAGGCTAAAAGCCATTTAGTCCAATGCACTTTTCTCCCTGTGAACTGATTCATATCCTGTAATCAAGCCACCTTTCACCTTCTTTTTAATAAACTAAACAAACCGAGCTCTTTAATCATCACTGCAGAGCATTTCTCACAGATCTTAATTTGTTCAAGTACTTTCTGAGTTTCCTGAGCCTTTAAAAATATCTGAGTATCATCTGTAAGCCACAGTCACATTTCATGAACTGTGCCTGGTGTTTAGGGGATGAAAAAATAAGAGAGAAAAAGAAATGGAACTCCACACTTGTATGTGGATAACATTAGCTAAGACATCTGGATGAATATCATTGCTTGAAGGGATGTTCATACTATTGCTTCTGGTATCTGAGGAGCAAATAGCCTCCCATTTAATTTATACTATAATAAAATCTCATATTGATTTTAATAAAATTGAAGACAATAATTTTGAATTAAATCCCTGAGGCAGCTTCTCCATAAAAACTGTCTCTTATTTTCTTTGCACATGTACATTGCAATTCACATCTGAGGGCAGTGAGCTGGGACATTGTTTTATGAAGAGCTGGGAATAATTTTAAGTACAGTGTGAGAAACCCTTCTTTAGAAAAGAGGTGTTTGCAGAGCTCAGCAGAGAGCCCAGTCCTGGCTGTACAGCTCACAGTGATGCAGAGCTCTTCCTCCTGTCCCCGTCCTCCTCCTCCTTGAGGTGACAAAAGGTGATAAAGGCTCGAGCAGACATTGCCATGTCCTGGACAGCTCTGCTGAGTTGGTGTTGTTGGTATTTACTCAGCTGCTGTGGAATCTGCATTTTACAAATCTTTAGTGTTTGCTGCCCACCCTGCACATACAAATGTCATTTTTCTGTTCAGCCCTGGCAGTAAGTTTAGTTGTGCACAAGAATTTGCAGAAATGAGATGTAGAAATGAGATCTGCTGAGGAAAAAGCCAACTGCAACATAATGAATATTCACCTTGATGTTCAAGTCTCACTTTGAAATGTGTTGCCCAGAGGAGCTGCTAAGGAGAATTAGGATTTCATTGTTGAATGAATATTCAGTATGCTTTTAGTGTTGCTTCCTTCTACTCCCTGAAACCAAAGTCTCCAGTGAGACATCTCTAATCAGTTTTGTTTCTCAAGTGCTAAATAGCAAGGGGAAAATGCAATGCAACAGGAGGGAGAGGCTGCAAAAGAAATGCAGCCCTGAGGCTGCACAATTTGTTGTTGTCATTTTCATTGAAGCTGGGTCTGGGGGAGATAGAAGTCGTGTTTTGGAAGGCAATGCCTCTTTCTATGCCTGCAGAGAGTAACCTGTGAGAGAACAAAGCAGAATAATAATTGTAATCAGCAGTGCCACGTGGAGCAGCCCATAAATAACCTTCCCTGGTAATGGACACAAGGCCTGGTGCAGGAGTGGGCTGGGATGCAGGGAGAGGAGCTCACAGCCCTGGAGGCTCTGCCAGCTCTCACCTGGCTGACAGGATGCCCAGGGAATGCCAGGCCACCATGAGGGGTGCCAGGGCTCCTCATTCCAGAGCCCATTCCCTCTCCTGGGAGGCACCTCTGCAAGCAGCAGGCTTGTTTGGGGTGAAACTCGTCAGAGCTTGGCTAGCTCAGAAGCCTTCAAGGTTTTGCCAAATTCCTTGGAAGGAATAAAATACAGGATAAAATTTTAAAAAGGATAAAATGTATTGAAAGAAGAAGGTGTGATGGAAGATGAGGAGAGCTGTAAGGTGACCCCCTGACCAGCACAGTTAAAGAAGGTGATTTTCCTGATTTTCTCAGGAGCTCAAGCCAAAAAGTTGTGTGATTGGGAGTCAGAAGGTTCCTCTCACATGAACCCAGTGAGGCTGCAGCCGGGTCTGAGCAGTGTCCTCAGCCAAAGCCACCAGGGCTGGGGGGACCTTTGCCTTCCTGGTCTGGGCAGCAGGTAAACAACCCCTGCTAATGAAGCCTTGTCTTCCTGAGGCAGGCTTTAGTTCGTGGCAGTGTGGAGCTGGGCTGTTTGCAGCATGCTGAACACTGAACAGACAAGCTGGTCACGTCCCTGTTCCCTGGCTGGCCATGCCACTCAGGAGGTGGCACGTTCCCAGTCCCTGGGGAGCAGTGGCAGGAACACAAATGGGAATTAGCAGCTTCAAACCCCACACACGTGACTGCAGGGAGAGAGGGAATGTGCAATTCTGGACGAGAGGCTATTTTATTTTTTTAGCCCACTCAAGCAGCAGCTGCCTCCATGGAAACTGCCTGTGTGAGCTCCTCCTGTTTGTTTTTCTGCAGGATTTCTGTGGTGGCGGTGGTGTCACCAGGCTGTGTGTAACCAGTGAAAGTTCCCTGCTCAGTGAATTCTCTGCTGTGGGCTGGGCAGGGGCTCTCGATGGGCAGGGCAGGGCAGGGCAGAGCAGAGGGTGCCCAGGGCACAGCAATGCCCCTGCTCCTGCTCCCTCCAGGTGCACACTCTGCCAGGCAGGACAGAATCTTTCTGCTGCTTTTCCCTCTTGAGTCAGTGAAGCTGTGCCCCTAAATAATGCCCCAAATGTGAGCTTCAGTCCCATGGGAAAGAGTATTTATGGGGGGTAAGTAACATGTATGGAGAGAAAGAGAAACAGAGAGGTGTGACAGAGCAGAGAGCAGATAATTAAAAAGAGACAGTAGTGCTCCAGGAATGAACAGTGTGGTTGGTAGCAGGCTGCCTTGGCCATGCCACTCAGGTTCCATGTGCCATGGCTGCCTGGAAGGGAAGGAAGCTTGCTGGGAAGCAGGCCTGAACTGAGCTGCTGGCAGAGGATGCTCTGGAGCTGAGCTGACCTTTGCCAGGGGAGGAGGGGGCTGCTGGGCTGTGCAGCACAGCCAGGTCCTGCTCTGCTGCAGGTGCTGGGGGTGGAGCAGGGCATGGGACAGCACAGTTTATTTATTGGAGAGAATTTTCCAGAAGAATGAGCGAGCTGTTTGGAATGTGTCTTTCTGGTGCATAACCCTAAATGGGGATTCAGGTGAAAACCAGAGACACCCAGGCTCCTTTCCATTTGTCTCCTTCATGAAAGCCAATTTCCTTCCCTTGCTTTATGTAATTGTCTTGTCCTCAATCTAATATTCCAGGTTTATGAGGAACAACAAATCAATACCCTCTTTTTTGAAAACTGCCGATTAATTAATTGCTGGTGTCTGCCTGCATGCTGCAATCGTATTAGATGTCAGCAGTAATTAATTTTTAAAGGAAATTGTTCTTGCTGAATTTTTAACCAGCTCAGGTCCCATCTTTCCTGCATGTTCATCTGAAGGAATGTTAGGAGCATCAGCACAGCACCAGGGCCTGCTGCAAGCCACGAGATGCTGGTGAGGTGCCCCTTTAGATGGATCTGCTGAAGTCCCCTGGCTTCAGCAAGGGGAAGGGAAGGATACCTCTTGTCAGCTCATCAGTGAGCTTCAAAAACAGCCCTAGAAGCTCTGGTGAAACCTTAGCTCGTGGGTTTTTCGGTGGCTTCTGAATTTAAATAGTTTCTTTCTTAATTCAATGGCTTTTCCCTCTCCCTTTACATGTTGCCTCAGGGTTATTTTTGCAGAATCACTTGAATTTCTTGTAACATGAAGAGATTCCAGTGCCAGCAGCATTGATTAGCTGTATTGTACTGAGAATTAAGGGGTTGTTTCCCAGTACTGTTGCCTACAGTCAGGATCTGTTCCTATCCCAGTCTGTCCTCTGGGGCCGAGCTTTGATTTGCAGCCTGCAATAGATGGGGAAGGCTGGGGGTGAGGGGGATTTAGCTCCTGCTTAACTGCCCTTGCTTTTTTGTCTCCTGTCCCCCACCTTGACCTCTCTGTGCCCTGGCAGGAGCATCACCCCAGGTCCTGGGCACAGGTGCTGCTGGGGCAGGCACACAGACTGTGGGAGCTACATGAACTGTCTTTCACCAAAGCTGTTTTGGACAGAGGAGCGGGATAGAGCCATCAAAATTCTTCTGACCTCTTGTTTAAAAACATTTGGAACAGCAGCATTCAAACAGTCTGGCAGAATATTTTTCAATAAATCTTGGATGTGGCAGTTACATTTTCTGCTCTGTGCTGGAAAAAGGATTACAGTATACTCACTGCAGAGACAGGAAGATTGATTCTCACTTGGAAGATCTGTCAGGTTTCTTGATTTAGAGAGCTGATGATTGGTGGAGTGTTTAGGCTTGATTTATATCAAGTTTTCTTTCTTGCTGGCTTGCTTTCTCACTTTTTTTCCCCCCTACATGATGTTTTAATATTAACGTGAGTCAGTCTTATTCTGAATGATTCTTTGTTTAACAACTATTGGTGGGGTTGGATGTTTTTGATATTCAAGTCAAAACTCTCTTCTCTAATACCTGTTTGCTCAGAGTAATGTGACTAAATTCCACTCACATGAGGTCTAAATAAAGTCACTGTACATTATAGAGACAGACATTAGAACTCAACCCTTTACTCTGAAGAATGGGTAAATGCCTATTCCCTGTGGAAAAGCCTTCTTGGCCCCAGAGAGCTCTGCAATACATAGCCCAGACCTTTAAAGATCAAGTTAGTGTTTTCTTGGCCTAGCCATGGGAAGGAAGGTGGATCACAACCATAATTCCTCCAGGTCCTGGCCTTGCTGCCAGCACTCTGAGCAAAGCCTCACTCACATCTAACAGTGTCTGATAACCCTGATTGCAAAAGTACACATGCATGCCTGATGTTTAAAGATGGTTCTCCAAAAAATACCCATTAGAATTTCCATTTACACTGTATTTGGAAGAGAGGTTCTTTGCTTTATCTTCTCCTGCTCAAACACCATGTGGCTGAGCAGGGCAGAGCTGTATGTGCATAATCTTGGTCTGATTGCACTGGTATTGAGCTGCAGGTAGAGCACTAAACTGATTTTACAAAAACATCTTTGCAAGCATCTAGTACTGCTGAAAAGGTCACTGTGCACTTGCAGTGAAGTTGTGTCTGTGCAGTGGGGTCAGCTCAGGAGCAGCTCACTCCTCATGGCACCAGGGATGGGTGGAACCAAGCCCAGCACTGAGCAAACACACCTGGTGCAGGTGGGAGTTTGACCCTTCAATTAGCTTCCAGCTAATTAGCATATAGATTCATCTCTTACTAAATCTTGAGTGCACTGCTAGCAATAAATGGATGTATAATTAACACAGGCATTCTTATTAAATCCATATTAGGGTGCTTGTTGGAGAGCACTGACACACCTGGAGGTGTTGCTGTGTGCATCTCCTGCTTGTGGCTCCTCCTGAGAGCATCAGACAGAGGCAGATACAGCAGGAGGCTCCTCAGCTGCTCTGAACTCAGAACCTGAACAAGTAACTGAGGCCCACTCGTGCTGTTTTAGTGGCCGTGTGTGGTGTCTCGTGGGTGTTTGAGGTGGGTTCAGGTTCACAGCCCAGTTCACAGCTGGCTCTCAGAGCCTCTCTCAGTATCCCTCCCTTAAGGCTATTTGGATGTGTTCTGGCCATAGCCAAAACACACAGTTCAAACCCTGCCTCTCACAAGCAAGGCCAGATCCTCAGCTGCTACAGCACCCTTTCAACTATACATGTGGAAACAGTTCCCCAAAATTCATCTGTTATTTTTCACTTGCATCTAGAAACCTGGAATTATAATCAGCACTAAATTGTAGCTGGGATTGTATTACATGATTGCTTAGATCATTGGTGCTGTTTCTGAATTTTCTTTTCCTACTCTTTTCTGAGGATGTGGTTAGTGCTCAGATACAGTCCCATAGCTGCAGGGTGAATATCACCTTCTCAAATAGAGTTTAATGGAACTTTCTTTCCTTTTGTACTCCCATGGAAACAGGAGTTGGGCTGGATAAGATCACACATGACTGTTGCCATAATTTTTCTCTGTGTCAGATATGATCTCATCAGAGCTTGACAGTATCACTAATTTGAGAAAAGGGCACAAGCATTAGAGCTGAGATACGCAGCCTTTAGCAATCCTTCAGTTTCTGGGGAAGGTCTCTGGAATGCAAATCATTGGGCATTATGCTCTGAAACGTTCCAATAACTTTTGAACCACAAAATTATGTGACTGTCAGAATTGAGGTCATTTCTACCCCTCCTCCTCACCCTGCTCCCCCATTCCTGAATACAAATCTGAAAGATGTAGCCTATTAGTATTCCAATGGATTTCCTTTCCCATATGAAAAGTGAAGGTTTCATTTAAGAAGTAATTTTAGTGTTAAGTTACCTATTTATGGTGGGTCCTGCACTCAGCTTGCATGAAGCAGGTGTATAAATATTCTTCCTAACCAAGGGCTAAATCTTGAGACAGTGCACAGGGAACAGGCCCATGTACCTGGATAAAAAATTCCAGTAGAGGAATTACTTCTCTGTTTTGTTGGGACCCTGGGGCTATGTAAATTCTGCCCTCCTGGATTTGCAGAAGTGCCTGGAGAATTTAGGATCCCAATTCCTGCTGGATGATGTGGGGGATTCCAGCACTGATTTTCTGGGCATTCAAAAGCCCCCTCATGGCTCTGGATTCTCTGCCTCCCAGTCCTGCCCAAAGGGTTTTCTGTTTCTCTCTCTCTCCACAGGGAGATTAGCACTATAGAATTATTTAATAGAGTTTATGGAGGTGGCTAAGCATGATTGAAAGGATGCTTGCAAATGTAGGTAGAACTCGTCAGTGGCTCTTTAAAAGTGAGTAATACCATTTTAGTTGTCGTCCTTACTGCTATAGATCACAATGAGGTTATGGTGATGGAACCATCAAGCACAGTAAATGCTCTAAGTACAATATGTTAGCACTAATTATAGAGTAATTTAACAACAATGTATATGGAGAGGACAATTTTGCATGCCAATTCACCATGGCAAATTTAATTGTATGGAAGAAAGGGAAAGCAAAATATTTTCAATAAAGAGTGAAATGACTGGGTGGCTTTTCACGTGCTGGTGGCATTCCTGACTCCTTTGGAAGGGTGGCTGCCACCTCCCCCCGGGAGCATCCCTGTGGTACATGAATATTCATGAATATTCACAGGGCACGGGAGGTGCTGGCAGCTGCTCCGAGTCTCCTCAGCCGGAGCAGAAGTGTTTTATTCCTCATCCAGGCAGGTAAGCTGGGAGTGGCAGTAATGTCACATGGTAATGGAGAATGCACAAATGGACCCCTGGGTCCTTTTTATCGGGTTGAAGAGGTCAGAAGCTGTTTCTCACAGAAATAAATAATCTCTCAGCATGGAGCTTTCCCCTCTCTTTCCATTATTGCCGTTTACAGAGGGGCTGGCAGGACCAGGCCCAGGTGTGGCTCTGGGAAAGGCTGGGCTGGCTCCCACTGAGCACCCCGAGAAAATGAAGGAAAATCAGCTGCAACTGCTCAGAGCTGTGCACTGAGCCCCTGCCAGCATCTGCAACTTGCCTACAGACTTATTTCAAATTAAACAATAAGCATTTGCATCTGTAAGCAAACAGTTGTTAAATTTGCACAAATAATCAATTTGTTCCATCCCAAGGACTTCCAATCAATATTGCATTCCAGCAGAGAAATAATGTAATAAGCCATTATTAGAATAACGTTGTGTTCGTTTGTTGATGCTCACAACTGACAGCAAATCTTTATTTTAATTAATTCTTAGATTAGTTAAATAAAAACCATTCTTATTTTTTATTCTGCTCTTTTATAGAAATAGTTTTATTGTGCTCCTAGTCAGATAAAATTGGCAGGATTGGCCAGAAATTGATGTAACTTTTATTTCTCCACACTGGGGATGCAGGCCTGCTTTTATTTTTGGAAGCAATTTACAAATAACAATATGAGTTTTTGTAAAATGCTTTGGAAAAAAGTTGTTTTGGAAGTTCCCCTCTGCATGGTTCTGATTAAAGGTATTTTGCATATATGCTAATGCTTTAGCAAATTCAACTTGGGTGTATTTACACTTAGCATATGTCCTGCAGTGAGTGATTAAAATGAAGGATTTTGGCTTTTCTGACTTGAGAGAAGTGAGCTGCTCCTGGGTAAGAGGTGCTCTGTAAAATAAGTCTTCCTTACACAGGTCTGGAGGATGACAGAATGCAATGGTTTGCATTTTCTTGTCTAATTATAATTAGCTATATATTTGCAGTGATAGCAAATTAAACAGCATTAACAAGCCTCTGTGAAATAATGCAGAAAGTACATTGAAAATAATTTTGTTGTGCCTCATTTCATGGAGAGTGGGTAGAGATGGATTAAGTGCTTGTAACAAACCTCTGTGTTTACAGAAGCTCAGAACTTAATTTTGATGCTGCTGTAATTGTGAGCAGCAATTTTGTTTCCTGTCCCAGAAGAAATCATAAATTTCTATTTATTTACCCGTTTTACTCTCCTGTACTGCTGCCAGATAAGAGAGCTGAAGAGACAATCTGTGGGTGCATGAGTGTAAATAGTGTGAGGAGCAAAACAGGCCCAGGAAAGATGTTGGTTTATGTTCAGTCACCCAAAAACAACCAACCATGAGCTGGGTTTGTAAAGCTGAGGCAGTCTGAACTAAACCAAGGCTTCCTTGCAAATACACATTCTGACCGACCTCATTCTTAGTCAGTAGCTAAGTGGCAGCTACAGTTTTATACAAAATTAAAATGCTTTATTCTTCCCTCCTTTTGGAAGACTCATGCATACTTGTAGTTCTGTTTGTTTCCTGGGCAATGTGTAGATGTTCCATACTGATGAGAAAAGTTCATGCTTGTTTAAGATCACTTTTTTCCTCTATGTGCTGTTTAATATTAATGATGTTAGTTGCTGTGTCAAAATATTAAATAATTGTAACCTGTACAGGAAAAGAGCTTTATTTTAACCTTTGAAAACTGTGTTTACATGTTTTAGTATATATGAATAATGCATAAAGTTGGGTGCTAAGGTTATTTTCAAAGTCAGTCATTTCAGGATCAAGCTGTAGAAAACAATAAAAGAGAAGAGTGGTTTCTTTCCTCTTGCTCTCCCCCTTTCTTTAATTCCCCAGGATTCAGGCAATAGCATTGAAGTTGAATGCCATTAGGATTTCTCACTAAACTTCAAAGCTTAATTTAGTCTCTACTGGAATAAAGAGAGGCATAAAACAGGCACAGAGGAATCCATTTAAATGAGTGACTGAAAAAAAAAAAAAAAAGAGTGTTTCCAAGAAAACAAATGTTCTGCACATTCTGTGAGCAGCAATGCTGTGGCAGAGCTCGGGGCTCAGGTGCAGCTGTGCCCTGCCCCAGGTGCTGGTGCTGCCCCAGCCCTGAGCCCCCAGGGCTCCAGGGCACCCCAGACCCGCTGCTCCCTGCTGGGGACACCCACTGCCCACGCTGTCACACCTGCACCAAACGTGTGTTTGTGTGTGTGTGACAATTTCCAGCACATCATTGCAATGGGCTAAGTCAGCGTGGAAGATCTGGTTTATTTTCCAGCATATTTGATGCTTCATGAGGGATGCAGTTGTACTGCAGACTGCTCCTTTATAACCTCACTCCTCACAGAAATGTTCTTGTCATTAGCAAGGTGTTGCCTTTAAATCACTTCCCTCTCTGTGTTTTTCATTCATTGTGACTTGAATTTTCTCCTCTGAAATGAGCTGTATAATTTTGCTAGGGTGGTACTAAGTGCTTTATTTCAGAAGCATTATAGGTTAATGCAGCTTCTGACATACCTCAAAATCCAAAGGCTGTGATTGTTTTGCCTTTGGGGTAAGTGCTCATAATCCAGCCCCTGTGTCTGCACACAGATAATGCAGTTTGCTCCTGACCACCCCACTGGTGCAGAAAGGTCTCTCCACTGTGGGTCATGGGAGGAAATTATTTTTTGTTTTCAGTATTTTCAGAACTCTGCTGCCCACACACCCTGGAGCTCTGCATGGGCACATGAAAGGCAAGAGGGCAAGAGCCACGAGGGCTGTGCTGTGCCCTGGGCAGCACCTGCAGGAGCCCAGGCAGGGCTCTGGGGAGCTTGAGCTGCACAAAAATCCTGCCTGGTGTCTCCAGGGTGGGCAGACCAGGCTGTGCCCAGCAGCTCCAAGAGCAGGACCAGGACACGCTGCACTGAGATCACACATCCTCACTCAGAGCTGATTTCATTTAGAAATCTCTCACATCGTCTTAACTATGGCATAAAACATTCAACAATGCACTTCAATTATTCCTCCTGATTTGAGGGGTTGCCTGACACTGGTTCTGGTGATTCAGATTCATTCTCCTCTTTGCTGCTCTTTCAGGAACTTGGGAAAAACCATGCTGCCATCAGTGGTGATCATGCCCCAGCTCCAGAAATGATGCACTCCCTGGTAAGATTTCAGCATTTTCCTGAATACAGAAACAGCAGGATGAGGGGCCTCAGATGGAGGAGCAGGGTGTGAGGATGGAAATCCTGCACAGGGAAAAGCTCCTGATCCGGAGCAACTGAAGATAAACAGTGTTGTGTAGGAGGAGCTGAGAGATGGATGTGTTTGCTGGTCTGAGCATGCAGGAGGCTAAAAAATGCAACATCGTGGTTCAAAGGGGAAGAGCTGATTTACAGCCCATTATAATTGTGCATCAGGAAATTTGTTAGATTAATTAAATGCTAATATAAAAAGGAGATTCAAAGGGATAGCTTCCTTAAAGATTGCTCTCAACCACCCAAGGTCAAAAATAAAGTGTAAGTAATGCAGTGGGGAAGTCAGATCTTTCTGATTGAATAAATGTCACAACTGACAAAAGCAGTAACTCAACGTTTTATATTTGAACTTCTCATTATGTTGCAGGCCATTGGAAGACACATTGGGTTCCAGAGAGGTGTCATGTAAGGTCTCATACTGATAATCCATCCTCTAATTATTTCATGGAGGTTAATATTGCTGCAGTAGCATAGTAGCTTGGTCTTAGCAGTGAGTAATGTGTTTTAAAAGAAATGGGTTTAATGGAAAATTCATAAAGCACTGCAGAAAGACAGAACTACTGGTGATGACATTCATGCTTTTTTAGGATTGCTTTAAAGGCTTTATTTTGCAATTGGTTTCCAGGAAGAAAAACCATTTTCTCTCCTATTATGTCCTCTCTTTTAGCATGGTTTACCCACGTTTTAGTTGCAGTTCAATAGAGACTCTGGATTCCACCCTGTGTAGTGTGGCTGTTGCTCACTCTAACAATCTCAAGTGTTAAGCTCTTCTTTTTCAAATGTGGCATCTCTGTTTTGTTCCAGTTGCCTGCTTATGACTCACAACTTCCTGAGGAAAACTGAAAGCTTGAGGGAATTGCATGCATGCTTCTTCCATTTCTAATATTTTGAATACAAAATAAGGCAAGTCTGCGTGGAGTGAGCATCAACATGGCTCTCAGTGGCATAATAGCTCTTATTTTAATTTTTTTTTTTAACTGAGACATTCTGGCTAATTAAAGCTAAGTGCAATAAGCACAGAGATGGTTGAGAGGAAAACCTGCCTTGCAGGGGAATTGGGTAAAGCACCACAGAATATTTCAGAATATTTGCTCTGGCACGATGGAGCTGGAGAGAGGATGTGATCAACATCTGTGAGCACATCTCGAGGTAAAGAGGAGGAGCTAAAAGACAACACTGACCAAAAGGTGAGGCAGGGAGGGATGGTGTGAGCTGTGCCCCTGTCCAGGCCCTGTGCAGTGGCCCAGGAAATCCTTCACTGCTCCTGGGATCCTAAAAGAGCCCTGGCAGAGCAAATGCAAGTGATATGTTGGTGTGTCTGTACACACAGATCTATCACCTGTATACATATTTTGTACTAAATGTATACAAATAAAGAGGCAGCCCCTGTACCTCAGCTATTGAAAAATGGTCGGCTATAATTTCTTTTATTGTTAAACGAGTTCATTTTTGGCATTACAGAGCTAATGCATATTCATAACTTTTGCCAGCTCTAATTTTAACCACCTAGAGTCTTCATTACAGGACACATGCATAATTAAATTGCCTTCTTGAGAGTTTATAGCCTGTCCTTGCTCACCATTTACAGGTTTGAAATTATCAAAATGTTTTTTTAAATGATGTAATGCTACACAAGGCTGGAAAGGCAACGTAATAAAATGTTATAATCTTCATGTTTTGTGGTGGGCCCAAACCCTGGTTTGTGGTCTCAGGCATGTCATTCAGTGAGGCTAAGAGCAATTTCTTTCTGTGAAGTGTTTGTGCTCCTTCCATAGGCAGGGCTCAAACTTTGTGGGCTGTGACCCACATCCATCAACAGCAACTGCTGCCCAAATGAAACTTGGAAGAGCTTTAATGCATAATTTCCAAAAGAATTAGCTCTTTACTGAGTCAGAGTGGAGATGGTGATAGTCCTGTTTTGTAGCATCCTTAATAACCTGCTTTATGGGGATGTTTCTGTGCCTGGGTGTTGCTGCACTGTCCCTGGTGTTTGGTACAGTATTATTTGTGTTTTTCCCTGGTGTCCACGTGTGTGTGAGCTGTGTTCCTGTGCAGGGCCTGTGGGTGTCCCAGGGAGGGCTGTGCCACCCAGTGCAGGCACCACAGGGTCCCCCCCTTGTCCTTATCTGGGCTCACAGCACCCAGGCTGGGTTGCTGTTCTGAGCTGAACCCCTTGCACCAACAAAAAGAAGTTCTGTTTTCTTTATGAACAGCTCAGTCCACCACAATCCCTCAGCCCTTTAGACCCTCACTGCCAGGGGTGGCACTGAGTACTGGGGATGGGGATGGGACAACCCCACAGCAAACCCCACAGCAGGCAGGGGCACAGGATGAGCCAGGGGTGGGCTGTGAACAGGGAGGGACTCAGCTTGGAGTGTACCCCATGTCCTCTATTGAATTTAAAGCACCAATGAGACACAGGCAGAGGAAGTTCAGCTCCCTTTATATAAACTTGTTTTATTAAAATTAGTATTTTCAGTCAATTTTTAAGAAATCCTTTATTTCACATGAACAGAAGTGTCTCACAGCCCCTGTGGCTGCAGGGCTTGGCCCCCTCCGAGGTGCCCAGGATGCTGGGGCAGCTGCCCCGTGTGCCCCGTGCTCTCCCCACTGCAGGGTCCAACAAACCTGTGGCTGCAGGAGTTCAACTCGAACCTGCTCGGCTGCTGGAGGGCAGCTCTGGCCACACAGCTGTGCTTTCCAGGCTGGGTGCCCTGGGGCTCCTCCAGGGATGCAGGGAGGGGTGGAGGTGTGGTCCTTTCCCCCTGCTCTCCAGGTGCTCCCAGCTGGAACCAAGAGCATTCCCATTCCAGAACCAAGAGCACTGATGGTGACACTTGGCCCTGGTGTCCCGCCAGACTCTCCAGGTGAGGAGGTGCAGGTGTTGAACCCCTGGCACGGGTGGCACTCCCTTCTCTGCCACCCTCTGGGGTCTCCTCCATCCCTGGAGCCAGGCTTGGGGCTGAAAAAACCCAAACCAAGGCATTCCCAACTGCTGCACTGCTCAGCAGCCTCCACAAGTATCTTTGCCATAACTGCTAAAGAGCTCTGGTTTTTTTTTTTTTTGGTTTTTTTCCTGTTTTTTTTTTTTTTCTTGTCCGTTTGTGAGTTTTTTATTTGGGATTTTTTTTTTTTTTTTTTTTTTTTTAAGAAAAAAAACGCTTCCTTTTTAACCACAGCAGCGTGACCCCAGCTATCATCTGGGCACATACTCCCTGGGCAGCCCTGAGAAGTTCCTCCCCCTCAAGGCTTCGTCCACGGTCAGGATGTACTTGTCGATGAGCTCCTTCATCTCGCGGGTGAACGGCTCAAACCCCTTTTGTTTGGTGCCTGACCTCTTGAAGCTGCCGTCGCGGTTGCTCTCCACGCACAGCAGCCTGTCCTCGGTGACGGTGACGTTGAGGAACTGCACCATGGCCCTGAGCGTGGGGAGCAGGCTGTGCTGCAGCTCCTCGTAGTGCACCACCAGCAGCCGCTTCCCGTACTTGAGCCACTCCAGCACGTGCGACGCCCACCACGACGCGTAGCTGGTGACAAAATCCGGCCACTCTGCAGCCAGGGGACACTGGTTAGCCGTGCTGCAGGGCAGCAGTTTAGACATTAATGGTACCTGGATCTATACTTGGTTTGCCTTGGACATTAATGACGCCTGGATCTCTACTTGCTCTCTTTGATAATCTAATGTCCTGAAGTCAAGGCAGCCCACCACGATGAGTAGCTGGTGACAAAATCTGGCCACTCTGTAGCCAGGGGAGCACGACACGGACACTGGTTAGCCCCCTGCAGCAGTTTGCCTTAGGCATTAATGACACCTGGATCTCTACTTGCTCTCTTCAATAAGTTAATTTCCTGAAGTCAAGACAGTCCTAGTGAAAGCTTTTGGGCTGGACAAAGAGTGTTTGTGGCTGAAATGTAACAATTTGCAGTTTGTAGTATGGGGGAAACCATTCCCAGCAAAAATTTTTCTTTTTTTTCTGGGGGTTATTTTGGTCAGTTTTTGATGAATAGGTCTCGAGTTGTGACTGATGAAACACCAGCTTGGGAAAGAAATGTGCTGTGACAGAGGACATTTTTCCCCCCAGCCCTCTGCCTAGCCACAGCTGTAATCCCTAAAATATGTACAAGGAGAAATGGAAGCCAAATGGCTTCTCTGCTGCAGAGCCCGAATGCAGCTATGTATCCAGTGGGGAAACTGCAATCACCAGCCAGCTTGCCAGTCACACATGTGACGTGAGGCAGGCAGCTTCTCAAGTCCTTTCACATGTTCAGGGGACACTGAATTTCAGGTCCACTTACTGCTATTATCCTATTTTTCTGCAGTGCAGCAGCACCCGTGCAGTGCTGTAAAATATCCCTCATGAAATGTCATGCTCCATTGGACCCTCCAAATCTTAAATTAGATTTCTCACGGTTATTACATGCTGCAGGGGCAAATTTCCTTCACCTCAGCCTGCCAACGGGCTGTGCACAGGAGCACTGTGCATGGAGGTGTTCTCTGCCCAGCAGGGCAGTGGCAGGAGTGCTCCCTGTGCCTGTGCCAGTGGTGCTGCACACACACACCCTGCAGGTGTCTGACACCTGTGCAGGTGTCCCAGGCTTTGGGGCTGATCCCAGCTGCTGCAGGACTCAAGCCCCCCTGAATTAGTGTCCCCAGGCAGGTCCCAGTGCCCCCTGGCCAGCACACCGAGCTGGGTTCACCTGGGTGCTGCTCACCTTTGCCCTTCCAGTTGCGGTCGGTGGCGTAGCCCAGGTGCCCAGCGTATTTCCTGTTGAACTCTGCCACCAGGGATTTGTAGGGGTTCCTTATCAGCAGGATTGCTGAGTCGAACATTTCAATCTCTGTCTTGCCACTTTCATGTGTTTTCACACAGATGGTCCTCCTACTCCTCCAGTGGTCTTTTTCTCCTTTAAAACCTGTTTTACAAGACAGGATTGTTGGCTTTTTTCCCTGATTCCATGTCTGTTTCCCACTAAATCATCCCCTAGAGTGGTGTAAAGCTGGTGTGACAGTACCAGTCAGCTACACCACTCTGGGCTGGTGCTGGCAGCCAGGCTGTGCCTGTGCTGGGGAGGCATCCATCCTCAGCCCTGCACTGCAGCAAGGCAGCGTCCCATGGGGCCAGTGCTGCTGCCTGCTGAGCCCCTGCAGCCTCACCGTGCTGTTCTCCCAGAATCAGCAACGTTGAATTTAACCTACATTAAATTTAACCTACATCTTCACTGAAGGCTCTTACCCAGCCTTTAGGTAACTGGTCTTTGGAGCAGCCTGTCAGGGGGGAGCTGCACCTGTGTGTGACAGGGCAGCAGTGCAGGCAGTGTGCACAGCTGCAAACCCTGCCTGCCAGAGCTGTCCCTGAGGCTGGAGTGTCCCTGGGAGCTGTCCCTGCTGCTGGAGTGTCCCTGCTGCCATCTGCACTGCAGGAGGCTGCTCAGTCCAGGCGAGTTTAAACTGTTCCAAACATGCTGACAGCCCCAAGCAGAAGGATGACAGAGCACCAAGTAACGCTCTGTGCTGTGGAAGGGCTGCCTGTGTCCCTGGTACCTTTGTTGTAGAGGGCTCCATCAAAGTAATAACTTCCCGTGTAGTATCCTGTGGCGTGCTCTATCAAATGGCGTGCCCACGTATTCCCAGCCCCAGGAAAGCTGGACAAAGCAACAAACACCTTGGATTTGGTGGTTAAGAATTTCCTGTCCGTGCAGCGGGTGTCTGTGAGGAGAGAAGATATTTCATTGTTAGCACTGTGGCTTTTTAATAATTCCACTGACAGCTCTTGATTACAAAGTTTATTGCTTCCTCCTTCTCTCTCTTAGTATAGGGTATCAATTTGGTCTGCTTGTGAGTCAGCTACTTCCTAAAATTAATTCAGCTGTATGAGACCAAAGAGATTATCCTCAAAGAGGTTTCTGCTGGTAAGGCAGTGCCTTTTTGATAAAGCTGCAACAAACCATTGTACTTCAGCGAGCTGTCTTGAAAGGTGTGGTGTAAAGAGAGAATGGAAAGATGCATCCTCATGAGCACTGTGAAAAATAAGGTTTACTGTTTTGGGAGAATTTAAAAGGTTTAATAGAAAGACAATAGGAGACAAACATAAAGCAAAGGGTTAAAACGGCCGGGTGCTTGGCATGCTGCCAGGAGCACGAGGGTGCTTTGGGAACACCCCTTTAAATCCGTTTTACAATCCATAATTTGTTACATATTCATAGACCTTCATACATAGTCAACTGTTTCTGGGAACTGTTTAGCATGGCCACTCCTTGGGTCCGCCTTTTTACAGCATGCGTGTTTCTTGGCTTGTGGTTTTAATTCTTTTCTTATTATCTTTTAATTTGGGTGGTGGTCCCGGCCTTTGGCAGCCGGTGAGTGTTGATTATTAATGTTGATAATTGTCGTGTCAGCTCCAGGGTCCCCATCACACATTCACGGGCCGTTATTTTACATAAGCGGGCAGTTTAAGCATACTATCTCTAAAAACTTATGCCTAACTTTTGCTATTAGCAGAGAGAAGAAAAAGAAGAATAAAAACTATATCCATATAGAAGTGCTATTTTAACATTACACATACAGCATTTATCCCAATATTTGCAAAGAGCCAACAATATGTTATGCATTTATATCAATACGACTGCGAGAGGGGAAGGCTAAACTCCCTGGATTCCTGCGCACAGCGTGGTGCCGTGGCTCAGCCCGCTGCAGAGGGGGCCCGGGGGCTGTCCCGGGGCTGGGGTACCTTGCACAGGTGTACCTTGCACAGGTGTCTGGTAGACCAGGCAGTACTGTCCCCCCGCCGCGCTGCTGTCGTTGCGGGTCCCGCTGCAGCGCCGCCCGTCCGCGCCCTCGCGCAGCGAGAAGCGCCCGGTGGGGAACCCGCAGTGGCACTCCTGCCCTCGGATCACGGCCAGGGGGAACTCCTGCACGCAGAAACACACGGACACGTCACTGGGAGCGCCGTGGCATCCACAGCCCGCAGGGAATGCTGCTGCCGTGCAAAGGAAATAAATCCTCGCCGCTGTCAGGATCAAAGCAGTGACATCCCAAAGCTCCGGCTACTTTCCTGTCACTGTCTTCGTATTTGTGCTACCTTGCTTCTAGTCAGGAAGCCTGCTAAGGTGTGCAATCATCAGGAAGCTACAGTTAGTGTTGTTCGCAAGGAATAAATTCCTAAGGAAAATTCTTGTCTGTAAGAAGTGTTTTTTTTTAAATGGATTTGGTGCAGAGTAATTCAGGTTTTGGCTTACCAGTCTCGCCCAGGAAGGGCTGCAATGCTGTGTAGTGGTGGGGCCATCAACCCCAGCTGCTGGGCTAATTGTGGTAAGAATTAAAACAAGTTGGAGAGAAATGTGCTAAATATTTGCCAAAGAAATTAGCAGTTGGTTACTGGCCCTAAAATTCAGGCTTTCTGCTGTTTGCCAGAAGGATTTGGGTTGCCCTGGAGTCCCCCGTGGTGGCACAGGGCTGTGTGGGTGGGCAGAGGGCTGAAGGAGGTTCAGGGAGTATTTCAGTGCTGAACGTTTCAGTCCATCTATTCCATATCAACACTTTTTGCCTTTTAAAAGTCTTTTGGAGTGTGGGAGCATGTGACAGGACTGCTGAGCAGCTTATCTCCTGCTCTCGCCCATGCATTCATCCTCTGATAAGGAGTCAAATGCAACACGTGTGCCACGTGTGCCCAACAGCCAACATTTACTCAGGGAATGAGATATGACATTGTCAAAAACTGTTTACAGATTTGATCCAAGGGCAAAACAGCTCTGGGTTTGCCCACAAACAGAAATCTTTCTTTTACAATGAAGCAGTGTTTCTCAGTTTGAGAAATTAGTTAAGTGTCCCTGCCCTCAGACACAGCCTGCAATAAAAATGTTCCTTGTAGCTCATGCCAAGCAGCCCCTGCAAGTGATGAGCTTTTCTGCAAGGCTGGAGGTTCTGTGAGGCAACAGAAGAACTGCTCCCCTGTACCCCTGCGTGCCCAGGTGTGCTCAGGGCAGGTGCCAGTGCAGTGTCTGTGCCCAGGGCAGGCTGACCCTCACCTGCACAGCTTGGGCAGCGTGTGAGTGAGGAGGGAGACAAACCTGGACTGGGCTTTGCATGGCATAATCCCAAAATTCTCCCAATATCCAATCTAAACCTCCCCTGGAGGCCATTTGCTTATTCCCTGATTGTGCTGAGGCCACGGGTCCTGGTCAAAGCACTGTAATCAGCCAGCTAATGGTTTAAATCAGTTTTGTGATGCTGCAAAAAGTAATTGGACCTTGAGTTCAGTGCATGAGGCTGAATGTGGCTGCAGGCAAAATCTGACCATGCAGTGAACCCTGTGTGAGAAAAGCCAGCCCCGCTGGAGTGGGGAGGAGGGGACGGCACCCCAGAGGCACTGAGGCAGAGGGAGCCCTGCCCTGTGCGTGGTCCCTGAGAGCAGCTGGCTCTCTCTGAGGGCTCTAGGGCCGCGTTGGGATGTGCCAGCCCGCAGCCACCCTCTGGCAGCCTGTGTCCCCAGGAGCTGCAGCCACCTCCCCGGGGCAGCTGCGGCTCAGGGCTGGGCTGGGCTGTGGCACGGAGCAGGAATTGATTCCCTCCAGGTCGATACTCATCACTCGGAGCAGCCTGCCTGTGTATCATGGCTGGTGACATCGCCCTGGTGACTTTCCCTCCCGCCACCCCCACCCCAGCACTTGGACCAGATGCATCACTGGGTATTTACTCTAATGAGTTCTGTCCTTTAGAAACTCATTTACAAATTCAAAGCTCTAAGGCACTAATCTCTGCCCTTCCCTCAGTAGATTAGAGTTTAAAATAACAATAAAAGAAAGGATGTGGAATGAGAACTGTTCTTACTTTCTTAGAGCAAAATTCAGAGCACATCTCCACCGTCAAATTGGGCTGTATCAAAGAGGCTGGAAAGGTGTCTGTTAAATTTTCTGGAGCTCTAAAACATCCTCGATAGATAACATTCCTCCCTGTGGGGATATAAAATTGGTTTCTCTTAAGAAAACAATGTCCATCGTATCCTGCCTCTTTCACAAAGAGTAACATTAGGTTCAGAAGCCAAAAATAATAAAATACATTTTATATTACAAAGGCTGCAGAAATAAGAGAAACTATATTATATGCCAGAAAAACGTGCTGGAAAAGCCGTGGTGTTGAAAGGAGCCCGTGCCTTTATCTTTGCACAGGCACGGGAAGCAGCGCAGCAGCACCGAGCTCGGGTTCAACCCCACCAGAGGAGGGATTGCTATTGTCTGCACGTCCCGCTCCCTCTGAAGACCTGCTTTCCGCTCAGTGAGTTAACAGCCCTGATAAAAATCTACAAAACTTCTGGATCAGAAAAGGGAAGGACTGTAAATGAGTCCTGAAACCCCCCCATGGGACACACCTTTCCCTTCAGCTGCCCCTCTGCTCCCACGCCTTTCCTGCAGCCTGTCAGACTTAGACCCGGCTTTGGTCGGGAGATCAGCCCAGGGAGATCAGCCCCGTTGCGTGCTCAGCACCAGTCTGGTTCCACCTGCTGCTGCAGAAACAGCAGAGCCTGGCACTGCTGCAGCTGCTCCCTGGAACTGCCAGAACCGATGTGGGGAGGGAGCTCAATGACAGGAGAGACGTGGTGAACTTGGGAAGAAAAAAATTCGTTCTGCATGAATTTCTTGGCAGAAAAGCCCAGACTCTCTAGCAAGAGCCTAGAGCAATCTAAGGAGAAGCTGTTTAAATTTTGTTCTTGTGACTATTCAAACAATTTACTAGAAGCAGAGCTGGATCTCTGGGAACCACAGCAGGGAGAGGGAGGAGAGGGACAGAGAGGGGCAAGCCCTGTCTGGGAAGGTTTAATTGAAGATGTCACTGAATCGGCTCCATGTAAAAGACTTAGGTGAGGTCTGTGCTCTAGAGTACACAGAGTAAATCATGAGGGCCTTTCCAGTCTCAGAGTTACTTTCTAACACACTTGTTCATTGTGATTAATACTTCTGCTGGCCTCTCAGCTGGCTTGTGTCAGGGGGATTCTTCAAACAGACAACTATCAGGTATTACTAAGGGCAAGAAAATTACAACTCTAGCTTCAGGCTAGACTAATTTGAGAAGTAATTAATTAATACTTAAAAAAAAACTTAAATGCTGTCTTTTCCTGAGGAATGTGTATATATATTTCATACTGGAGGTTTAAACAGTGATGCATATCCTGGGAAACCTGCCAACGTGCCTGTCAGCCTGACAGCAGCAATTTAGGTCTATGTACCTTTGATATATAATTTATATGTAGCTGGCTGGATTATTGTACAAACCTTGACTTGTCTTTAAGAAGAAATGAAGTACCATCAATACTGACACAACCTAAGGTCTTGGTGCTTCTTCTCAGCAAACAACATCCATAAGGTCTTGTGAGCTTGCCAGTTGTAAGGAGTGATCAGCTGTTTAGATCTCGTGTGCTTTGTGCTTGCCTAAAGGTTTATCCCCGGAGTCTCCCATGGCAGCTAACTGAATGATGGGTAGTGTGTTTTGCCATCTAGAAACAGAGCAAAACTCCCAACTGCTGCTGGAACATAACTCCACGGAAAAGCAAAACTGGTCTCATTTCTCTCAGGAAAGGGATTGATGTGGTTCTTTCTGGCCTCCACTCATTCCTCACAGTCACAGATCACTTATTTCGTTTAGGACCATCTGAGCATAGGGTGGCCTTGATCAGAGTGATTTTCTGCCCTCCTGTTACAGGGCACCACTTCCAGGGCTATTCCTTGTGACACGTGGATTTGTAGCTCTTCAGAGACCAAAGGGAGTGTTTTTTTTCAGCTGACATTGTGCTTGTGTTGCTGTCACTGTGCTGAGTTCACTCCCTGGTGCCAGGAGCTCCGTGCCAGAGGAGCAGCCAGGGACAGAGCAGCGCGGACGGACCCAGCTCTGTCCTGGGCTATTCCAGCCCCCGGTGCCGAAAGCAGGGCAGCCCCCGCTCAGCTCCGCGTCCCCCGTGCCCGCCCCTCGCCCACTTACGTGGCCTGGCGGGCGGCCGGAGCTGCACGCTGTACACCGAGAGCCGGTCCCGGCCGCCGCACACGGAGCCGCGCTGGCCCCGGCACTCGCTGCTGCACTCCCGGCCCGGCGCCGCGGCCGCGGGCAGCGAGTTCCCGCAGTAGCACTCTGCCCCGAGAGCCAGCCCCGCGTAGCTGTACGCCCTGCACGGAGAGACACGGCCTGTCACACGCTGCGCTGAGCCTGCCCGTGTCCCGCACACCGCACCTGAGCCCGGCCCCGTGTCCTGTATCCCATACACTGTCCCGTGTCCCGCACACCGCCCCTTCCCGCGCCCTGCTCTGCCCTGGGCACAGCCTGCTGTCCCCAGCAGGGGCAGCCCCTCAACAGGATACATGCTGGGGACCAAGATCTATCAAAGCACAGGTATCTTACAAAGACTGCTTTACCAAACAGTAACTTTTGTCCAGGACAATACAGAATATAACGTGAGCAGCCATAGTGCATAGAGAACAGCAGCAATCTGCTCCAAGCAGAGAAGCAGAGCTGTGCTGTGCCTGAAGGTGAGAGATAATCGCTGTCTTCATAGGTACTGTATGTTTAACTTTGGAATGCTTTTCCCATTTCAAATTCAGTCCCACTTATTGCCAGAAAAAAGAAAACTTGCAGTGAAAACATACCACTCACCTTTCAGCACAAGCTTCCTGACAGTGAGCTACTGTCATTTTTCTTAAGTCATAGAAGACAGCTCCCCTCAGTGTCCTCTCCCTGGAGTCGTGAGTGAAGCAGCCCATGTAGGTGCCTGCGAGCACGCAAGAGCAGGGTTAGGGGGTGCAGGTGGGACAGGAGGGAAATCCCACCCACCCCAGGTTATCCAGCTCAGCTGTGAGCAGGGCTGTGCGTGATCCATCCCAGCCCCTCTGGGGTCCCACACCCGGCTCTGCACAGCCCCCCATGGCCGCTGAACCCCGGCAGGGGTCAGAGCGCTGTCCCCTGGAAATGAGACCTCCCCTTCCCCAGGTTCCCTCAGCAGACCTGCCACTGCTCCCCCAGAGTCCATGACCCCCCAGGACTGCAGCTCCTGCAGCAGCTGCTGCCTGCTCAGCTCCCTCTCTGCGGGACACAGCACAGCACTTCTCTAAAGGACGGGAGAATGTTGCCTTCAAAACGCTAAAAACTTCCAGAAATCCTGTTGGATTTCTCCCAAGTGTTCTTTAAAATCTCTAGTTGATAATGAGATGGTGCAAAAGAAATATTAAGAAAATCAATTTTCTTTGGATATAGGGAGTTACATTAAAGCTGTAATGGAAAGATAAATTCACTTTTAACTAGGCAGCACAATGTAGCTATCACACCGAGCTGTCTCTGGTGCTAAGAAATCTCTTCAAATGTGTCTTGCTTTACTTAGCATAGGAAAAATAAATGTTTATCTTAGACTGCATTTAGTGCTCAGCCTAATTTTTGTTGTCGTGAACAAAATGCTGTAAAAATCCAGCCCATTATTTAATATACAATTGGAACGGTGATGTGGAGTCCCACTATTATACAGCAACTGTGTGTTTAAAAGTACATTTTATCATCAAAATATGAAGGAAAAAAGGAAATTTGATTTTAGAAATAACAACATTGAGATGATAACACAGGGAAATTAAATAATGTAATTTGTGGATAGGAAAAGAATATATGGTGAAAAATGAAACTAAAAACATTATATTAACTAATCCACAAGAAAAAAGAAGTTTGAGTTGCTCCATCAGGGATTTTGGAGCCAGGAATAATAAATCAAACATTTAAATATTACAAACACAACAGTGTTCAACGACCTGCACGTGGTAATTTGCCAACATGTAATTAGAAAATTCACAAGCTGTGAATACACAACCCCAGCACAGCATTAACGAGGTGGGAGTCACACAGCTGCAACTAAAATGCTCCACATTTTACTGGAGACTTTTGATTTGGGTGCTTCAACTCAAACCTGCAGCATCAGAAAACTGAAGATGTGGGGCCAAAGAGCCTGAGTGGATCCTGGATGAGCCAGGCACCATCTGCCTCCTCCCTGGGTCCCTCCCAGGCCACTGCCAGCCTGGCAGCAATTCCTCATTCACATCCTCCCGTGAATGAGTCACAGAGGCTGCACAGCCTCAGAGTGGCATGTCCTGTCCTGTCAGTGATGCAGCCCCTGGCCCCTCTGCATCCTGCTCAATGGCAGAACCAGGGCACTGGGAATTCCATCCACTGGAATAGGAAACTCTCATGGTTGTGCTAACAGCATTTGCCAGGAAAGGTGTGCTCCCTACCCTGAGCCACTTGCACTGCCAGCAGCTGAGACAGCCTGGCCTGGAGACAAAAAGAGCTCGGGTTTTCTCACCAAGAGACAGAGCGAGGCAGAGTGAGAGGCTCACACCAGGCTGGGGCCATGCCTGTGCTTGTGGCTGGGTCCAGGGGCTGCCTGGGGAAGCCTGGCCAGCAGGGCAAGCAGGGGCAGAGCTGCACTGCCTCAGCCACAGCCACGAGGGGGGCACCAGCACAGCTCCATGCTCAGGACACGTTGCTCTACTGAGCACGAGCCACAGGGCATCACTGAAACTTTATTCAGCATTATAAGCACGGAGGAGTTCATTAGGTCTTGAAAGGGATGCATAATGAAATAACAAGCCTCTAAGTTTACTGGAAGCGAATTGGAGAAGATAACATGTTTTATGTAGGTAGTTAAGTTTTAATTAATTACCTTCAAAGGCATTCCAATGCTTGTTAACAATATTGTTATTAATAATGTCCCTTCATGTTCAATCAGATATTCAAATGAACATATTTGAATCTACAGCTCAATATGGTGAGATGTACAAATAAATAACAAATAACCCCTCTCATTAGTAGTTAGAACCTCAGCAAGGCCCTGGCTGGGCAGCTCTCAGTCTCTCCTCTGCCACCAAAGCTGCCACCACCAGGCTGCTCTGGAGCCTCCGTGGAGCAGCTCCAGCTTGGAGGCGCCTCCAGGGGCTCAGCTTGCCTGGCTCACACCGTGTGACTCCTGTCCCACCACCATCGCCTTCTCACTCCCATTTCCGACCATTCCCTCAGTAAGCAGCACAATGTGGCACCCATTTCCTGGGACTTTGTGCTCTTTTGCTTGGGCAAACACATTCCACAAACTAAAAAGCAGTTCTGAAATGTGTGTCTAGTCATCCAGACCCCGTTCCTGTTTTGTTATCAGTTATCTCCAAGAACAACTAGCTCTTCCAAAAGGCAAAGCACCAAAGATTGCAAACTCATAGTTGGCTGCTGCAGTGAGGGCACAGCAGTGACCCAGCACGGTTCCTCTGCACTTTGGGCTGCGCACACACCCCAGAGCCGCTCTGGCCATGGTGACGAGCAGGGAGGAAGGCACGCCCGCAGGGCTGCGCGGTGCTGGGGACAGGGGCAGGGAAGGGGCAGGTGCGTGCTCACCTTTGTGCTCGGCAGGGCGCTGCCCCGCTGCAGGCTCCGCGGGCTGCAGGCGCTGCTGCTCGCTGCCGGCGCGGTGCAGCCAGCGCCGCCGCAGCCGCCGCAGCTCCGCGTTGCGGGACGCGAGCCACAGCGGGCTGGGGCTGAGCTCCTGCGGGGCCTCCAGCATCCAGGGCCCGGCCCGGGGGCTCTGCGGGCTCCGCGACTCCGCCAGCCCGGCCCTGCCCGCCTCCTCCGGCCTCGGGGCGCTCCCCCGGGAGCCCTGCTGCATGACCAGGCGGGTCCGCTGCAGCAGCAGGAGGCTGCCGGCCATCAGGTACGCTGCCGTCAGGAAGAAGAGCAGGAACTGCGTCCGACGGAGAAACTTCTGGAGCCTGAAGAAAGCTTTGGCCATGCCCTCACTGGAACTGGCTCTTCACGCTTCCCGGCGGGGCCCCGGATCTGTGCCTGGCCGGACACTCATTCCTGCCGGGAGCTCAACCCATCACCTGGGTGCCTTCTCCTGTGAAAAGCTGCGGAGGAGCAGCCTGGAGTGGCCTTGCTGCCAGCCCGGAGCGGCCCCGCTGCCAGCCCGGAGCGGCCCCGCTGCCAGCCTGGAGTGGCCTTGCTGCCAGCCTGGAGCGGCCCCGCTGCCAGCCCGGAGCGGCCCCGCTGCCAGCCTCAGGCTCCCGGCCGTCCCAGGGGCTCCGGGCGCTCCTGCGGTGACGCTCCCATCCTGCCCTGCCGAGCTGCCAGCGCTGACACCTGAAAGAACAAGGGGTGTAAGGCTGGCTCACATCCACGCTGAGCACATCCACCACCAGCCTGACTTTCCCCCACCCACCCCTTTTGGCTTTATCTGAGCATTTCTCCATCTGTTGTTTATAATTATGCACGTTAAGAACTATAGTCCAATGAGAACGATTGATTGAGCTCAAGAGAGATTCAGATCTTCAGATTTTTTTCTTTTTCTTTCTTTTAACTTGGAATGCACAAGAAATACCTTAATGATGAGGTTATTTCTCTTGGAATGTTTGGAAAATAAGTTCTTTATTTTCTTTTGTCAATAGCCAACATCTCCGTCCTTTGTGACTGGACGAGCAGGCATCTTTTTAGGGAGGTATTACCAAATTCCTTCCTTTCAGCTAAACAGTAGCTCAGCTACAAATGCAGATCAGATGGAAACAGAAGTGTGGGTGTGTGGGAGGAAGAAAGAAATTGCATCAACTCACAATAGATAAGATAATAATTATTAATCTCTGTGCAGCACAAAGAAGTTGGGCTTTATGCTGGAAGGACATTCTGTGTGTGTTGCTTTAACAGAAACCAGAGATCCTGCTATATTTTTTTAGTGTATTTATATTGCCAACTATCGATGGGGGGATGCATGTGGAGAAAAACTAGTGAATATTTGAAAAAATTCAGCTCAAGTTCAGCAGATCTCTCTTGACTGCTGCTGAGCTTTGCAGCTTTAGTTGTGCTGATGTGTACCACGATGGGATTGTCTGGGCAAGAAAAGCTCCTTTGTGCTCTAGGGAACCTTTAACCTCCCGTGGCAAATAAAAGCTGGCATCTCCCCATAAGTTCCCGTTTTCCCAGTCTATCCTTTCTCTGTGGAGCCAGGCAAGTGTTGAGAAAAGATGCAGTGTTTGCCAGAAAAGAAAATATTATGGCTTTTGCTTAGCTTGTGGTTGGGGCACACTCCTGAAATCCACAGCCCTGGCAACGAACATCTGCTCACTGCTTCTTGTTCAGTAGCTGATTTAAAGTTTTGTGGATGCTCACTTATGATGCTTTATTAAATAACGGTTACCAATTAAGTCTCCACCCATTCCCTGTTTCATTTGTTTGTGCAAATTCTTTCTGTCCTATACAGCTACCAAACCAGAGATCCAACACTTCTAGGACAAATATAAATTAAGGCTCAGTTAAATCTTTTGTCAGTTGAGCCTGAATTCCTTTCGATTGACCTTTTAGCCTCAATTCCTAAATGAGGCTGCCACAAGCCAGGAGTCTCTGTCTTTAGTCTTACATCTCAGGTGATCTTGAAGAGCTGATTTAGGTACTTTTGTTAATGGTATTTTTTTTTTTAAGTACATGTATTCTGATTTTAATTCTAGAGGACTGAGTGACATCCAGAAGTATTCAATGTGCTGATTGCTGCTCTTTCTCCGAGGGTTGGTGAGCAGAGCAGGTGCAAAGCACTGCCAGGCTGCAGCATCTCCCGTGAATTCCGACTGCTCTCTCTCCAAAGGAGTTCCACACCTCCCTTCGGATCCGCTCCAAAGCCAAAGAAAATGCATTGATTTACACCAGTGAAGAGCTGACCCTTAGAGTTAAATTATTGAAAATCTCTGATCAATGTTGTGAGTGTTCGAGAATTGCAGTAAAAGGGTCAGAAGTACCGAGACAAATGAATGGAAAATTAGCCATAATTAGATCTGCAGGTTGTTCCTGCACTAATTCATCCGAAGAAATACTGTCTGTGAGCATAGGTGGGATTTGACTCACTCGTTGTTCCTGCCATAGAGCCACTGTAAACCTGAGCTGCTCCTGTGTGATCTGAAAGCAAGGATTGTGCAGGGATCAGCCCTGGGACTGGGGCTGGGGCTGCTCGTGCTCCCTGCACCTCGAGGGGAGGCTGGGCCAGCAGGGCAGGTGTCCAGGTGAGGCAGGGCAGTGTCCAGGTGAGGCAGGGTGGGTGCCAGGCAGGGTGGGTGCCCAGTGAGGCAGGGCAGGTGCCAGGTCAGGCATGTTATGCTTGAAGCTGCATCCCTGGCCCAATTTAGTCCCTGTTAATGCCACCTGTGTGCTTGGGCAGTGGATTTTGGCAGAGTTTCTCCGTGCTTGCAGTGATGTAAAGTGGAGCAGCAGCATCACCAGGATGGGAGGGGCTGGCATGGCCTGGGCAGCATGTGGCAATGCCTGCTGAAGCCTGGGACACCGGGCAGGGCACGGGCTGTGCCCCACATGCACAGGACAGGAACCTCGCTGTGCATCAGCAGCCCTGGAGAAAACACCCAAGGTGTCAGCCCTAGTGCAGCTGTGCAGCAGGCTCTGCATCCAGACATCAGGAAATGTTTGGCACTGCTCCTAGAGCTCGGCCAAGTTTGTTTATGGATTTGTTTGTTTAGTAAGGAGAAGGTGCTTTGCAGTCTCAAAGGGATAACTTTGCCCTTGCCCGGGGGTTGGAAAAGTTTAAATGGTGCAAGGCAATTTTGCTGCATTCAACATGATGTGTACGAATTACCTCCAGATGCACTCGCCCTTGCTGCAGTTGCCATGACAGTACATTGTAGTAAAACCCAACCAAATAAACAAGCAGAATCTCCGCCCACAACCACTGCTGCAAATGTGCAACTCAAAAATTAAATGTTGCTGTTTGGTTGGGAAATAGCAAAGTGCTGCTGACATAAAAACTGTAATTTGATTTTTCCATAAACCACATATTGCAATATCATCAAAGTATGCCTAAAAGAGTTGAAGTGCATCACTTCTGATGATGATGTTTAAAAGGAAAGACTAAGGAGGACAGAACTAGTATCTGGTAATAGAAAATGCGACATTTGTCTTTTTCATGCATGTTTCACCTAAAATGAATGAAGCAAAATGGAAACAAACAAGTCTTCTATCCCTGTTTATCAGTTCTCACAGCCAGAGGAGGCTTAGGATCATATTAATTAGAAGTTGTTAATAAAATCATAAAATTATAGTTGAAAGGGCAATGATGGATAATTGATGGGCAGTGAGAACTGTTAAATGGCAGAGGAGACCTCTAGGTGAAGAGGGCAATGAAAGGGTTAACACTGCACTGAAAAAAGGCAATAATTAGCACTGGGAAGTGCCAGTTTTGGGCATGGTGAGTAGAAACACAGATCTACAGGTTCTGGGACTTTGGCAGGGAAAGGATCTCTCACCACCCAAAAAGTTGCTGTAAGGAAAAGCAGGTCAGCACCTTGCTTCCAAAATAAAGAGTGGCAGAGGATGTCACACCAGGCAGCTGCATTAATGTATTTGTAGAGAGAAATAAAAGAAACCTGATAAAGTTCTTGGCAATTCTACTCTCCTAGCTGAAGGAACATTTACAGCATTTTTAAGGGAAGACTGAATATTTTCAGTGATGCCATGAATGCTGGTAAAGGCACTGAAAACTGCCCCAGACTGGCAGGTGAAGACTGAGCACTGTCCCTTGATGTGTGCCCGGGTCAGTCCAGCATGGACAGCTACAGGGCATCAAGAACTGGGCCTTGTCCAAAGACCCACAGGATTTTGCAAATTCAGAGTTGCTGGCAAGGAAGCAAGATGGTGTTTCCTGTTGTAAACAAGAGAATTGGACTCATGATTACTATTTTTAGAAAAATCCATCCCTCTTCCATGTCTCTCCTTTCTTTTGTCAGCTTTCTTTGAGGACCAGTGCAGTCAGGCCTCAGCTGAAGGATTCTGTCTTGCTGCCTTTCCCTTGCATATGCATTGCCATTTTCTCAGGGCGTTTTGGAAAGTCAAGACAAATATCATAGTGTGTGAATGCACATAGGAAGTAAAACTCTTAAGAAGTCACAGATTTGATGTTGGGACCCTGTCAAGTATTTCCCTTTATTCCAATAGCTAAAATCATTCTGAGAAGCTTCAAGCACTTCTTACAAACTACAAAGTTTTCTTTGCTGGAGGGGGTGTCTGTGCTAACCCCACATCTCAGTCTCCTTTTAGGTCTGCCAACAAGCTGGAAATTAGGTAAAAGCACCCAGATTTCTCCACATGCAGTGGTGACAAGCACTGCAGCCTGAGAGGGCTTTCCTGTGAGTTTACCACTGAGTGCTACACGTGGGCTTCCTACAAGATGTAATCAGATTGCAAAATTATCTTCGATGGTGAGATTGTGTTAAAACCTTTAAATAACACTGAACTGTGATAAATAAGAAAAAATCTTTATGTGGAGTTAGCAGTCTTTATGTGGAGTTAAACTGGGGGTTTATAGTCCATAAACTGGCCAAATCAAGTTGAAAGTAGCACAAATTTAAAATATATATTATACCCTATTTATTCAGTACTGAAGGTGTTTTACAGTGACAGATAATTCAGCTTTGGAAGGGAATGGCAATGTCACAGAGCAGAGCTGCAGCCTGAGGCTGCAGAAGTTGGCACTGACTTGTGCAAATCCTGTCCCGGTGGCTCTTTCACCAGATATTTGACTTTTTAAGACCAATTTTTAGCATAGATAGGTGTAAATCCAGACAATAATGTTGTCTGAGGTGAGAGATGCAGAGGACCCTGCAGGAGGCAGATGGTCCAGCAAGGCTTATTGAGAGAACGCTACTTGGAAAGTGCTCAGGGACAGCTTGAGCAGAGGTCACACCATGGCATTTCCCCATTAATCCCACACTTTTTACCTAGCTCAATCATAATGCAGTAATCAGCAGGACTGATTCCATGCCAGTATGGAATTCTGCAGACACAGGATGTGTGCTTCAGAGGGAACACACAGTCTACTGTCACCATTCTCTGATAAACTGGAAGCTTTCAGCAAACTACTACAGGAGCTCAAAAGTATTGCATTAACAATGAAAGATTCCTGCATGATGTATGTTCTCAGATATTGAGAGTTCAAGCACCCAGCACATGATGCTCAGTCTGCAGTTTCCAAAAGCCCCTACGGCTGAAGTTTTGCCCAGCAATGTTGTAACAAATGTACGATGTATTTATGTTTGCCTTAGCCCACAGGGATTACAGATGAGATCTTTGCCTCGTGCAAGGAGATCTGCTAGAACTAAAGCAACACAGCTCTGTAACTGAATCAGAGGTGTTTTAAGTGCCTTTCATAAACCCTTCTATGCCTGAATTCCTGCCACAGTCACCCACCAAACATTGTTAGAATCTGTTTGTTCAGCGCAGTGATGCTCCAGAAGCTGATGGGAGAAGCTGAGCATTCCAGCCTGCCTCGCTAGTGACACAAACACACTTGCAGCATCCACTGCTGACTTTTCAAGGATAATGTTCGGTGGATGCCTGGGGAAGGGCATCTCGAGAGCAGCCTGCAGTGTTTGTAAATAATGCCGCTAAGCCCCTTTACTTGGATGCTCTGGATTAATTTAGTGAAGCAGTCACCGAGGCTGCAATGAATGCTGGTGCCTCAGCCTCTGCAAAAAGTTCTCCGGTTATTGCTCGAGCCCAGGCCAGCTGGCACCGGGCTCGCAGAGGCAGATACTGCTCGGTGCAGGGAAAAGAGGAAAAACCTCACCTTCTTTTGTGGCTGAGGAACCCCCGCTGCAGCCGGACAAAGTCCCGTATAAAATCCCGTGAAATATCACGGAAGGCCGTAATGCATATCTGAAAAGCGGATAAATCCTGCTCCCTCTGCCCTTCCCTGCTAATCCTTCCCCGCCGGCAGAGCCGCGATCCCCGAGCCGTGCCCGGCCCTGCGGCCCCGCTGCCCTGCGGAGCTCCCGGCCCCGCTCCGGCCCCGCTCACCGCAGCCGGCTGTCCTCGGGGTCCTGGCTCCCTGGGGGTCCCTGTGTCCCTCGCGGGGTCCCCTGATGCTCTCCGGGGTTCCTGTATCCCTCCGGGGTCCCTGCAGATGTCCGGGATCTCTGATGCTCTCCGGGATCTCTGATGCTCTCCGGGATCTCTGATGCTCTCCGGGGTCTCTGCAGCTCTCCGCGGTCCCTTGATGCTCTCCGCGGTCCCTTGATGCTCTCCTGGGTTCCTGTATTCCTTCGGGGTCCCTTGATGCTCTCCGGGGTCCCTGTGTCCCTCCGGGGTCCCGGGCTCACCGGGCCGGCGCTCCGGTCTCCGGCGCCCTGCGGGAGCCGGGGGCTCGGAGCCGCTCCATGGCCTCCTGTGCCATCATGGGATGCAGGATGGGATGCAGGATGGGATGCAGGATGCCAAAATCAATCCTCAAGCGCGGCCGGCGCGCCCGTGTTTCATAACGCTGCCCTGCCCGGGAAGCCGCCTCTGCTCCGGGGCTGCCTCACGGCAGAGCTCTGCAGCCTCCTGCAGCTGCCGACGCTTCCAGAGCTGCCCGGCCCCGGCCCTGGCCGCCTGTCCAGGCACGGATGGCTGAGCGGCAGCGCCAGCGCCGAGCGGATGCTCCGCGGGTGCTCCCGGTGCCTCCTCCCGCTAGCGGCGCATCCCCGCTCCGCTCCCCCCGAGACCCCCGCCCCTTCCAGAGCTCGGGAGGGTCCCGGCAAAGCCAGCCCCTGGCGGCCTCCCGGCGCCAGCGTGGAGATTTCGGGCAGAAAATTGTTATTCTGGGCACAGGTGGCTGGAAATAAATTATTTATAAATGAGAGAGCTGAAAGGCAGCTGCTGGTGTCCTCAGGACTGCCTGTGCTGCCACCTTCCCTGCGTGTTCCGTTCTGCTGCTGCTTCCCGCGGAGATGGAGCAGTTGATAATCATTCTTAAAGCATCTGCATCTAAATGGGGGCTGGCTGTGCCTCTGCCAGGGTTTGGAAACACCCTATGGTCTGCACATATTTACTGAAACCTGTGGAGACCCGTGTCCTGGAGTCAAAACAGAGTGTGGTTATGGGACCAGCCCTTGGCTCCTCTCGGTGCCAGAGTGGATCAGGAACATCAGACCCAGCACCTGCCTGGCTGTGAGAAAGCAGCACTGGGGGTTTCCTGGATGTGGGGGAAGAGGGAATTGGGGTGCCCCGAGGGACTGATCCTGTTTCCTCTCTGTATGGTGCACAGTGCTCCAGGCCCTGGCAGGCCCCTGGAGCTGGGAGATGCAGGTGTGTGCACCCCCACACACCCCAGGTGGCACTGAACCCCGCAGGGGTGCTGGCACTGCCTGAATGACACCTGGCTTTCCCAGCTCCACATTACACTGGGCATGGGGAGCCTGGTTGCTCAGCTCAGCATGAACAACTGAAGTGCTTTTGTTCACAGCAAATATTCTCTGGGACCTGATGGACTGATAGGGCTGCAATCCTCGGGTGATTTGGTGAATTTTGATTAACAGAAAACCCTGAGGCTTAGCAGTGTGACATTCAAATTTTAAAACATTGATGAGGTCTATCCTCAACCCCAAGAAGTTGTGCATCTGTTAGACTGCAACCCATCCAACCTTCACGTGGGTGTACAGCTTTAAGGCTGTAAAATTGTGAAATTAATTTAGTTTTACTGAAATTAAATTAATCAAATGTTAAATGTAATGACATTTTTAAATGTGCTGGGCTGGGGCCTAAATCAATAGAATTGCAGGACTGTGCCCAGGTGAAGCAGTGGCAGAAAATGCAGTCAGCATTCTCAGTGAGAAAAATGATGCTGAAAATGTATCAAACTCCTGACGTGCCCTGCAGTGTGTGTGGGGCAGCAGAGGTGTGTGAGGTGTGTGTGGGCAGGTACAGGTGTGTGAGGTGTGTGGTGTGGGGACAGGTACAGGTGTGTGGGGGTGTGTGCTGGCTTTCTGTACTTTGTTCACANTCCGGGATCTCTGATGCTCTCCGGGATCTCTGATGCTCTCCGGGGTCTCTGCAGCTCTCCGCGGTCCCTTGATGCTCTCCGCGGTCCCTTGATGCTCTCCGCGGTCCCTTGATGCTCTCCTGGGTTCCTGTATTCCTTCGGGGTCCCTTGATGCTCTCCGGGGTCCCTGTGTCCCTCCGGGGTCCCGGGCTCACCGGGCCGGCGCTCCGGTCTCCGGCGCCCTGCGGGAGCCGGGGGCTCGGAGCCGCTCCATGGCCTCCTGTGCCATCTCCCTCGGGGTCCCTTGATGCTCTCCGGGGTCCCTGTGTCCCTCCGGGGTCCCGGGCTCACCGGGCCGGCGCTCCGGTCTCCGGCGCCCTGCGGGAGCCGGGGGCTCGGAGCCGCTCCATGGCCTCCTGTGCCATCATGGGATGCAGGATGGGATGCAGGATGGGATGCAGGATGCCAAAATCAATCCTCAAGCGCGGCCGGCGCGCCCGTGTTTCATAACGCTGCCCTGCCCGGGAAGCCGCCTCTGCTCCGGGGCTGCCTCACGGCAGAGCTCTGCAGCCTCCTGCAGCTGCCGACGCTTCCAGAGCTGCCCGGCCCCGGCCCTGGCCGCCTGTCCAGGCACGGATGGCTGAGCGGCAGCGCCAGCGCCGAGCGGATGCTCCGCGGGTGCTCCCGGTGCCTCCTCCCGCTAGCGGCGCATCCCCGCTCCGCTCCCCCCGAGACCCCCGCCCCTTCCAGAGCTCGGGAGGGTCCCGGCAAAGCCAGCCCCTGGCGGCCTCCCGGCGCCAGCGTGGAGATTTCGGGCAGAAAATTGTTATTCTGGGCACAGGTGGCTGGAAATAAATTATTTATAAATGAGAGAGCTGAAAGGCAGCTGCTGGTGTCCTCAGGACTGCCTGTGCTGCCACCTTCCCTGCGTGTTCCGTTCTGCTGCTGCTTCCCGCGGAGATGGAGCAGTTGATAATCNTCCGGGATCTCTGATGCTCTCCGGGATCTCTGATGCTCTCCGGGGTCTCTGCAGCTCTCCGCGGTCCCTTGATGCTCTCCGCGGTCCCTTGATGCTCTCCGCGGTCCCTTGATGCTCTCCTGGGTTCCTGTATTCCTTCGGGGTCCCTTGATGCTCTCCGGGGTCCCTGTGTCCCTCCGGGGTCCCGGGCTCACCGGGCCGGCGCTCCGGTCTCCGGCGCCCTGCGGGAGCCGGGGGCTCGGAGCCGCTCCATGGCCTCCTGTGCCATCATGGGATGCAGGATGGGATGCAGGATGGGATGCAGGATGCCAAAATCAATCCTCAAGCGCGGCCGGCGCGCCCGTGTTTCATAACGCTGCCCTGCCCGGGAAGCCGCCTCTGCTCCGGGGCTGCCTCACGGCAGAGCTCTGCAGCCTCCTGCAGCTGCCGACGCTTCCAGAGCTGCCCGGCCCCGGCCCTGGCCGCCTGTCCAGGCACGGATGGCTGAGCGGCAGCGCCAGCGCCGAGCGGATGCTCCGCGGGTGCTCCCGGTGCCTCCTCCCGCTAGCGGCGCATCCCCGCTCCGCTCCCCCCGAGACCCCCGCCCCTTCCAGAGCTCGGGAGGGTCCCGGCAAAGCCAGCCCCTGGCGGCCTCCCGGCGCCAGCGTGGAGATTTCGGGCAGAAAATTGTTATTCTGGGCACAGGTGGCTGGAAATAAATTATTTATAAATGAGAGAGCTGAAAGGCAGCTGCTGGTGTCCTCAGGACTGCCTGTGCTGCCACCTTCCCTGCGTGTTCCGTTCTGCTGCTGCTTCCCGCGGAGATGGAGCAGTTGATAATCATTCTTAAAGCATCTGCATCTAAATGGGGGCTGGCTGTGCCTCTGCCAGGGTTTGGAAACACCCCTATGGTCTGCACATATTTACTGAAACCTGTGGAGACCCGTGTCCTGGAGTCAAAACAGAGTGTGGTTATGGGACCAGCCCTTGGCTCCTCTCGGTGCCAGAGTGGATCAGGAACATCAGACCCAGCACCTGCCTGGCTGTGAGAAAGCAGCACTGGGGGTTTCCTGGATGTGGGGGAAGAGGGAATTGGGGTGCCCCGAGGGACTGATCCTGTTTCCTCTCTGTATGGTGCACAGTGCTCCAGGCCCTGGCAGGCCCCTGGAGCTGGGAGATGCAGGTGTGTGCACCCCCACACACCCCAGGTGGCACTGAACCCCGCAGGGGTGCTGGCACTGCCTGAATGACACCTGGCTTTCCCAGCTCCACATTACACTGGGCATGGGGAGCCTGGTTGCTCAGCTCAGCATGAACAACTGAAGTGCTTTTGTTCACAGCAAATATTCTCTGGGACCTGATGGACTGATAGGGCTGCAATCCTCGGGTGATTTGGTGAATTTTGATTAACAGAAAACCCTGAGGCTTAGCAGTGTGACATTCAAATTTTAAAACATTGATGAGGTCTATCCTCAACCCCAAGAAGTTGTGCATCTGTTAGACTGCAACCCATCCAACCTTCACGTGGGTGTACAGCTTTAAGGCTGTAAAATTGTGAAATTAATTTAGTTTTACTGAAATTAAATTAATCAAATGTTAAATGTAATGACATTTTTAAATGTGCTGGGCTGGGGCCTAAATCAATAGAATTGCAGGACTGTGCCCAGGTGAAGCAGTGGCAGAAAATGCAGTCAGCATTCTCAGTGAGAAAAATGATGCTGAAAATGTATCAAACTCCTGACGTGCCCTGCAGTGTGTGTGGGGCAGCAGAGGTGTGTGAGGTGTGTGTGGGCAGGTACAGGTGTGTGAGGTGTGTGGTGTGGGGACAGGTACAGGTGTGTGGGGGTGTGTGCTGGCTTTCTGTACTTTGTTCACAGCTGCACTTTAAATGCCTTTAAGAGAAATATCTGTTCAGTGCTTCAGGCAGCAGCACAGACACGAGCAGGGCATGTTGGAGCCCAGAAATCACCACTAATTAGAGGTGCAAAGCCCAAATCCCTCCAAGAGAGCAGAGGGAGAGGTGAGCTGTGAGGGTGAGCAGGAGCCCACCTGAGCTGTGCTGAAGGTGAGTACCCTGCCTCCAGCACCACCCTGTGTCTCACTAAAGTCCTGGGCACTTTCTTTCTCTGCTTGATAGTTCTGCATGGTTGTTGCACAAAACACAGCAAAGAAATTTGGAATGAGTGGCATTACTTTTAGAATCCTGTTGTGGGAGCAGTTCTTGTGCTAAATGACTCAAACTTTCAGTCACTTCAGAAAATAGTCTCAATTGTAACAGTAAGGATCAATTCAGGAAAGTGACAGTGTGGTTTTCAAGAAGAAATATCTAAAAGACTGTGTGGTTTCACAAAGGAATGTAATGTAGCAAATAGTTTACTTGTCCTTTTCATTTTATAATCCTAAATACTCAGGGATTAGGCATTCCATGTAATGCTTACCTACAATTTTCAGTTATTTCATGAAAGAACTGAGTAAAACTGCTGTTTAGTGACAACATCACTCTTTTTACAATGACTGTGTTTATAACATACATGCCATGCTAGGTGTCACGTAGGGAAAACTGTGACTCTGATTCGATTATTGGCAAACCTTTGCATGATCCCAGATCACCCAATAAATGTGCCAAGTGCACAGAACATTTGTTGGAGGTTGTGCAGGTCAGTAAGGGATCTTGCACTCCTCAGACATCTCAGAGTTTGCTTTGGCTGCTGGAGCAGAGGCAGGAGCTGCAGTGCCATGCGCTGCAGCACAGGGGCTGCTGCTGGCTCTGCTGTGCTGCAGGGTGGCCCAAGAGGGTGGGAGAGGGGCTGGAGGTGCTGCCCAAATCCCATCTTTAGTGTTGGCATCCTCAGGTGTCTCAAACAACATTCAACCTTTGAGCCCAGAGGTTTGAACTCAGCACCAGGTAGCTCAGGACATTTTGGGGGCAGAGGCTGCCAGGAAACATTCGGGACACTGTGAGGTTGTGAAGTTTTTGGGGCCAGTTCTCCTCACCAAATGGGAGGAAATAAAACATCTCAGCTCTTTGCACAGCTTGGATACAAGCTTAGATTTTTGCCAGCTCAACTCATAGCCTAAATTAAGTGCATGTTGTGCCTAATTCTCATTTAGAACGGTAATGGAGGTTACAAAACAGCTCATGATTAGAAAAGGGTAATGCTATCCTTGTGTGCAGTTAATGGGATGGGAGCTCTGGTGAAGCTCAGGACCCAGGCAGAGCTGTGGGGTTTCCAGCCTGGAAAGGCTGGGTCCCAGGGCATCTGTTTTTACTTTCCACTGTTGGATCCCTGGGCTACAGAAAATCCTGCAAAGCACTGCAGTGTGTCCAGTGCACACCAGAACCAGGAATGTTAATTGAGAATTCTGTTTGCTGTTTGCCTCAGTTTCAGTACCATACATCACATTCTGCTTCTAGGTGCACCCACATAAACCCAGAGCTCTCCTGCTGCAGCTACTGGGCTGATTTCAGATTTTTCTCTTCTCCTTGTCCCTCCACCCCCTGCCAGTGCAATGTCTGGATGGTTTTGCCATCCTCACTGCTTCCAGGGGCCCTTCCAGCAGTGGAGGCTGCCCTGGGTGCAGGGTGCAGGCTCCACAGCCGTGCCCAGGCTGCCCAGCTGTCCTGGGAGGGCAGAGCTGTGGCTCTGCCTCCCCGAATTCTGCTGGCAGCAGAGCAGGTTGCTTGGTAACTGCAGCCACATTTCAAAAATGTACCCTTTTACAGCCAGCTTCCCAAACTAATGTCTTTGAAAGGAAGAGTTGTTCTTTCAGGATCGTTTCAATTTTGTTCTTTCTTGAAAAAAGGGGGGGAAAAAAGAGCCTTTCAGCTCCAGCATTGCTTTTCTTCTCTGCTCTCTTTCCCTGCATCTGGTACCACAAAGGGGAGCAGTGTCACAAGCCCAGGAGCGAAGCCCTTTCATCCTCCCCTCCTTAGGGCTCAGCTCTTATAATTCCTGACTTTCAGGCTGAATGCAAGGAAACGTTGAGCACTTCCCATAATGTCTGCACTTGGCATCTTCTCTTTCCTGAGCACGGCTTTCCTCCTCCAAGAGCTCTGCCTTTCACTCTCCCTGTGGCTGGCAGGTCAGTTTGGAAGGTGGGACTGGTGTCACAGACATGTTTGGTGTCACAGAGCTGTTTGGAGGTGTTTGGTGTCACAGAGGTGTTTGTTTGGTGTCACAGACATTTTTGTTTGGTGTCACAGAACTGTTGGTGTCCCAGATGTGTTTGGTGTCCCAGAGTGTTTGGTGTCACAGAGCTGTTTGAAGGTGTTTGGTGTCACAGAGGTGTTTGAAGGTGTTTGGTGTCACAGAGGTGTTTGTTTGGTGTCACAGAGGTGTTTGGTGTCACAGAGGTGTTTGGTGTCACAGAGGTGTTTGGAGGTGTTTGGTGTCCCTTCTCAGCTCCTGTGACACTTTGCTGGATGTCCCCACTGCACACTCCATGTGCTCCTCAGGCCTTGCTGTCCCTGTCCCTGTGGGGATGGGACAGGTCAGGCTCCTCGTGCAGGTTCAGGGCTGGATGAGCTGGAGGAAGAGCCCAGGGCCATTCCCTGTGCCAGGGCAGTGTGACCTGGCAGGACTGCAGGAGCACAGCCCCAGCAGGGGTGGCAGGAGGACAGGTGAGGCCAGCCCTGTGCTCTGAAGGTCAGTGCCACACTGGGGCTCAGAGCTCAGCCCTGCCACCATGCTGGAGCCCTCCCTGTGTCCAGAGCTGCACTCCATCCTGCTGGCTCCATCTGCTCAAAAATTGGAATGACAGCATCATAACAAGACTCAATGTAGGCTGTCACTTTTTATTTCACCGCCGCTGCCCCATCACGTAGAGACACAAACAACTGCAAAGGAAGCACAACAGGCAGAGACACGGGCTGGGCACAGGGGGATGCAGGGCACAGGGGGATGCAGGGCACAGCAGAGCTGGGAACTCGGGCTGGGCACAGGGGCAGGAGAGCCGTGCTGACAAACGTGCTGTGAAAACAGAGCTGGCAGAAATCATGAGCAAAGGAGGGAGTGCTGATAAATACTGCATTAATAACAAGAAAGGATGAGTCACAGCTCAAGCTGACTGCGTGCTCATCTCAGCCTTCCCTGCAAGTTCAGAACCACGCACTCGTTACCCGGCTTTGTTCTGCCTGTTTGCTTTTAATTCCTGATTCTCTGCCCTGGGTGGCTGCAGTCATCCGAACCTTTGGATGCTTTAATATTTAAACAGGATGGGCAACAGAAGGCTGTGAAATGTCAGTCGTGTCTGAAAATCAAAAGGGATTTGGAAGTAGATGATGGGTAGGTGACTGTCTTAATTCAGCAGAGTAATAGCAGAGCTAACACAGACTCCTTCCTCTCTCTGCTCCCTTCCCACATGCACTCACTGAAAGGAAAATAAAAGACATTTGCATTTGTTGGCAGCTGGTGATGCATTCAAAAGGATCCTTACTGAGCAGATAAACAGTCTTGTTTCTCTCCCTTCCCCAAATCCTGGGTTGATGACTAGTTTCCCTTTGTTTCTTAGATGGATAAGGCTCTTCAAAACATGAGGGTGGATGTAATAAATCAGAGAAAGGAAAAAAGTGCACACTCATACTTCTGTGTCTCGTGGCTTGCTCAGGGCACACGGAGCTGAAGTCAAATGCTCAGAGCTGGCATTTTCAGAAAGCTGGAGTCAGACCTTCCAAGTCCACTGTTAGTGTCCTTTTAAGAGCTGTTCATTTATCAGGGTATTTCGTATAATCTGACAGGAAATTATATTTACGATGCTTTTAGCTCCATTTGGGACATTTTTTTAACACTACTTCTGGGATGTAAATTATTTAAAAATCATCAATTTAGCTCTCCACATGAAGAGATGAAAGCTTAACTAAAAAGCTTTCCTGTTCATGGCAGTCTTAAATTCTCCAGCAGATCTCTGGATTTTTGCTTAATTGAACACCTAAAGAATAAAAAGACCTTGGCCCCATAACACTTTTAGTGGGAGTAAATTTTAGATTTATTTAGCCCCATTGACTTTTGAAATACAACCACTAACAGCATGTGTTTAAGCACAGTGGATAAAGTGTTTTATCACCAGGCATAAAATCCAGGGATGGAGCGTTTGATGTCCCCTGTGCCCCTTGCAGAGCTCTCCTGGCCAGGGTTTGTGCCAGCCCCAAGCCTGGTCCTGCTGCTCTCACCTGCTCAGGTGAACCCAGTGCTCCTGTGGCTTCCTTTGTCCCAACAATCCTTTCACAGGACTGCTGTCAGCAATGTCCAGGAAACACTTGAGCCGCTGGCAGACACATTCCAACTGTAAACAACCTCAAAGCCCGAAGATAAATGTAATTGAAATGAAAACTGGAAATAAAGATGTCTGCACGGATCCCGTTGTCCTCCCTGAGCAGTTCAAGCCCAAGAGCAATCCTCAGGATGAAGGCACAAACCCAACTGCTCCCAGGAAAGGGGCCACTCCAATCTCACAAGGGAACTGCAGGGAATGGTTTTGACATTCTTTCAAAACCAAAACACATCTGTCATGCATAGGAGTGTGGAAACTTGCTAAATATTCATGAATCTGGGATTTCCTTTGTTCCAGTTGTGCCTGGGGAGTGTGGGATGTTTCCCCTCTGCCAATTACTGGCTGTTTGATCCCTGTCAGTGCAGATCTGAGGGCAGGGGGACACGTTTCACATCAAGGTGCTGTGCCTGATGCTAACCTTAAAATCAATATGTGAGCAGCTGGTGGCTGCAGGTGAGTGACACTACAGATGCAGTGGAGACACTGGGATTCCCTGCCGTAATTAGCATTGATTCCTCTCTGCTTTGGGAGCTTTGTTGTCTGTGAACTCATTAAATTGTGACCTGCATGTAGGACTTGCATTTCTGCCCTGGAAAAATCAGTGCTATTGGTTATTACCCTCCTGAGGCTGCAGTTGTTTAAATGCATGTGATGAGAGGACTGTTGAGAAATATTTCAAGTAAGAACTATAAAAGCAGGTTCCAAGGGTACTTTTTTTACAGCCAGAATCTGTTCTCTTGCCTAAATGTGACATACTAAAAAAGCAGCACTCTGTTTATCAAACCAGTGTGGAATTTCAATGCCTGCACTCATTGTTCCTGATGAATAGAGGGTGGCAACAGCCCTGCTGGAGCTTACTTGGCGGCTGATTTGGCTCAGTTCTTGCTTTCTGTAGGAGGACTTGACTCCTTTTTCTGTCCTGCTTTGATTTCTGAGTGATGCTGGAAAACCCAGCCCCACCGTGAGGTGCAGCACATCGGTGAGGCTCCACGAGATGCTTTCCCTCAAGCTGCAGGAAGGAAACAGCCTTTGTAGAAGAACAAGCAATGCAATTCCCAAGCATTCCTGGTACACAAAGCTGGGCTCAGTCTGGGTTCAAGCTCTCGGCCACCGCTGCTGGTTTGGGCTGGAGTTTGCCAGTCCATCACTGTGGCAGAGCAGAGCTCTGACCAGACCTGGTGCTCTCAGCTCTCTCCGTGTCACTGTGTGCACATCAGTGATTTTCCTCAGTTTTTTTTACTGTTGGATTCAAAACAGAAGTTTCATGCAGCAAGGCAATTTATTGTCCCCGTGCTTAGGTCAGTATTCACCAGGGGGCCAATTAAAATAGTGCAGTGCTTGTTAATAATAATTCAAAGCAACTTTTCAGTTCAGTTTTGGTTTGTTTAGGGATGCATGCTGGGACACAGGCAGCACTCTTCAAAGGACCGGGCACACAGGGCTGGTGCAGGATCCCCTCTCCTCTGACCGTGACTTCTCAGGGCAGCTGAGGGTCAGCTCTACTGACCCTCGGTGGGAACGGGAGGAGAAATTAGCACGAAGTTTATGTCTTGTTTGTGTCCCGCTTAACTCCTGAGCGCCGATGTGGAATTTCAGTGAAAGAGCTGCTCTGGTTCTTGCAGCTCTGATGGACAGCCTCTGTATTAGTGAGCACACCACCGAATAAACCCTGATTGCATGATTTGCATTCCTCAGTGAGTAAATGGACACCCACCCGTAGGTCTCAAAAACTGGTGAAGCTCCAGTGACTTCACTCCTACAGTTAATGAGTTGCTGCAATTATTTACAAATGTGGCTGATGATATCCATCTCTGTGTAGCTCTGTTTAAAACTCCCCAAAATCCAAGCATGCATTGCATTGCTGCTGCAGAACGGGGTTTGGGGCTGTGGCCATGGGGACAGCGAGCAGCGCAGGGAGCAGCACGTCCCCAGAGCTGCAGCCTGGGACAGGTTTGGGTGAAATGTCACTTGGTGCTTCCCTGAACCCCCTCAGGGCTGGGAGCTGCTCCCCTCAGAGCTGTCCCTGAGGTTCAGGGCATTTGCTCTCTCAGCTGGTGTTCTGTTACTCCATAAGGGCATATCATAAGCTCCACCAGTTTGGTACACTGATAACGTTCTTTTAAAAAGTGTCTGTAAGTGTGAATTTAATCTACTTATTTTTGATGTCCAGTGAAGCTTTAGACAGCAATTTAATCATTATTATTGGTATTGTACAGCTGCTCCCTGGAGATGCTTAAACCATGTCAAAAAGGGAGCCAACATAATGAGTCTGACAGAATTTCAGAGGGAGAGATTAAATTTAGGATAATGAGTTCTGCTGCATTTTTAATGTTATTGTAACAATTCACACCACTGCATCCTGTTCATCTCTGGACTCAAAACCAAAATGTCAGCTGGGAATTAGGCTGCACAGATATATCCTTTTTCAAGTCTTTTCCCTTTATAAAAATTAAAAACAAGACAAAAGGAACACTACATCTCTTCTGAGATGGGGTGGAATAAATTCTGCCTGTGTAGGAGCTGGAGCAGCCTCCTCTTGCTTCTCTGGATCAGACACCAGCTTACAGATTACCTTGAGCTCTGTGAGCTCACCTGTGGATTTTTGGGGCTCAGAGGTGACTCCTGCATGGCAGAGGGGATGTGAGAGCTCTCCCAGCATGGGCAGGGGAGCCGGCTGCTCCATGGGCAGAGGGAATTTCTCCACAGCCACAGCTCCAGGCAGAGGGTGGGGCTCAGGAGAGCTGACAGAAGTTGCCTTTCACTGGTGGAGCATTACTTCTGGAATTTTTATCCCTCACCCCCCTCTCCTGACAGGAGCAGCATCATTGTTTGGTACTGAGAACAGTAACTCTTCTCTTGGGAGCTGAACAATGTGATACAATTGATAAAAATGACAATTTATTCACTGGGTACCAGTTAGTGTTCAGCTTTATAAGGGAATGGAGATTAGGAATGGAAAATAGGTTGGATGATACCAGATAAAGAAATCATTTCTTTGCTGTAAAGGACATTAAGAAGGTGTTTCTTCCACAACAGGATGAGACATGAAGCAAGCTTTGTGAATATTTTCATCTGTCAGTGTTCACTCCCTAATGGAGCATCATCCCCCACGAGCACCTCATGGTGGGCTCTGCTCTGGGGCTGCCAGCCCTGGAAATGGATTTCTCCTCTTGGAGAAGTGTCACTGGGACAGAGTGGAGAGAGCACAAAGCAGCTGAAGCTAATTACAGTGAAGCAGAAGAAGCAGCCCCAAATTGCACTGTTAGTCTGGTTTAATCAGCCCACCCTGCTGCTCCTGCCCTCACAGAGCAGCAGTTGCTGAACCCATCTGTAAAATGTGGTGCTGGAGCTGGCTGGGAGTGCACAGCACAGCTGATGGCTGCCTAATCTGATGTGTATTTTTTTTTATGGTGTGCTGAAATGCCAGGGTGGAATCTGGAATGCCTCGTTTATTAGCTCAGAATTAGGAAGAATAAAGATGCAATTAGGGTTTGAAAAAATCAGGTTAAATACCCATTTCCTGATAGAGAGAAATGAAGGCTCCTCCTGTTTGATATTCTAGGGCAGGCTGGGCACAGGACAGGCCTGGAAGCAGCTCCAGCTCAGCTCCAGCTCTGTGCTCCTGGAGAGCTGCAGCTGCACACCCTCATGCATCCTGCATGGCTCTTGTGCTCTCTCCTCTCTGCCCTGTGGGTCTCCTTTGCAATTCAGGTCTCCCCAGCTCCTTGACAGAGTCTCAGTTGCTGCCTGTCCTGCTCCTCTGGTTTTCTCCATCCCTGATCCCTCAGAGCTGCTCCTGTTTGCTCTCAGGCACAGGGAATGATCCCAGGGAATGATCCCAGCCCTGGTGTGAGAGGGGCACGCTGCCCCCCTGCAGAACCCTTCCAGGAGCCAGCAGCCATCCATCACTGCCACAGAGCCATCCTCTGTGAATATCCATCCTGTTTCCTCTGAAACACCAATGACTTGGCACAGTGCTGCTGCACTGATGAACTTCTGCAGTTATTTGGTCCCCAGATAATTGGACTTCACAGTAAGACACAGCCTTTGTCCCAGATAGCACTTTTAGAAATTATTTTTTATTGAATCTACAATTATAGAAATATCCTTACTTTTCACTGTGTCCCCTGGCAGATGGAACATGATGTTTAACTGCTCTTTGAAAAACATTGCTGAGATAAGATCATTAGTATATAAAAATGCTTTCTTGACAGAGGCAGCTTTTGTTGAAAAACCTTCATTGGTGGTGGATTGGGAGTAATTAAGTGAAATGTAATGACTCAAAATAACAAACAAGCTCTGCACAGCTATTTATGAGCAGCCAGTTCTCCTGGGGAAACCTGATCTGACCTGAGCACAGTGTGAGGTGATGGCAGGAGCAGATTTCTGTGGCTGCAGGGCAGGTTCTGTGCCCCAGAGCAATCCCTGCCAGGCTGGCAGCTCCTGCAGGGACTCCTCGAGTGTCCAGCTGGATCCTGGCTGCAGCTCCTGGGGACAGGGACCTTCACACAGCTCTGCTTTTGCAAGGGGATCGTAATCTTAGCAGCTAATCTGAGCTCCTGTTGCCACCAACACTCCTACCTACCTATCTATAGCTATATCATCTATATCTATATCATCTGTGTCTATATATCTATATATCTGTATCTATCATCTATATCTAAATCTATCTATATCTAATATATACCTGTATCTATATCTAATCTATATCTCTATCATCTATATCTATATATCTATATCTAATCTGTATTTTTATCTGTATTTATCTATATCTATATCTATATCAATATATCTACATCTATATTTACCTGTAACTATACCTGTATATATCTATCTATATCTATATCATTTATATCTGTATCTATATCTATCATCTATATCTATATATCTATATCTAATCTGTATCTATATCTGTATTTATCTATAGCTGTATCTATATACCTGTGTCTATATCTATTTTTACCTATACATATGCCTATACCTGTATATATCTATATCTATATCTAATCTATATCTCCTCTCTTTGTAGCTGCCAACCCATTACGTTCTGCTAAATGCAAGTGGTGCAGGTTCTACACCGAGGAGGAGAAGCCCAGTGCAGATGAGAACTGGCCTTGGCAGTGATTTATAGCAAGGGAAGCTCAGTGTGTGCCTCTGCCTCCAGCCCTGCAGAGCTGTCCCAGGGACAGGCAGTGCTTGTAGAGACACATGAAAATTAAAAGTTAATTTTCCTGTCTCTTCTATGGCTGCTTTATAATTAATTTCTCTGAACCAGTTTGGTTTTCTGCTGCCAAACACTTCAATGCTTATATGTAAATTATCAACATCTAAAGCTGTCTTTCCTTAGAAAGAATACAAGGCAATCATCAGATAAAAGTCATTACATATTCACAGCTATTCTGCTCCACTGATAATAAAACATTCTTAGGCAAAGGTGACCTTTTTACAATAGACTTATTAATGTCAGGACTTCAGAATTGTCTTTTCTTATTACAAGTCTTACCAAAAACATTAAAAAGAGTGAAGTTTATGATCTTAAAGATGTGTCAAAGCACAGCCATTAGGACATTTTCACAGAATCTTATTTATATAACCCATTTTTTTTATTTTATGTGGAAAATTTTGAAAGAATACAGACACTCTTGACAGAACTCTGTGTTCATGACTTCTTTTGACTTCTGATCATATTCTAGAGAGTCCAGATAAGATTTCTAGCACTCACATTTTTGCCCTTGGAAATCTCCCTGGCTCCAAGAAAAGATTATTCCCATAGACATGAGAACATCAGCTGCTTTGAATGCAGAAACATTTTTGTGTTGTCCTGAGTTTGTGCCCCCAGTGCCCCCAGTGGAGGGCAGAACTGTTGTAATAAATCATGCATGTCTCCATTTTCTTCATGCAGCAAAAGCCAATTCTTTATTCACATAACTCGTTTTTATAGAGTTTTTACAGAACTCATGTTTGACTCCCATTTGTTGGTAGTTTTCTTGCCACCCAATTCACTGGTTAGCAAATGGCATTTTACTTGTCCATCAAATCTCTCTATTCTTGGACTGTTTACATATTTTCTTTGCTGGTTCTCATGGCACAAATCCCTTGTTATTGCAGCTGCATTTGTTTTTGCCCCTCAGAATAGGCTGTGTTAACAAACTTTTCATACCAAGATTGTTTTCACATGGGAACTTGCAAACCACTTAGCTGCACTTAGAAGTGACAAGCCAGCTGCTAATTTAGCAGAGCAAGGCCTGGTTTTATGAGGCCCTTCTTTTATAATTTCTCTACCTGTCTGTGACAGGCAGATCCATTAAAATCCAAAGTATCCCAGAATTTCCATCTGCTTTTCCCACCCAGCAGAGTCGGGGATGCTCATCCTCGAGCTGCTGTGCCAGCAGGATCCAGCCCCATGTGCCTCCACTTTGGTATCTCTCCAAAATCAATATTTTAAAGAAACTTAAATTATTCCTCCTACAGGAGTCATGATTCATGCAGTGATAGCATCAATATTAATACAATAATCGAACTTTAAAGCCGGCTGCTAAGCAACCTGCCATGCCCACAGAGCAAACTGGACTCAGACCAGAACAACTGCAGCTGGAGAAAACTTAATGTGGAAACGAAAATACGAAAGGAGGGAAATGTCAGTGGAGCAGCAGATTGTGCAGAGGCACCCCCTGGGCTGGGAGCAGACTGGGATTTGTGGTTTTGGGCTGTTCCACCCTGAGGCTCTGAGCTGTCCTTGCTCCCAGGCTCTGCCCTGTGGCTCCCCAGGCACTCCCACTCTGCTCATTCCGTGGAAATCAAGAATCAAGAGGAAATGGTTACAGGGAAAAAAAAATCTCATTCTCTTGCTTTTCCTTCCCACACACTTCTGAGGACACATCCATGTTTTCCCTCTGGCAAGCTGGTGACTCAGAGCAGTGGCACAGAGCTCTGTGCCTGCCCTCTGAAGGTTATCTCAGAATGGCCACTTTAGGACGTGTTTTATGTGCAGGGAGCTGGGATTAACAGAACAGAGGGAAATTACTTATTCCAAGAGCTTTTTAAATTACAAAGCAAGTTGGTTTAAAAGGGGAAAGCCCGTGCAGAGTATTTCCATTATGCTGGTTTTTTCATTATCCTGAGAAGCCTGAAGAAGTCTCTGGGAAATGAGATTCTGTTCTGGTAGAAGATGCAAGTGCAGGTTGGGAAAGGCTACCAGAGGCAGCTGGTGCAGAAGGAAAAGAGAAAAGAGGTCATTCATTATGATTTTTTCCTCATGGTTGCCAGCAAACAGAGGAAGAAGCATGTCCTCTGGGATATCCCAGCTGGCAAGAGCATCCTTGAAGGCTGAATTCCAACCACACCAGCAAACAGAAAAAAATAATTAAAAAAACCCTGGAGACCTATACACTTGTGGATTCACCAGTGTATTGGCGAGCACCGTGGTTGTTTTAATCTCAAGAGTTGCAGGGTGATGTATAAAGTAAAAGAAAAACAGGATCTCAGTGCTAGGAACAGACCCAAATCGCTGTTGCTGTTGTGTTTCAAGGCTCAGCACTGTTCCTTTGCCTCCCCTCTCTCCTTTGCTGTGCTTTCACCCTCCTCAAAACCCCTCTGCCTGTTTTCCCTGCACGGTCCCTGCACTGAGCACAGCCTGCCCGTGGATATCTGGGGACACCTGGCAGGTCTGGCATGGGCAGCAGGATGGTTTCTCCTTTCTGACATCAACTACCTCACTTTGCACTGGCTCTAATTTCCTCCTCGTCTCTTTAATTAGCTCACCCAATGTGCTGGCTGCAGACAGTCACCCAGGCTGCTCTTTTTTCATTTGACATGTGGGTAAATCATTGCTGTCCCAGTCCTGCCTCCCCACTGCTCCCCAAGGCTGGAGCTGCTGATGGAGCTGATGGAGCTGATGGATGGAGCTGCTGATGGAGCTCTGGATGCAGCTGCTGATGGATGGAGCTGCTGGCAGCAGCAGGGCTGCCAGCTCATGCTCAGCACCAAACACAGGCTGAGCTGGACCCAACCTGCACAAATGCATCCCTGGGTCAGTAGATGTAAAAACTCTCTCTGGCAGCTGTTTGTACAAAAAGCATTTCAGTCTGGTCACTCCTGTGAGCCTGCTGGTGCTCCTGCCCCAGGGAATAAAGGGTTTTGATTAAAGCAAGCACAACAAGGGCAAGGCAGGGTTTTTAAATTGTAGGGAATCTTGACACGATCTTCTGAACATTGAGGGCAAACTATCCACGGAAAATAACTCTGATTGTTGACTCCATTACTTGGCCTTAATCCTGACGTGGTACCTGCAGGGAGATACAAAATTCTCCCATTGCAAACAAATGAAATTCCTTTTCACCCCTCCCTGCTGAGGGTTTGGGTTGTTCTTGCCAACATGATTTTTGGAAGTGGTCTTCTGCACCTCTTCTGTCAAACAGTGCCTTTTTCATGGTTCCAGTTTTTCTGCAGCTATTTAGTTTTCCTTTGATGGAAGTAGAAATAATACCTAAATAATCACTTTGATTTTTATTTGAGGCAGCTGTGCTGGGACAGAACCTATTGCTCAGATCTGTTACCTTCTACACAACAGAGATAAATTAATTACAGGGCTTTCCCCTGACATCCAGGCTCTTGCCTGCAAATGTTCACATAAAAGATGAATGACAATGAGGTTCTCATTACAGCTTGATGAATTAGCCTTTTCACTTCAGTTCCAGGAAAGTCTACTTCATGGTCAACACTCTTGTTTAGGCCCTGCTGTGTTTTTTCTCTCATTGAATTCAAATCGTGCAGCTGCTGTCAAACCACCTTTGTTGGAGCAATCCATTATTTGTGCTGCCCTTTAGAATTCTTCACTTTTCCAGGGAATTTGCCACAGTGATTTGCCAGGTAGTCAGCAACAACATCTTCCTAATTTTCCTTTGTGCACATCACAGACCTGGGGCTACTGGAAGCAGTGGCAGCTTTGTGTAAAACAGCAAAAGGACCAGGAGAGCATCCCCTGCTCAGCTCAGGGCATGATCCCTGTGCTCAGGGTAAGCCAAGCTGCAGGGTGATGCTCTCAGCCTACTGCCACCTTTTTCTTTAGTTGCAGAAGCTTAAAATAACATAAATATTTTATTTGGCTGGGATGGATGTTTTCATACAAACTAGGCTTGTCCACACAATGATCTTGTTGCCATGTAATGCACAGCTCAGTTGAAACTGGAATATACATGGGGCAGGAGGGGAGTGTGCAGAGGTGTTTGCTAGGAGCTGCACTCTGCATTCATTTCCAGTTGGTGACAGGGGGGACAAATTATGATTGTTATCCCCTGTGTCCCCCATGTCCTGCCATGCCCAGAGCAGGGACACCCTGTGTCCCAGGGCACGAGGGCCACGCTGCCTACCTGCTCTGCTCTGACAGGCCAGGTGGATCACCTGGGCTATTTGAAAGCTGGTGTCTACATCAGAGTCAAAAGAGCCATCCCTGCCAGGTGCTATTTCACAAAGAAAGAACATTGTGTTTGCTGCTCGCAGTTCTTGGCACTTTATCACGTTCCTTTACTTGTATCTTTAAGTGTCAACACCTTGATCAATTTTATTACACCTGCCTGTGGTCAGAATGTTACTAATGGTGGCTCTGGCTGGTGTGTGGGGACAGGAATAAGTCATTTGTAATGGCTGTAAGTGAAAACATCAAAATATTGGTAGAAGAATAGTTGCAGCAGTGTGAAGCTATTGTTATTGAGGTGTCAATATTTACCTTTGTATCTTTTCCTAAAGCTTCCCAGACCACACTGACTCCTCTGGCTCCTCCTCCCAGCTTTAAGAGGTTGGTGTGCTTTTGGAAGTGCTTTAAGAGGTTGGTGTGCTTTTGGAAGTGCCACTGAGCAGGATGCCAAGGCAGAGGGATGGGCATGGTCCCCCATGGGGTGGCAGCGCCTGCTCCCACTGGAGCAGAGGGGAGGGCAGTGCCAGCACTCCCACGAGGAATTGTGCTCAGCTCCAGCCCATTTCAGTGTCCTGCCGTGCCCCTGCTGCCCCAGAGCCTCCCACCCAGGAGACAGCAGGGACTCTTCTCTTGCAGTTTGCTGCTGGGAGAGGAAAACACCGTGGGAATTTTGGAATTTTGTCTGCTCCGCCTGCCAGCTCTTCAAGGAGAGCTCTGATCTCTCCAACCATGAAATAAAATCGAGCAGAATACCACTGAGCCATATGGCCACCAAGCAGCAGCAGGGCCCTGTGGCAGCAGCTCTGGTGCTGATTATCAGCACAGCTTAGAGCAAAGCTGAGATTTCCAATGCCCCGAGCGTGATGCACTCCCCTGACCTTGGGAGTTATTTTTATTGCTATTTTGGCTAGCTCTGTCCTTGGCAGGTTGCTGGATTATAAGCAGATGCAGCAGAAATGGTGGAGACAGCTAATTTCAAAGGTACACAGAGTCCTTCCACAGCACATGGGAAACATGTTCAATGTCTGGAAATCTCCTTCTTGTGGCATGGGTTAAATTTGGAACTGCAAATGGAACAGCAGAAAATCCTTCAGTCATCTGTTCAGATGGAAATGATAGTAATGTCTGTATTTCCATTGTTCTGTGCTCTCTGTGCTCCCCTGCCTGGGCTGCTCTGTGGATTTTCTGCCAGCAGCAGTGATGGACACTGAGTTTTGGCCAGGGGAGCACACAGCTGAGCTGGCCCTGCAACGCTCACTCCTGGGCTGCAGAAGCAAGCCATGCACTTTATTGAGGGTTGCTTTGCCTCCAGGCCCTTATGCTTCTTTATTTCCCCTTAAATGGATGTTTTCCCCAAAGACAATCTTTTTAAAGCAGTTCAAACAGGTTGCCAATTACCTTTCACCACATTAGTCTTCTGTTCTGAAAATCTCAATCTCAACATCAAGACCATTTCAAGAACTTGGGAAAGAGTTTTTTCCTTGCTGTTCTATTTTTGTAAGATGAGCATTTTAACAAAGAGCTTTCCTCTCTCCTCTCTCCACTTAGAAAACCTCAGTGAATTGGTGGAAAAGAGAACCAGTCTCTCTGCTCTAATAACAAGATGCTCTGGCCTCTCCCAGTTCTTGCTCACAAATGACCTCCTGTGAGAGAAGACTCAAATATTTCGGGCGAGGAAAACATTTAAATAGAGGAACTTCAGAGAAATGCCTCACATGGAGCAGGTCCTTAAGCTGTGTTTATGCTGAGTTGTGTCCCAGAGCACTTTCAAGCAGGATTTCTGAACTCACAGAGCAGGAATGGCCCAGAGTTAACACCTGGGTATCAGCCAGGCAGTGGGGTGGGGTAATAACTTACATCCCACTGTTTTCAATCCTGAAACAATCTAAGGGTAAAACAGATTACTGAATAACCATGTTTGGGACTATTGTCACTGTTTTTTTTTGCAGATCCTAGAGAACTGAGGTTCAGTGGTTTAATTAACCAGTGTTAATTAGAGGTCAGTTTTGGCAATTCCTACAGCACTGTTCCCATCCAGCCATGGAATGAAACCAGCTCCATGTCACTCCAACAGTCTTGACAAAGTAATCACCATTCTGTGCAGAATATTCAAATAATTCCCTGAAGTGCAATGTAAGGAAGAAGAAAACAAAAGAAAATTGTAATTTGCTGTTACACTTCTCACAAACTGGAAGCTGAGCCACCCCTCAAAGCCCCGCTTTGATGTGCAAGCCTTGCCCTCCTGAGGGTGCAGACACTGCACAGGGCAGGGCCCTCGTCCAGGAGCTCACTGGGGTCACTGGCTGAAGTCCCCTCTGGGTCCTCACCCTGTTTTCTGGAGCTTGTCACACAGTTCATATTTGCAAAGCCTCTGATTTAATTGTTTAATGTAATTTTATTCAGTCAAGCTGCCTTATTGCATAAAGGTCTTGGTATTTAATATTTAATAGCATAAATCCCACGTGAGTCCCAGGCAGAGGATAAAAATTACATTTTAAATTAATGTGCACTCAGTGCCTGCTGCTCTTTCTGCATGTAAAGGCCAGTGGCCACGCCAAGGCCAGCAGCCCCTGCAGGGGCAGTGTCCCTGAGTGCCTGTGTCCCTGAGCAGCACAGGATGTGCAGCATCCTCCTGTGCACAGACCCACCCCCAGCCAGCCACACACACTGTCCCTGCTGCAGTGTCCCCTTGCCTCGCTGAAATTGATATTTATATGTATATATTTATACATATCTAACGTTTCAGGTTATGTAATGCCACCATCTGCTGCTTTCCATAAACAGTGCTCAGCTTCCACCTCTGCTGCTTTCTGCAGTCGTGTCCCCAGCCAAGCCATGGGGCAGGGGATGGAGGAGGGACAGTGCTGTTTGTTTTTAGCTCAGTGCCTCTCCCTTCAGCAGGGCAGGGCTGGGGACCTTACATCGACACCAGGTACTGCAGACATGCCCCGTGTTTGTCACTCACTGTCCTTATTCTTCCACACAAGGCAGGCAGCTCGTGTTTACTTTGATAGGCAAAGTTACTGCAGGGTCAAGTGGAAAGGAGAGATCGGCAGGAAAGGAGCAAATCCCCCTTAAACAAAAATGTCTGCAGCAATTAGCAAATGTGGCAAGAACGAGCTGGTAAACAAGCAAAAGGTAAGAAGGGAAAGGTAAGCTTCAGGGAAATTAATTAAGATGGTAAATGAAGAGAGACCCACAATTTCTGCAAGCGTTTAGCAGATGGAAGGGTATACTGGGAGCATGGTGTTTGTTCAAGCAGTGAGAAAAAGCTGGAAATACAGGATTTGGGACCATTTTAAAAAGGAACTGGTTTGTTTTCCAGGAACAAGCCTCAAGGAAAGCAAGACAGCATTTAATTGCTTTTCCTGCATTTGTATTTTTGCTGTTCACTAAGTGCAAAGAAATGGAAGTTCCTTTGCAAAGCTGGGCACCCACACCCGGCTCTGCTTCCAAGGGCAAATACTAAAGAGTTCTGTAACGGAGCTGCAGGCAGCACAGCTGGGGTCTGGGGTGGGAGCCCTGCCCAGCCTTCGGGGTCCCCCGGAGCCTGTGCTGGTCCCTCCGGGGCACAGAGAGGGGAGAGGCCCCTCAGGGCCAGCCCAGAGCCCGGGTGGGCTCAGGCATCCGCAGGTGTGAGCCAGGACGGGGGTGGTCACCCGGAGGGGAGGGACCCCCACCCTCTGCCCTGCCTGCCCTGGAGTCCTGCTGCAGGCCGAGGCTGCGCTGGGGATTGGAGGCACTGGAATGTGCGGCGTGGAGAGGGGCTGGGCTGCCACCACCACCACCACTATCACCATCATCATCATCATCATATCATCATCATATCATCGTATCATCATCATCATATCATCGTATCATCATCATCATCATCATCATCATCATCGTCATCATCATATCATCATCATTTCATCATCATCATATCATCATCAATCATCATCATATCATCATATCATCATATCACATCATCATCATATCATCATCATCAATTATCATCATCATCATCATCATCTCATCATCATATCATCATCATCATCTCTTGTAAGGACTCCTAAAAGACTGAGCTCTAAACTGTCACGGAGTTTTCTTGCTCCTAACATGGGAGAAGTTTTGCTTTATTGACTGTATCATCATCATCATCATCTCCCCAGTTCAGGCTGTTCTCAGGACTGAAGCACTCGTGACTCTTCAGGGTGGGCAGCTTTGTAACAGTTATTGTTAAGGGATTTGGGGCAAAGGGATTGGGGTGGCTTCACAGAGGCAGGGCTGCATTCTGTATTTCAGTTTTTGGTGGGTTCATTTTTGATGAAGAGCAAGGGATTGAGGCATGTTATTGGAGAAGTGATCAATTACCTGACACGTCTGGAGCACTGAGGGTTTTATCACATCAGGATGATGGTGATTGATTTTTTTTTTCCTTTTTTTCCAGATCTGCAGCAGAGCAGCAATCTCCGGATGCCTGATTGCAGCTGACAGCTAAGTTTGAAGCCAGCTCACCAGTGGCTGTGACAGGCTCCCTATCTCGTGTCCCCACTCCTCCTCACACTGTAATGGCTTGATGAAGACATGCTGTCAGGGCGATAGAGATCCACAGATTATTAAATGAGGACACCTTCGACTTGCTAAATTACTTTAATCTTGCAGGAGGCTCTGTTAGCTCCTGCTGGCCCCCCTTGTAGGGGTTAGAGAAGAAAGCAAAGGGGGCAGGCTGTAAAACTGCAGCAGTGTTTGTTCTCCCAAAAAGTGGGAATTGCACCTGGCTTTGGCTGCCTCGCTGGCACCATGCTGGGCAGAGGATTGAGTTAATTTATCCCAGCAGGGGATGGGTGCAGAGGGCTGTTATTGGCTGTGGGGGCTGTGCAGCACGGCGGGTTTGGTGTCTGGGAAAGGATGGAGAAATTACCCTGTGTTAGATTATTCTGTGAAAGGCTGCTCTTCCCTGTCCCTGTGGTGTGGGCTCCATCCTGCTGCAGGGGAGGAGGGGACTGGAGTTTATATCCAAACCTGGAGTATCTGTTTCTCTGGAAACCAGGCTGCAATTTGTATAAAATCACTCTTTGCCCAAAGAAATGATGGGGCTGGCTTGGACTAATGACAGCGTTGTTCCATTGCTCTTGCTGTGACAGGGTGACGTGAAATCCTGTGTACTCCATTTCTGATCACCTGTAGTGTGAACAGGGAAGGGACAGAGCAAAAGGAGCCCAGATGAGGCAGGAAGGAGGGAAAGGTCTGTCTGAGGTGCAGTCACTCAGAATGCTGCTGTCCCCAGGGGACAGTCACTGTGGGTGTCACATCCCTGCACTCCCGAAGGGAAGCAGGACAGAGTCCTGAGTGGGGCTGGGTTATTCCATCTGCTGGCTGCTCGCTGTTGGTTGGGTGTCACTGCAGAAAGGGTGGCAGTCACAGCTGTCCCTGGGTGCTGGGGGTCCCAGACGTGGTGCTTGTGCTCTACACTGAAAAATGGGCTGGAGGAGGGGAGCTTCTCCTGGCCAGGTAGGACAGGATGTGCAGAAATGGTCCCAGCTCCCAGGTGAGTGTTTGAGGGTAAATCCTTTCAGGGGAGTGAACTTCTCAGTGTGGGTTAAAAGTAGCAGAAAGAAATATTCCATGTGGTCCCATCTCCCTTCCTCTTCCCTAGTATCTATATAATTATAAAAACCCAAAACAAAAAAACAAACTCAAAATGAAACAAAACACATGAACAAAGCAGCTGCACATCCCCGAATAACCTCTAACAAGATTGGAGTTAACAAAGCTGGATTTTTTAAGAAAATCTTTGCAATGAAATGAGCTGATTACCAGTAGGAAGAAACTTTTAAAAGCTTGAATAATTTTAGCCATTGGCTTTATCATCCGGCAAAATAACTATTTCAATTATTATCTTTAATAACTTTGTAGGAAATCTTTTAAGTTCTTTTCCATGAATCCTACTTCAAATGCACCTGCAGAGATAAAAGCAGCGAACTTAACCCAAGGAATAAGTGATAAAGCAGAAATATCACTGCTTTGCCTCAGAACACCCCAGCTCCGAGTCCACCCCGTGCATGCAATCAGTGTCTGTGCTCTCCCCGGCCTCCACTGGCAGCAAAGCTCTGTTCTGATATTCTGTCATTTATGACAGCTCCTCCAGAGAGTTCATTAGGGTGAGCATTAATGTGGCTGAATCCAGGAAACTGCTTTTCCTGACATAATGCCAACATCTATTACAATGCTGTGCAGAGCAGGGGGAGCTTTGTGCTTGTTTAATGTGCGTGTGTGTGTGTTGCAAATGGCATCACTTTTTAACTCCCTCTGTAAAGCAGTGTCTGTTCTCTGGATTGCCACCACTATCAATACATGTCATGGGGAGCCTGAGCAGCTGCTGTGTGCAGCAGTTGTCCACAAGGATTATGGATTCATGGGTTGAGGTTCCCAGCACTAGAGAGCCACAATTAATCTGCACCATGCCTCAGACATCAGCCTGAGTGCTGGCGTTTCCCTGGCTCTGCTGGTGCTCCTCAGAGCTCCTTGTACACGAAATCTGTGCTGGAGTTGAGGCAAAGGAAAGCAGCAAAGGCAGAGAAATGGCCAATGGCTTTCCCTTCCTCCTGCTGTGCCCACACTGCTGTGCAGCACTCAGAGCCTGGAGCTGGGTCACTTCTTTGGAGCTCAGCCACGGGGGAGAGTGCAGGGCTGGCACCATGGATGCTGTGACTCCCTGCTCCTGGGGGCCTGGTTCTAAAGGAAAAACAAGAAAAAGCAAAGCTGAAACCCCCAAGCCCACAGGAGAAAACAGTGCTTACAGCAGCAGGAGAAACATGGGGTGAGGATTGCCACTGCTTGGCTCAGATGGAGAGCACTGGGGCTGTAAACTGCCTCATGCTTTCCCCACAGCTTTATTCTGATCTCCTTTCTGGGTCAGTTCCCAGGTAAGAGAGCTGTGCCATTCCATTTTTAATTGTTTCCAGCTCTGCCTGCTGGCTGCCAGGACACGCTGTGTACAAACAAACATCTCACCTGGTCAGAGCTGCCTGGGCACCCGAGCTGGGGATGAGCCAGGGCTGCAGGGATCCAAACTGGCCTGGGGGGCCCTTGGCTAACAGAATGGCTCTGGGAAGGAATTCAGGAGTCCCAGCAGCCTTGTGGCAGGAGGGACCCCCAGGAATGCCCATTCCACGTTAGTTAGGTGCACAGCAAAGTCAGGAACTGCTGAGGAACCGGGTCCTGGTGCTGGTGTGGGGTAGGACACTGAGCACAGCAAATCCCATGGGATGTGGCACTGGGAGAGAGAACCTGGAGGGATTCACACCCTGCCAGCGCCGGCTGCCAGCCCGGGGAGGGGACAGGGACAGGGACAGGGACAGCCTAGGGACAGGCACAGCCCCTCTGTCCCGTGCCAGGGCTCTTTGCCAGCCTGGGGACAGGGACAGCCCCTCTGTCCCGTGTCACCGCTCCCATCCGAGCCCCTGCCCAGCCCTGGAGGGAGAGGCAGAGAGGAAGAACAGCAGAGTAAAGAAACCCTTTGCGTTAATTGGTGACATCCTCCTCCTCCTCCTCTGGCTGTGTTCACTCTGACTGAGCCTCTCCTCCTCCCCTGGAGTGCTCTGGCAAGTGAGACTCCTGCAAATAAAGCAAAGGATCTGCTGCGTGCACAGCCATGCATAATTTAGGAGTGCTGGAGCCTTCTGTGCATCTCATCACAAAATGGCATTCAGCAAGTGCTAACACAACTCCTTTGTGGATAGACATTTCTGTGAATTTCTTCTTTTTCAGTAAGACTTGGACATCAGAGCCCTGCCAGGAATTAAAAATTGACCATCAGGAAGCAGGGTAGCAGGGCTAACACTTAACTGACACATTTGTTCATGTGTGCCCACAGTCAAAACAGAGAAATGTTTGTGGATTCTTGAGTGGGCTGGCTTTGAAGGATACTATGAATAAATGATGGAAGACTACATTTTCCTTGAATTCACACTTTTCACCCATAAGTCATAAAAACAAATTTGATGCTAGAGAAAATAGCTGGAAAGGGAGACAAGGACATCTCTTTCATTCTAAGGGTGTGGAGAGAAAGTGTTTTATGTCTCTGGACCAGGTGTGTGAGAGGAAAGAGCCATAACTCTCTAACTTATGTGCATCTGTTCCCATCAGGTAGATGTTTCTTGCAGGGAGAAAGACCAAAGAAATAATTAAAGCTAGTGTTGATATTTACTTGGACTAATAGAATGTTGTACAACATCACCTGAATGAAAATCCAGTTTGTGATTAGTAGGTGGTTCATCCTGTTCTAACAATGCAGAATGATTAATTCTTCTTTTTCATGCCACAAATAGCAATTAAAGAGAAATATTATATAGCTGCACCTGGTTTTCATTATACAGTTTCAACAGTGTGTAAGCCGAATCTTTTATTGATGAGAACAGCCAGAAGTTTGAAAACTGAGTGAAGAGCATGAAAACCCCTCTGAGGCTCCCTAGAGACATGTGAGAAATCTGAAATTATTAAAACATATGGTGGCACATGCTGATTGCTGACAGCTCCTGCTGTGGCTGTGAGCCCTCATTTCTCTTTGACTTCCAGCTTTTCTGAGGGTTCCCAGCTTGGCTGGTTCTCATCCTTCCCTTGGTGAATCTGCAGTGCCCTGGGCAGGGTGACCCAGCTGAGGGACTGTCCTGCTGCAGGGACAGCTCTGCTCTGCCCCAAGCCCCCTCCCTGCTGATGGGCACTTTGAAATCTCACTTTATTGCACAGCTCCCTGAATCACAAGGCTTTATTCTACCGCAGCTTTTCAAAACCATTGTTGTGTATCTGATATTAAAGCTGAGTGTTCACACCTCGTACTTGGGCCCAGAGAGGGAGGCAGTTTATTTGTGCATCTGGTTGATAAATCTGTGCTCTTTGCCAGGTCCTGTGTGCAAGGACGTTCACCAGCACTCAGCACCTCCTGCCATCCTCTCCTTGTGTGTGCACATGTATTTACTGATTGATTAATATTTATTATTAATTTAATTTAATTATTTATTATAATATTGATTGATGCTTATTTCTCATAAATAATACACCGCTGTGGTTTTGTGTGTGCCGTTGCAAACTGCAGGGATCCACGAAGGGTGGTGAATGTGGTGGAAGAGCTGCCCTGGGGCTGGGGCTGGCTGCTGCCCCCATCAGCATCCCTGACCCCGAGTTCTGGGCTCCAGCTCTGACGGGAGAAAAGGAGGGAAACAATGAGAGGTGAGCACAGCAGCAGCTCCTTCCCCGGGAAAAGTAGGTTTTTCTGCAGCAACAAACAGCAGAAACATAAAACAAATCAACAAAAAGAGAAAAGAAGGAGATGGGATTTGGACAGAGGCTGGTTTATTGAATTGCAGTGGGACAGTGACACCAGTTCTGCATTTGGCACTGCCCCCCTGTGCTGGGATAGGGACGAGCCCCGCTCTCCCCTGTGTGTGCCCAGCTAGGAAATCCTGGAGAAAACTGTTCCCAATGTCCTTGTGCTCACAGCTGAACCCCGGGCACCCCTGGGAGTCCTCAGGGATTATTGGCCAGCAAACCCCGCTCAGTGAAGTGCAGCCCAGCCCTCTGCCCTGGTGGCTGCTATTGCTGTGCAAACTGTGGCATTTGTTGGACAAGGCTAGTGCCTTTCGTTTGCTTTAGGGAAAAACAGCCCTGAAAAACGGGAGAGTTGTGCTTGGAGCAACACCGTGGTGCTGGGGCACAGCTGGAGCCGCTCATCACGGCAGGGGAAGGCTGACCTCGCTGGCAGGGCCTTTCCCCTCCCCTTTCCTTTGGTGGGGACACAAGGGATGGAGGGGTCAGTGCCAAAGCCCGGCTGCAGCCCCGGGGAGCTCTGAGCCCTGATCCCCCTGATCTGCTCAGCAGCGAGGGCTCGGTGAGCAGAGGGCAGCCCAAACACCAAAGAGCACTGTGTGCCCAGCTCCCCAAATGCTCCCCAAAGAGGACAAGGACACGTGTGATGCCTTCAGCATGGGTTTGGGGGTTGGCTGGTGTGGGGAGGCAGGATGGGCACCGGGGGGTGTGTGCTGCAGATACATCAGAGTGTGGTCCCTGCTCTTGGAAGCACCTATAAAGTTAATATCTTATTGACAGTCAGTCCTGGTTTGTCATGTGGAGTTATCTGCCACCCCAGTGGGGCAGGGAGCTGCTTCTGCATGATTTCTGGAGCTCCAGCAGAGATGTGGGTCTAAGCCAGTCTGTATCATCTTTTACAGGTGATTTTCAGCAGAGACTGTTTGTATACAAAACAATTATTTCAGTAAAATCCATCATTTCCTGTCTCTGGTACAGCTTTGCTCAGCCCCAGAGCTGGCCATGGCCAGGCTCAAGTCTCTGATCTGCACCTTTGCAGGGGTGGCAGTGCCAGCACAGCTCAGGGTGGCCTGGGGCAGCAGCAGGGGGAGGCTCAGCAAGCCCAGGTTGCCTGTGGCCATGAGGGATCCCATCTCTGCTGCCCCTATTTTGGACAGTCCTTAGCCCTTCTTGGTCATGGGTGATGGAGCCTGGATTTCTGCTTTAGTGCCCACTGGTTTTCTGGGTTTGTCCTTGTAATCTGTCTTATTTTTACATTTGTCCTTAGTAACCTAACCCAGTTTCCACTCTCGTGTATTTGCTCCCTGTGGCAAACCCCAGAGTGCACAAGACATCAAAGATTGTTCAGATCCTCTTCCAAATTCGTTGTGAAATGATTGTCTGGAGGCAAATGATAATTTCCTAGGACTGCAGAAGATTGAGCAAAGCCCTGTTTGAGCTCTGCAGTGATTGGTGTCTTTGGCCACTGTGCATTAACTCCTGGTGCTTTCTGCTGCCCTGGTTTTCCTGAGCCACTGGCTGACACTCCCAGCTCTGGAGCACTGGGATGCTGCAGCTTTGTCCCTGCACAGAGAGGTGACACAGAGACCCCAGTGCTGCCTGCCCAGTGGCAGGGGAGTTTGAAGGGCTGGGTCCAGAGGGGCAATGTTCAGAGTCAAATGAGTAAGAGGAAATTTTACACCAGTGGGAGTCTCTTACATGTCTGATGTAACTTAGGAAAATATGCAGAGAGAGATTCTCTGTCTTTAAATAGAGTTGCATATTTTATCTATCGAGAGAGGGAGTCTGGTGTGTCAGAATATGTGAATACACTGAGTAGCTCTGAGGCTGGCAAAAGAGCCAATATTAAAAAAAACAGATTTAAATCTCTGGCTGCCTCATATCCTCTGCTGCAGGTGCCTACCTCCTTAGGAAATAAAAGATATTGTTTAACACACTCTGAGCTGTCACAGTTAAGTTCAATACCTCCACTGCCTAGTGCTCCTGGATGTAATTGGGATGCTGTACATTTTCCTAGTCATTACTTGGGAATGATGCTCTACAAAGTCAAGCTGAAAATCAATTGGAAAGCTGACTTCTTGCAACTTCCACAGCTTCTTTTCTTTTCTTGGAAGTTGAAGTGTTTTCCTGCAAGAAAATTGCATTGACTGAGTCCCTGTGCTTCCCTGTTATGTCTTGCTTTCTGGGTTTGTAGCTGCTCCATCTTATCAGAGTGGAGATTTCATTAGGGAACTTTTGAGAGTTTTTCTTTTAATTAAAGGAGGTATCATACTTCCTTGGTCAGACTGCAGCTGCTAATTCCCAGCTGTCATTGTGGCATTTGTTTAATTAAGAACAAAATTATCTGCATGACTGGAGAGCCATGAGACAGATTTTTGAACATTTACAGAGTAAGAGTTGTTGCTGGGGTGAATCAGCTCCATTTCAGGTCGGTGTAAAAAGAGCATTTTCTGCTGGCTGGGGACAGGTTGGAGCAGCAGGAGAGGGGAAGAACAATCCCTGTTTTCCTTGGCTGTGAGCTGGCAGGGATTGCTCAGAGTGCAGACACAGATCCTGTCCCACAGACCCTTCCTGCCTTCACCTGCTCCCTTCACCTGCTCCCTTCTTCAGGACAAAAGTTTTGAAGGAAGGAGCCCCCAGAGAGCCCCAGTTGAATTTGGGTGGGTGCAGCCCTGCCCTGGCTGGGGCTCAGGAGCTGTGACTCAGGACAGTCTGAGTGTTCACCACAGCTCTGCCACGTGCGAGATTCCCAACTGACCCCAGGGGATGGCTCCTCAAAACCTGCAGGGTTTATTTCTTTATACTGGATGGACAATGGAAAATTGATGGGTGCAAAGCACATTTTTATCCTGCTTCAGACTGCTGGATCCACCTGACCGTGGAGTTGATGTGATGAGTTTCATTCAGACTTTCATTCTCTGCTGTCAGTGTCTGCTTTGAAACCATCCCAAATAAATTCGAGGCTGTAAAACTATAAAAGTATCCCACAGCAGCCTCCAGTTCCTTGAATTAAAATGTTTAATGTTTTAAAACATTAAAATAGTGCTGTGGGTGTGGGGCCAGAGGGGGCAGGGACAGTGACAGCCTCGGGGCTTCTGCTGGGAGAGTCCCCTTGGCTGCTCTTCACTCCCTGAGCAATCTGTGCCATGGAGGGCACAGGAATTTGGGCACAATTCTGCTTTGTGAGAGCCACTGCGATGAAAACAGCCCAGCAGCAAGAGCTGGGGTGCTGGGGGGGCTGTCTCCTCCTCCCCTGAGGAGTTTTCAAAGCCTGGAAAGATACCAACCCATTAAAAATCTCATCACAAAAGGTGAAAAATTCAGAGAAAATTTGACCTGTTAATAAAGGATTTAGCTAAACGTTTGTGTAAATATTTATACTGCACTATACCATTAGCTTTTCCAGTTAATCTGCTTTCTGTGCTAAGGGCTCTGAGTAAAATATGTTCCCAGAGTAGTTTACAATAAAAATTAGTGCTGTATCTGGCCTATTACTCTTTTTCTATTAAAGATTTAAAAAGATAGATGCAAAAGCCCATTTCTGAGGGGCCACTGATCATTTTTCTCTCTTATGGAAAATACAACCACTAAAAAGCAACAGCAAGGAGCAGTTTCTGGGAAGTCTGCTTGGCTTGCTTGTCATTTTGCAAGGCAACTTCTATTTGCAAATGGAAAATTCTTAAGAATTTAAAATGTCACTTAGAGCATCTGCAGTTGCCCTGTAGAAGAGTTTGTTCACCTGTCAGCCTTTATAAGCATATGAACAAGAATTTCTTTAACTCCTGGGAAATCTTGTCCAATTCTAACACTTTTCAGTGTGGCTGGTGAGGGGGCAGCCTGCAGTTAAACACAGGAATGCATTATTGCATTTGACACTTTTCACAACGTTGTGCTTAGTGAATACTGAATGTGCAGGACAGGCCTGCAGCCCCTGGATAAGCCTGGCTCAGTTAGTACCAGCCCAGGCTGCTGAGAGCAGCTCTGGCTGTGCCCCACAGGGATGGGATGTGTTCCCTGGCATGGGGAGCTCAGCCCTTTGCTGCTCTCCTGGACAGCAGATCCTGCTGGTTCCTCTGGGGCTGGGGCACAGCAGACTGAACCTGCCAGGACCTGCCTGGGTAAAACTCTTCTGTTCTCCAGATCCTCCCCAGTCAGGCAGCAATTACTGCCTGAACAGGAATAAACGTGTTTAGAAATGCTGAGACTCATAAAACCCTGTGCCACAAAATCAGCCAGCGCTCCCTGGGAAGGCTTTCTGTGGCCACGGGAGCCCGGGAGGTGAGTGCAGGGGTGGAACACACCCAGGAGAGACAGAGCACTGGGGGACCCAAAACAGGGCCCAAAGACATTGCAGCACCAACACAGAGCACTGCACAGACCTGGGAAGCAAAGGGCAAGAGAGCAAAGCTGCTCTCTCAGTCTGCCTGGAACGTGTGGCCCCTCAGCTCTGAAATGCTCAGTTCTGAAATATCAGAATATTCTCAGAACAGATGCCTGGGCCCTGTGGTGTCACAGCTCCCCTGGCATCAGCTGTGCTGCTGCAGTGACCCTGAATTCTCCTGGATTCTCCTGGGTTCTCCTGAATTCTCCTGGATTCTCCTGGGTTCTCCTGGGTTCTCCTGGATTCTCCTGGATTCTCCTGGGTTCTCCCCTCCCACGCCCCCCAGGACTGAAAGCTGCTTTCAGTTCCTCTGTGTGTGCTCCAGAGGTTCAGCCTGCAGGTCCTAGCTGCTAAAAAAACCAGCAGCAAATGCTCAGCTCGAGCAAGCAGTGCAGCTGCATCTGCCCAAGGCGCCCTGGCTGCTGGGGGTCAGGGTGGGCTGGGCAGACACAGCCCCGGGCACAGAGAGCTGCGGTGATGCACAGAAAAGCACTCTATAACTCATGAAAATAAGTTATAAGAGTAGGTTGTATTTTTTCAGCGCTGAGGTGCATGGGGGATAGCTCCTCCAAAAGCATGCACACCTTTGGCGACCTGCGCCTCGCCTTTTATTATCTACAAACTAGGAATATACAATTCGCCTAATACATATTCATTGCCTATCCCCGCTTCATATGGAAATTAGTTTCACGCCTCTTTGCGACTGCGCATTATTCCTTTTGGGTCGCTCTGGTGGTCGTCCGGGGGTCTTCACATGAAGTAAATAGTCTTCCTCTCAGTTTGAACTTTTCACCTCGCCTTCTTGCGCATGCTCTCTCTTTACTCCTTTGGTCGTTTTCCGGACTTTGGTATCAGTTTTCCTGGTCTCAGGGATCTGGGGACCCCCTTATCCTGTGGGGTCTTTGTCTTTCCACCCTGTTTACACATTTAATCCATCAGCTTCATTTTGCAGCTTGGCTCTCTTCCTGTTTTGCAAGCACCAATAAATTATAAAATTATAAATTATAGCCAACAATATAGTTTTGTCAGTCCCCTTTTCAGTTAAAATCTTTCTTAATATTTGATTCTTACTTCTCAATGTCTCTGTTTCAGTGGGTCTGCAGGGAATGGGGGGCTCCCAGCAGCTCCTCTGTGCCAGCATCCTGTGCTGTCCGGGGCTCACCCAGACACCTCCATGGCCCTGCTGGGAGCTCACCGTGTCCATCCTGTCCAGGTCACCTGTCAGCAGCAAACCCTGCGTGTCCTTATCCACCTCTTTATCAAAGCAATGAACAGGCCCTTGAGCCAACAGCGTGGCACCATGTGTCTGCAGGAATTCTTGTAACAGATGTGCTGAGGCTTGGGAAAAACTTATTTTAGATAAGCCAAATAATCTTTTCAATTATCTTTTGCTGAAAATATTGTATTTTTGTAGGCATTCAAGAGTGTTATGGCATAAAATACCAGCCTAATTATCATTATCTTCTCTATTATGTTTGCTGAAATATTTTCTGGAGTTGACAAATATGCAGCTATTTTGTTATTTGGGAGGGAGGCTTTAGCAGCTGGATAGTTTATTTCTTGATTGTGCAATTTGATCTACATAGTTCATTTCAGGAAGATGTTATCTCAAAGGACAGCAGCAGCTCAGACTCATTTATTAGATTATTCCATTGAGGTGGGAACAGCTTCCTCAGGTGGGACCTGCAGTTCCCAGGGCTGGCAGGGCAGGTGCTGGGGGCCTGGGCAGTGTTAACCCTTCCCTGGCATTTGTAACCCTTCCCTGGCAGTGTCATTACCCCTCCCTGGCAGAGTTAACCCTTGCTGTTCCATCCCTGGGGCCGATGCCCCAGGCAGTGTCCAGCAGGCTCTGGGCTCTGCTTGCAGCCCAGCCCGGGCTGAGGGAGCACGGCTGTCCTTGTTTCCCAGCGTGTGCCCATCTCAGACTGCCCGCGCTCCCAGGCAGCCCCTGGGGCACTGAGCTCTCACAGCGAACAAAAAGCTTTTCCCAGAAATGTGGTGGGGATGTGCTGGCTGATGGAACGTCCCTGCAGCTGCTGTTTCACCGCTCCCTGAGAGGAAGGGAAGTTTTATTGCAGCACGGAGCCAGCAGAGGGGATGCACTTACAATCCATTCTGGTTCCTCCCGGCAATTCTGTTTGTCCCTGGCATGTCCGAGCTGCTCTGGCAGGGGTGCTGCACGTGTGGGTGCACAGCTGCATGGGTGAAGCACTGCAATGATCACCGCAGCCCGTGCCAGCCTGCCTGCCCTGCCCTGCCCGTTACCGAGTGCTCCAGCTGGCTCATCTCCTCGGAATTTGTTTGGTTCTCACCCCCGGCAGCAGCCCTGCACACAGCCTCACAAAAGGTTATTCACACAACATTGCGTGACCTTGATGAGGGGCTAATTTGATAAGAATTCAATTTAAAATTCCATTTGTACTGACAAACCAGGATTTTATTGATGTCACAAATTTCCAGCAGTAGAAGTGACATTAGGAATGAGGCTGCCTCGTTTGCAGGCCTGGAGGTGGACAAGGCAGAGGATTTATTTCAGAGGGTCAGCGTACCTTGCAGCAGTTTAGTCTAAACGCTTCAGCAAACTGCTCACAAGTTTTCTTTCCCTTATTATCCTATTTTTCTTTGCGGTTTACTTAAAGAGATCTTTGCAGTGGAGGGATGAGGCAGTGGCTGATAAGGAAGGCTGTTTCCCTGAGCATTTCAAAGCTCATTTCCTACTCACCCTTTCATCCTTGGGTCTCCAGCAGGCAGAATAAATAACCAGCCTGGAATGCTGCAGTGTGGGCACACCTGGGGAGGAGGGGCTGGCACCTGGCAGGGCTCCCCAGGTGTGCCAGCCTGGCACATGGCACATGGCACACAGCTGTGCTGCCACAGCCCTGCAGCACACCCACCATTGTAATTACTCTGAGTTAGCACCTTGGAAAAATTAAGTGTGCTCTGAAGGGAACGACATCCTCAGAAAAAAAACCATGCAAAGTAAAAAGCCATCCTTATCTGAATTAATTTCCTTTTGCTTTGATAGATTTTGCAATAAATTACTTATTTAATGGATAGCATGAAACATCACACAGTGATATTTCAAACATTCAAATGCCTTGATCATTTAATACTATTTTCCCTTCTTTATTATGCCATAGGCAGAATTTTAATTATAATATTTATGCAAATTATGTTTGTATAATCGTATTTGAAAGACTGTGTGGATCAAATTTTCCAGCCAATTTATCTAAATACAAGCCTTAAACTTTCCCTTTATCACTGTCACAAACACTCTTCCTCCTAATTTGTCATTTTAGGCACTTCCCATTTCACTATCACAGAAGGCTCAGTGTCATTTGTGGCCTCCAAAAAAATAACTCAGGAATCATAGTTAGAAAACACAAGCCCATGGAGGGGGGGTAGAAAATCTTAGCTTTGTATGCACAATTACTTATTTTTGAGCTTGGTTTTCCTTTTTCCTGTGGCTATCTGAAGTCTTGTCTCAGAGCTCACTGCCCATAACAACGATGTCTTTCCCTCCTGAATCTGCTCAGTGCTCCTGGTAAATCCTGCTGGTGTTTTGGTGGGTGATGGAGTTCGTTAGCAAATGAGTGTCTAAATGAGAAAAGCAATTAGGCAGATATGTGAGGGACAAAACGTGTATTGATTAATGTAATGATGACACATGCAGAATGATTCCGGACTCAAACACCAAGTAAAGATCAAAAGGATGGGGAAAAAACAGGTGTCTTCCAATTAGGGCATAAATCAACAATTAGGAGCTTTCTCTGACTGCCTTTTGAAATTCCTGGCATTAATCACTGCTGCTCTGTGCATAACGCTCCAAAGAGAGGAAGCAACCAATATTTTCACGTAATTAAAGGAAATTATATATCCAATACCTTTTAATGTGATTAACAATGATAGGATGAAACTGTTTAAGAGCAGCAGTTGAGAGGAATATTAGCTGCCATTATGTCTGAGCTAAATATTCAAGGTTATATCTAGCCAGCTGTGAATTTGGAAGGTTTGCCTGGTAGGTAAGATAAAACTCTTGGCTCAGATAATGAAGCAAGTAGTACCTGGGAAAGATCATAATTGGTGCTGTGAAACAAGGCCACAGTGGTGCTCAGCTAGCAGCTGTCCCTGGGGTGGCAGGGAATGTGCACAAAATGTCAGGACAGCACAAAGATGCCAGCAGATAAACCAGACATTTTATTCTGCAATAAAAAATAGATCCACTTCTAAATGCATTATGCAAAAGAGAGAGATGAGAGCAGGGCTGAGCTGTTCCCTTGGTCACAGCCCAGGAGTCTGCCCTGGATTCTGCAGGAGGGGAACGGGCACAGAACCAGGCAGGGGTTCTTCCCAGGGCTGGTCTGGGGAGGGGGGCACAGCAGGGCATCCTGAGGGGCTCTGTCAGGGACAGAGGCTGGACAGACAGACAGACAGACGGGGCTGGGTGTTGGGTGAGTGCTGGGCTCCTCTCTCATGGCCTCTGCTCTGGGCAGGAGTGGCCGTGCCCTGGGAGGGACAGGGGCTCACCTGTGTCCCCAGGAGCTCACCTGTGCCCCCCAGGGCTCACCTGTGTCCCCAGGAGCTCACCTGTGCCCCCAGGAGCTCACCTGTGTCCCCAGGGGCTCACCTGTGTCCCCAGGAGCCCGTCAGTCTGTCCTGGGGGTCCCTGCTGAGGGATGCTGAGCCTCAGCAGCAGCTGCTGCCAGCCCTTGCTCCCCTGCCCGTGGGAGCAGAGCACCTGCCCGGTGCTGAACCCCAACACCCCTGTCACCCTCAGCAGCACAAAGCGTGTCACCAGGGGAGAGTGCACTCCTTCTGCACTTCCTTCTTACATTTGTGTTTTGTTCTTAGCTGTCTGCATGAAAAGCCTCATCACAGGGAGGGGCAGAGCGCTGACGCGGTGGGGATTTCTGTGGGTGGGCAGCGCACCGCAGCGCGCACAGATGGGTTTGGTGGTGTCGCTGGGTGTGTTAAATTCAACAGTTACATCCCGGCACCAGCTCAGTTTTCTGGAGGTGCGATTTGCTGTATGAGTGTAAGGACCTGTTAAATTAGCTGAGAGCCGGTAGATGAAGTATAAATGAGCTCTGGTGTCCCTTCTGCTCGGTGTCGCTGCGGAGCAGCAGCGATGTCGCCCAGCAGAGCCCCAGCAGGGCTGGCGGTGCCCCGGTGGGGAGGGCGCTGCTCCACCCGGGCTGTGATAATTGTGTTCCTGTTCCTGAGGCTGCCGGGCTCAGCAGCGCTGTAAAATCCCGGTAATGAGCTGTCCCCGAGTGACCAGAGGGCTCCAGCTCGGCCTTTGTGCCCTGCAGGGACAGCCAGGCGGATTCTGTCCCTGCAGCATCCCTGGGCAGCGCCGGGGCTGGGAGCTGGGACAGCAGCACGGTGCTGCTCCCTGCTCCTGCTGCACCCCCTGGCAGCAGCCTAAACACCAGTGTCTTCAGCTATTTCCTGGTTTAATTAAGCAGAAGCAGGCAGCTGATGATTTTTATTTTAATCCAAGCAGAAAGCCTTTCCCCGTGCCTGGATCCGTGCCAGCCCAGCGGCTGCTGCACAGATGCCACAGTGCTGGTTTGTTTATTTGGACACAAAGCCTGGCTGAGGGTGATCCGTGACTGCACAGCTTCATTTGGAAAAATCTGCTGCTGTCCCCAGAGGTCTGTGAGTGGAGGGGCAGGGTGGGCAGCCCTCCTGCCCTGGGACGGGCACGGAGCTGAGCTGTGCCAGCAGGGAGAGCAGGGCTGGGCTGCACAAACCTTCTCCCCTGCTGCTCTCGGGCCTTTGGGAGGCAGCTGCTGCTGCCAGGGAGGTCCCACGAGACTGGCAGGGCTGCAGCAGCTGCAGATGTGCCCAGAGGTGACACTGCACTTACGGACACTGCTCTGCCTGGGGACAGCCCTGGGCCAGGCTGCTGCAGCTCGGGGTGCCCCAAAGTGCCCAGGGTCACTGGGAGCCCCTTCCCACCCCCCAGTCTGAAATACCCTGACTGTGTGTCCTTCCAGGAGCCACACAAAAGGCAGGGGGAACAGCAGGGCTGCCTCAGACCTGGAGGCTTCGAGCACCTGGGGTTTTCCTCATGTATTTTAAAATAATCTTGTCACTTGAATGATGTTTTGGTATGTCCCACTAAATTACCTTTGCAAACTCTCCACTAAAATTTGGCCTAAAAAGATGGAAATCAATTCCTGGATAGTGAAATTTTCCGGTCCTCTTCTTTTAAGCAGTTAAATGACTGAGTAATAGGTCCATAAATGAACATCTTATTAGCCTAATCCTGAATGGAAGAATACACAAATCAGCCATTTGTTCAGTGGATATCATTTAGGCTTGCCATCCATCTTAGTCAAAGGAGGTGCCGAGTTTAATTTATCAGTGGCTGGCCAAGAACTCCCAGAGAGGGAAGGGGAGCAGCAGGCTCCCCTGGGCTCTCCTGCACTGGATCAGTGTGCAGCTGTTTAATTGCAGCACAGTGAAGTGCAGGGATCCCTGCAGCTGGGAGCTGTCCTGCTCCCCTGGCAGGAGCAGTGGGGACAGCAGGAACATCCCAAAGCCTCGGGCTTGTGCTGAGGGCAGCCAGGAGCAGGGTGAGCACAGTGCTGAGTTCTGCAGGGGGCAGAGCAGTGGGACAGGAGCTGCTGCAGGGTGACACCCAGCTCTCCTTCACCACCCGCTCTGGGGTGTCCTTGACAAAGCCTGAAACTGAACAAGACTTGCACTCTCTTTAAAATTGACTGATTGAGACATCGTTTGGATGTAAAATTTGTCATCAGTATTCATGTCCTCAGTCTCAGATGGCTTTTATTGAGCCACATTTGCAATGATGGGAAATCAGAGAGCAGCAGGTTTTGAGCCAAGACTCTGGAGGTTGGGCTGGACTTTGCAGGGGTCTCTGCCCAAGAGGGCCAGAGCCTGGTCGTGCAGAGGGTTTGTGGGTTTTTATTAAGCTATGTGCTTAATAAAAGAAGAAGTGGCTGCACAAAAGGGATGGAACAATCACCTGTGGTTAGTGTTGGTAACTCTGGGTAAATCGGAGTGCAGCTGTTCTCAGAATCAGTATTGCTCATCTCTGGGTGCAGCAAGCCCAGAGCTGTGGCCCTCAGCACCTCACTGTCCCGTGGCTGCAGCCCAGCCTGCAAGGTCCCTGCAGCCTGCAGACCCTCACAATCCTTGGCATAGACACACTCCAAGAGCTGGAGGCACAGGACACAGGGATGTGCCCATTCCCCAGACTCACAGCATCCCACAGAGAGCAGAGCTCTGGTGTGCCTTTAAAGACCTCTGGAGCTGGGCAGAGCTGGTTGGGTTGTTCCCCAGGTAAAGCCTGAGAGCTGCAGTCTGAGGAAGGAAGCAGCTCCTCGAGTGGTTGGAGCAGCTGGAACCAGGATAAAACCCTGCCTTGGGCTGGGTGTGCTGGGATCAGAGCCACAGCCTGGCTGCTGGGCTCCCTCCATCCTCCTGTGGGCTCAGCCACATACAGCTCAAATCATAATACAGCTCCTTAATGTTGCTAACTGTGTGATTTAGGCTTTTGATCAGCAGAATAGAGAGATCCCGAACACTTTTAATGAACTATATATTTATCTGGGGAGTCGTACCACTTTCATCCTCCACACAGCTAATAACCATAGCTCAAAAGAGCCCGCTGGCTCTGCAGCTCATTTTCAATTCCTGCCTTTTTAAAGGAGATAATCATGGCAAGAAAAATGCGGGAGTTCGGGAAATGGCTGTGCTGTGTCCATTAGTGGGAGAGGTGGGCAGGAGGGGGAGAGCTGGCTGGAGGCTCTGCACACCCCACGAGGGGCTGGGCAGCCCCAGGGCGGGCAGGGGCAGGGGGCTGCAGGGGGGGCTGCAGGGGAGTGTCTGTGACACTCCAGAGCTTCCTGGTGACACTCCAGATGTGCCTGGTGTGTGACACTCCAGGTGTTCCTGTTCTGTGACACTCCAGGTGTTCCTGGTGTGTGACACTCCAGAGGTTCCTGGTCCGTGTGAGCCATGGAGGAAAGGAAAAGGAACAGAACCAGGGGCGGATCGTTTCCAGGTCCAAATGCTGCGCAGGAGCCACCCAAGCTCCATCCTCCCCCTGCTTTCAGTACCACAGTTTTGTTCTGACTTTCCCTTTCTCTCTGAAAGGTTTTTCAGTGCAAGTCAGGAGCTGTTCAAGCCAGGCCAAGGGTTTTAAACCACAATATCAGAATCACAAAGAGTCATGGAATTAGCCTCATCATTTTTCACTCCAGTATATTGCTGTGCCCAAGCCCTGTATGGAGTCAGGGTGGCTCTTGGCCTTTGTTTGTGACTTCATGGCAGTGCCACAGGCAGAGAGGGCTGCAATTCCTCCCTGTCCCAGCGGTGGTGGCACAGGTGGCTGCTGGCCACTGGCCTCCTGCAGCCCCTCTGGTCTCTCAGAATGGAGCAGGAGGCCCAGAGGCAGGGGAGGCAATTGCTGCCTCAAGACCTTGTCACAGAATGCTTCAGCTCTTTATGTATTAAGCTTATTTGAACGATGTGTTTTGTTCATAAATCACTGGTGACAGAAAATGCACAACCATGTATATTACATGCTACAGAGGGTGATAAACAGGAGCTCTTAAGTATCTGAGGAAATTTCATTTCTCTGGCTGGTCTGGTGTTTGAGACCATTTTAAAAATTGTTCTTTGCCAGTAAGAGCTGCAAAGAAATCCCCATCAATCTAAAGCACCTGGGCTGGGAGCTCAGGCTGGGGTTAGTGGCTATTTTGCATTCTGTTGACCTGGTGAAATGCCAGTTGGTTTTTCTGAAATAAAAACAGCAATAGCCAATAATTAATGTTGCCGTAGTTAATGAAATTGGTGCAGGGGTAAAGTGAAGCCACAGACTGTGGCCTCAGAGATTTGCTGCTGTGGGTCACGTCCCCTGCAGGGCTCTGAGGGCTGTGAGTGCACGGGTCCTGGGTGTGTGCCAGCTCAGCCCTTCCCACCGCAGCTCCAGTAACACCAGTGACATCCCCAGAACCACCCTGGGGACTGGCTGAGCATCTCTGGCCTCTCCTCCTGCTGTGCCAGGGCATCGCTCCTCTGAGTGTTTATCAGCTGTTTATGAAATGCCCCGATGGTTTAGGGAACAATGCTGACCCTGGCAATGCTGACCCCGGCTCAGTGTGTGTGTGACAGGGCAGAGGGATGTGAGCCCTCAGGACACGTCCCCTCCCTTGGGGCAGGAGGTCTGGACCAAACGAGGTGCATGCATTAATGACAGGGAGTTTAACGGGGTGCTGACAGCAGCACACAGCAGCTCAGCAGCTCCCTCAAAGCCCTATTGGAGCACAGTGGGACAATTGCTGCTCTGGCAATGGTCTGGTGCCGCTGGGTTACAGTTTGTTCTGTTCAGGTTTTTGCTTCAAACCTGTTGTGTTTATTTTCTTCTTACTGCTTAACAGGGCTATGTTCTTGTGCTGTAAGAATGGGACTTCACAGAGCCACTACAAGGCTTTTGGTTCATCAGTTTTTAATTAAATTTGAATTGAAGATTCTTTTTCCTCTAGGCTAATTTTCAAGTGACAAACAAAATCCCCTTAAGTGCCTTTTCTTTTCTGCCATAAACTAGTAAAGATGCTGTGAAATTCCCTCAGAAACCCAACTTCTCCAGCCCCATAAGAGTGCAGATCTTTGTTCCATTAGAAACAGGACAGAGCAGTTCTTAGGCAGACAGGAGGAGTCAAACCAGTGCCAGAGCCCCTCAGTGCTTGTGCCAGCTCACTGCAGCCCTGTGCTGGGCATTGCTCACCAGGACCATCCTCTCCAACCTGTTGGCTGTGATTAACTTCAATTAGAGAGAGCAGGCTTGATTAGACTGCCAGAGTGACTCCTTGGAAAGCCACTCACTGTTCTTTGTGGGGCAAGGGAAAAGGGCAGGGCTCAGTGCAGGAATAACCTCTGCAGAATTAGCTTACTGCTCTTCTCAAATGGATTTTCAGGCCTCTGAGCACAGCTGTGTGGATCCTATGAGAGATTGAAAGGTTGATTTGGACTAAAAATCACGTTTGGTACCTCCTGTACCCGATGCTCAGTGTTACAGCATTGATGCATCTGGTACAGTTGTGTTAAATTGCTGATAATTACTTCCATCCCGCTGCCTTTCAGCTCTCGATAACAATGTGCACCAGCTCCGTGTCATTTCCTTTCTCCCCTGCACACACCAATCTGCAGGATCCATCTCTGCAGAAATACAAGCTGAAGATGATAAGGATAATTGATGAGTCCCTTCTGGGCCGGGTCATTATGAATGGCTGTGCTCACTGTGGCTGTCAGCTGCTCTCATGCACAGGGTTTATCTCTGAGCTGTGCTGCTCGCTGGGCTCCCTGCTGCCTGCTGGAGTGGCCAGGGAAACCTGCTGAGCAGAAATTACATTCATCCTCAAGCTCCCGCTCTGTCATTCAAATTTGAAATTTTTGCTGCAGCCAGACAATCCCAAACTCTCAGACTCACCCCACCAGCGTGGCTGGAGCTGTGGCAGTTTCCATGATCCATTCTATGGCTTGGAAAACCCCAGAGTGTCCCAGCAGCTCCCAGTCCTTGTCCTGACGCGGTTCCCGGGGTGCTGGGGGCAGGACAGGGCACAGCACTGCTGCCAGGGGACAGCACACAGCCCAGAGCTGGGCTCAGCACCAGGGCAGGGCAGGGCTGGGCTGCAGGAGCTGCTCTGGGGCAGGACCAGCACCCCAGGGAGGAGGATGCTGGTGGGGAGGCAGGACCTTGCAGTGGGAAAACTGGGAATGAGAGTGAGCCAAGCAGCTGCCCTTGGGACATCGGGGTCAATGCTGCTCCCAGTGACATCTGCTCTTTGGCTGCTGCTAGAACTGAACTGGCTGAGATTTCCCTTTCTTTTGATCTGAACTGTTAAAGGAAAAATCTCTTTATAGGGGAAGAATTGAAGCAAGTGGCATTTTTGCATGCTGAGTATTGATATTTTGTCATAGTTCTTCATTTACCAGACATTATAAAGAGTTCCCAACCCCTCCACTGGGGCCAGCTTTGTCCCAGGAGATTCTTTGGTCCTTGAACCAGTTGTAGCAGCTGGGGCAGATTCGGGGTCCCTGGGGAGGGCTCCCCTTCAGCCCCTGCCCTGTGCACCCACAGAGGGACCTTGGGTTCTGTTTGTAGCTGAGGGGCAGCAGTTCCAGATTTTTCACCACCCACCGTGATAAATCTCCTTCCCTCCCTCCCTTTGCACCTGCAAGAGGTTGTTCCTTTTATTTGTGAAATAGAAAAGTGATTTTAAGAAGGTGAAAGAGTATTTTTGACTTTGATAGCATGATTAGCTGGGCTCAGAATATTGTTATGGCTTATCTTGCTCCTCTGTGATAACTCAGAAAAACAATAAATGTCTTCTTAGAGCAGACTGACATTCAGTATTGAAATTGGTCTCCTAATCTTTATGTGATTGCCTTCTCCGTGATAGAAATATTGCCTCTTGTAGGGTATTTATTGTCTAGTTCTTTCCAAAGTATTGACTTTATGTAACTGTTTGATATACATCAAATCCCTTAGAGATTTAATAAACTCTTCTGGTCAGTCTTCTGTTGTAAACACATTGAGATTTATGGTCATCTCAGTGGAAAGCCCTTTTTCGCTGAAATTCTCTGCTCCCAGATAGCAAAGGCCAGGAGTGGGAGCACAGATCAGTGTGGGAATGGGAGCTGAGATGGTCCAGGGGCAGTGTGGGGTGGTGGAGCCAGGGCTGGTGGGGACACCAGGGCTGGGGGGGACACCAGGGCTGCTGGGGACCAGGACCCTCCTTTGCTCCCTGGGCTGGGCTCACTGCCCCTGGCACATCTTGGCTCCAGGAGCCTTCCCATGGAGGAGCAAAGGGAAAGGAAAGAATTCCTGTAACTCAGTTACACATAGAGTTAATGTGTTGGAGCCATGCTGCAGCACCTGGGGAAAAAGGGAAAACTGAAAAGAAACACACAAGCCTCACAAGCAGCCACGTGCTGTCACACCCTCTGACTGGAGCTGTGATTTCTTATTCCATTTCTTATTTCTTAAACCAGATCACGGGTACTTCAGTGTGATGCTTTAAAAGTGTCCTTTGCTTTGGAACTGGAGAGAGGAGGAACACACTTGTTTTCAAGAAGAAAGTTTCTCCATGCAGGAATTGGCTTTCCAGGGACAGCCTGCAAGAAATCCAGCCGAGCTCTTCAAATTCACTCATTAAATGCAAATACTCTCCTTTTCATCTTACATTAACCTCCCTTTAATGGTGTGAAAATGTCTTTTCATTTCACAGCTCAGCATTAAAACACCATATAGTGAGAGGTTTCTGAGGTGTTATAAATCAATAGAAGCTGGAGAACAGAGCAGGTTCTTGCTTTGCTTGCACTGGGGCGGAGCTGCCGTTCCTAAATGTCCAAACCAATCCCTGGGGCTGGCAGTGCCCCCAAACCCTGCCCTAGAGCTGCTGGAGATTGGGGCCTGGCTCTAGGAAGTGAGTCCTGGACTGAGCCTTTCCTCTTATTTTGGTGAGATGAATCTCAGTTTCGCTCCTGATGGTGCCATTTAATGGGCAAATGCAGTTTGCAGACATCTGCACAGACTTTGCATTTCCTGTCGTTGTTGTTGTTGTCGTTGTTGTTGTTTTTGTTTTTGTTGTTGTTGTTGTGTTCCTGCCCCTTGGCTCCTCTCCTGGGCAAGAACGAGAGGCAGCACTGGAGATAAAATGATTTTTCCCCCCTGCCTGTCACAGAAGGTGCCTGCACTGCTTCTCTGGCTGCCTCATGGCTGGGGGACAGGTAATTAGCTGGGGCAGTGATGAAACCTCAGATAAATGTGTGCTTCCGTGGCTTCCCTGCTGATGGGAACACCTAATGGGAAACTCGCTGGCAGTGATAAAGTGATGGATTTAAACAAGCTGGAAGGAGAATTTGGGGGATGTTTTGAGGCAGCATGACAAGCACAGCTGTCTGTGAGCTCGCTGCCTCCCACTCTGCAAAGCCAAGCCAGAGCTGCAGGCTGCTGTGCCCATCCCTGTGCCAGGGCTGGATTTTGGAGGCCCCAGGGACAGCAAGGGGGGTCTGTCCTTGTCCCTCATTGTGTGCACTATTGCTCCGGGCTGGAATCTCCCTAGAGCAGATTTGGGGAGCAATTCCCAGGCTGCTGCCAGCCACCCAGTTTGCTCTTTTGTTCACCAGGCTGCTGCCAGTGGAGCAGCCAGCACAGCACTCACGTGGAGCTGAAACCTTGCAGTGTTATTTCATCTCCATTATTTCTCCCTCCTGATCTATTGAGATATAAGCACTTCCAAAGACAGGGACAGATTATGGTCATGGAGATGGCTTAGCTGGGACACAGCTAGTCATTTTTCCTCGCTGATATTTTATTAATATGTGATATTAACCTTGATTCTCCTTCCCCACGGTGCTTTATCATCTGAACTAATTAATTCTGCTTGCGAGATGTGCAGGGAAGGGATGGGGATGTAAAGGAGATGCATCTCCAGGTGGGCACACCTGGCACCTGCAGTGAGGGGGATCCCAGCTGAGGAGGAGAGTGGCACAGAGCACCCAGAACTGCACACTGTGCCTGTCATGGGCTGAGCTGCTCCTGCCCCTTTTCCCTGGCACAGACTGGGCGAGACGAGACCCTAAGGAATAACAAAGCTGCTTTTCTGCTTTTTTAATGAGACAGCCAGGGAAAATAAACAGTTTATTTGTTGGTGTCTCCTGTGCCAGGATGTGTGAGGTCAGGTTTTCAGGAGCTCTTAGGCACCCACACTTGTCAGGTTGTTTTTTTTAATGAGCTAAGCAGCTAATAGTTGTTATAAAGTTGTTTATTATAGAAGCACATCAGTTTTAAAGGCAAAAGCAAAGGAAAACAATGGTAAAAGCAAAAAGCAATGGCAAAAAGCAATGGCAAAATGCACCAGCTTTTTTCAATGCGTTTTTACATAGAAACTTTCAACTTTTAGTTTTTTAGCACATTGGGCCACATATATGGTTTGTCTTGTTTTAACTGAAAAACGTAAGCAGTATTTTTAACTCTAACTTTATTATGTTTGAAACTAGGTTCTTGGAGCCTCCACGGAAACACTAGGATTTAACTCTATGTTTTTTAACTTTTAGTAAAACTTCTCTGGCATCTGAGACCTTCATTCACTAAAAGTACTTAAAACTTATTCTACTTACTTACTCACTCATTCTATTTACTTATTTACTCACTTTATTTACTCACTCATTCTATCTACTTACTTGCCTGCTCACTCATGCTAAAACTTAAACTTTTACCTTTGACTTATGTGTGAGTAGCTTAACATGCTTCAATCCCTCTAAAAGCTTTAATTTAATTTTTGCACTTTGATCTCTCTCTGAAGAACTCAGAGAGACTCTTGACTTCCTGACTCCAGCATGGATGTGCAGCCCTGGTGGTCCCCTGGATCCCCCTGTCCCCTCCTGAGCTGTGGGTGATGCTCCCAGCAGCTGCTGTTAACTCCTCCTCCTGTGCTTTCAATTCCAACCCCCCCTTTCTTGTTTTACTCTTTCCTTCTCTCACACCTCCCTGCTCCAGGGCTGACATTTGCTAATAGTGGCACATTTGTGAGAGAAGCAGTGGAAATCTGAACAGAACTGAGAGCCTGCTCTAGCCTGGCAGGGTAAATGCAATCCTGTTAGCAAGATGAAAATACCACATGCCAGGGGGAGATGGGAGATCAGAAAGGATGAGTGTGCTTGCAGAGGGCCAAAGAAAATACAGACACAAATTCATTCAAAACCAAATAAAAATTGACTGGATTTGTAAACAATCCTAATGTCCTGAGAATGGCTCATCTGATTCATCTGAGCCAGAGATCTCATTGAGTGCCCTGTGTGCTCCCAGCCCAGGTTCATGGGCAGGGTCCCTGGTGTGGTGAGAAATGGCTTTTCCAGAACCAGCCCCAGCAGGGCAGAGTGGTGTCCCACGGTCCGAGGGGCTGTGTGGCCATCCTCTCCGGGAAATTCAGAGCCTCTAAATGCTGCAGGGGAGGGAAGGTTCCAGGGAGACCTTCCTGCAGCTTTCAGCAGCCAAGTGTCCACCGGGGGAAGGCAGTGCTGTCACTCTGCCCGTGGTGGCTGTGCCCAGGCCAGGGAGGTGGCACAGGAGGCACTGTCCTGCTGGGGACAGTGGCCATCCCCTCCTCAGGGCTGTGCCACCCACGGGCTGTCACAAACCAGCGTGGCTGGGAAGGGGGAGTGGGAGCATATTGTCCTTGGTGCCAGGAGAGATGTGAAATCCAAATGTTGTTTCAGGGGGAGCATCTCTGAGAGCAGCCCGCAGCGTTTTACAGGCGTTTGAGTGCTCTTCCCTTTGAACTAAGCTGCAATTTGTCTTTGTAGATGTCTCTAATACATTAATACAAATGGTGTAGTAGTGAAAATGCATTATAATACTGCGCAGTGTTGCTCTTAGTAATTCTCCTCCTTCAGCAAGTGAACACTTCCTCGCTCATTTGTATTCATTGTTTTGATGCTTAACTTGAAAAATGTATATTATACAACAGGCTGAAACCCATGACGAATAAAAGAAAAGAACCCAAGGGGATAATAAGCATCTCAGCACTGCTGTGATGTCTCCTGCTGCTAACATCAAAGCAAGCAAAGGCATCACTGTGTGTGCAGAGGACAGGGAGAGCAGGGAGCTGCACCTCACCCCGGGCACGGGGAGCCTGGCACAGGGAGATCTCCCTGGTGTTTAAGGGAAGGTTTGGGTTATTCCACGTGTTGGTGTCTCCAGCAACATCGACCCCATCCTGCCTTGTAATTCAGAATCCTGGATTTAGTTTTGGGGTATTGCTGTCATGGATTTTTTACCCTGTGAGTGTACCTGTAAAACTATTAATATTCAAATAACTTCATTAAATAAGCAACTATGCCAGAGTAGTTATTTATTACTATTTATGATGAGACTTTTCTTACTGATTTCTCAAACACATTTCTCCAGAGGAAATTAGATACATTGCTTAGTTAAAGCTGTGCCAGGGAGGAAATGTTTCTATAAATACTTACCAACTCATCTGGAGAGATGATAAGTGCTGGTGTGTCCTTCACAATGTCATGTTAGTTGCTGAGTCTGGTTTAAAATTCAGTTGTTTATGTTCTCTGGGAGAAAAAAACCCTGATGGTTCTAAAGTGAGGAACAAAGTATAGGCACAAAAATCAGTCCTGAACTCTGACAGCTTGACTCTAAGGACTTTCTGCTTCTTTTTATTTTTTTTTTTTTTCCTCTTCTGGCAGAATCAGTGGGGAATAAATTGCCAGACAGGCTGAGGTGTTCTGCTTGCTTACCTGGCACAGAAGAGCAAAGGGTGCCAGCCAAGGTGAGTGTGCCACCAGTGCACAGTGGAGCAGGGGGTGCCAGCTCTGGGATACTCTACATCTATTCCCTGTGTCCATAAGCTGTACCTATTCCCTGTATCCATGCCCTGTATCCATGCCCTGCTCCATTCCCTGTATCCATACCCTTTATCCATGCCCTGTATCCATGCCCAGGATCTGCACAGGGACCACCCAGGGCATCAGGAGGAGCTCGGCAGGAGGAGGCACCGTCCTGCCCATGGCAACAGGTGAGTACGAAATTCCACTTCAGTTACACTGAAAATCACATTACAAAACAGGAGGTTTGGTTGTGAATCAGGCTGAGGCACTGGAGTACTTTCAGATAAGCAAATGGCTTATCTAAATCTCAGATTTTGGCAGTTGTGAAACCTCCCGTGGCTTCCAGCAGGCCTGGGAAATGCAAACAGCCAGCAAATAATGGAGGACATTCCTGTAGACTTCCACCTATGGCTTGCAGGAGGGGTGCCAGGAAATTGCAGCCTGGTTTCCATGAAATAGTGCACAAAGGAATGGAGTGGGCGAGGTTGGGGTGCCCCAGCACTCCTCACCAGCACACAGGAGCTGTAATTTCCATCTCCAGCCTTGCTCAAGGTGACTGCTCAGCTCTGCTGCTGGAGCTGCCTCAGACACAGAACAGTGACTTGTCTGCAATGAGTGACCATCCAGGAGTGGCTGTGGGTGCCAGGGGGATGTCACTGCTCCTGCACGTCCCCTCCTGCACCCATGGCTTTCATTTATTTGTTTCTTCGAGTGTCTTTCCTCCTGATTTGTAGAGACCCAAACGTGGGCACTGCTTTGCTGCTGGGTCTGAGCTAATGGGGGTTTTTGGCACTTACCTTGTTATACAACCTCCAGTGTCAAGAAATCCACCTACCAGCCTGTCCCTGCCTTAACAGCTCCATTACCAGCTCTAGCTGGTTTCAGAATAAACTCCAAAACTATGGCTAAGCACACACATTGCAGCAGTTAAACAAGCTAATTCCCTCTCCTGCCTGGAAAATTGTTCACTCAACAGCTCTTTGGACCTGTCAGGTTATTTTTAGCCACAATTAACACACCGACATACAATGCCATAGCACTCCTTCTGTTAACTGATGTGCCAGCACTTTTTTATTCAGTAAACTATAAAAAGTTTTTAATTTTTCGTATTTAAAGCCTTGAAGGAGAAAGCCCCCCCTGGTATTGATGCCTGATGACATTTAGTAAATGAATTAAGAAAAAAGGAACGGTGGTGGTTCTGTCTGTCTCCCAGCTCTTGCTAGCACTAAATTACAGAATTAATAGGCTTTTAGAAGAGACTGACACACAGTTACTGTGGTAAAGACAATTAAAAGTGGAAAGCCACTTTTCTCACCACATTTAATTTTAACTGGAGGCTTTGAGACTCAATAAATCTTTTTCTTATTTCATTCTCACATTTTCCACAGGTATTCAAGTCTTTAAGGAAAGCTCCTGCTATAAACAATTTTTTCTTTCCCTGAATCTTTTGCTTTTCTCTTTTTTTCCCTTCCTCAATAAGGAGCTGAGGTGTTTTCCCATTATTTTCTTTAGAATTGCTTTTACTAAGATGTGGCTCAGGTTTTATGAAAATACGGTAGGGCAGGAGTCCCAGACCCCTCTGGGATTTTTCTGGCAAATCCAGCTGGGGGAACAAAGAAGCAGATGAAACCACTTGTCTGCAGGAATGTCTCAGGGTAGTGGGACTGGGGTGTGAAGATTTCTTAAGAAAACAACAGCATCATGAAAATGCAAATTTTTATGACAGTTTTGGAAACAGACTCAGAAAATCTTTCTATTCCAAGAGCTTGTGCTTAATTAGCCTTTCCTTAAGCTAATGGTACGAAACAGAAATTTCGGTTTTGTTTAAAAACACTTTTCTAAGAAGCGCTCCTTAAGGAAGTTGCTGAGACGGGTTTGTGCAGCCCGAGTGGCTGCCCGGAGGCAGCTGCAGTGATTCAGCATTTCCCCAGCATGGCTCTCTGCAGGGCTCAGCAGCACAGCCCAGCCCAGCACAGCTCACTGCCAGGCTCCTCACCTGCCTCCCGTGCAGTGCCAGGGTCACCCTGTGCCCTTGGGTGGGACACCAGGGGACACAGGACACAGCAGTGTCCAGTTCCAGCAGGCAGTGCCCAACTGGGAGAGGGAATTTCCTTGGGGAGATCACCCCTGAGCCAGCCTCTCCCCTGGGCAGGGCAGTGTGCTCTGCCTGCTCACAGCATCCCCTGGGCAGGGCAGTGTGTTCCTGTCTGCTCACAGCATCCCCTGGGCAGGGCAGTGTGCTCTGCCTGCTCACAGCATCCCCTGGCAGGGCAGTGTGTTCCTGTCTGCTCACAGCATCCCCTGGGCAGGGCAGTGTGCTCTGCCTGCTCAGAGCCACATCCACACTCTGAGAGCAGCCTGAGGGTGAGCTCGGCGTGGGGAGCTGATGGGGACACCCCACATTCAGCAATCTGAGCAGAAACTCGTTCCTTTGGAGCTTTGGTGGAGGGAGCAGGGGCAGAAAGATGTGCCCTGGCCCTTCTGCCAGCCTGTCCTGGCAGGACCACCCTGACCTGTGGCTGTCCCCCCCTCCCAGCTCTGCCTGGCTGTGCAGAGCAGCAGCACTAATGCCAGGTGACATTTACACCTCCCTCCACTGCCTTGACACTGTGTGAGTGGCTCAGTGTCTCCACACAGATTGATGGAGCAAATTACCCTCCTGCAGGGCCTGTGTGTGTCTGCCTGGAGGGGTTGGGGTGACTGATTCCAGCCTGGCACGTCCCCTCCCGGTGGCAGCAGCACTGGGACGTGTCCCGGCCGTGCCCCCGGAGCTGCCTCCCAGTCGAGTGGGTGATGGATGGCCTGGCAGGGCTGGTGATGGATGCACTGCCCAGCTCCCAGCTGTCCTGGCCAGCTCTGTGCTCTCCTGCTGCTGCCTCCTGCTCCCAGCCACCCCCAGAGCAGCCTCACGTCCCCTGGGGACCTTGCCAGGGGCACAGGTGGCCAAGGGGTTAAAGGAGCTCTACAGCCCTCACACACCCCCTGTGTGCTCAGTCCCCACTGGATTGTAATCAATCCCAGCAGGATGCTGTCAGTGAGGGGGAAATGAACCTGCAGTAGCTGAAAGCAAGATAGGTTAATTAAAAACCTTGATCAAAGCATCATAAACCACATAAAAGGTTCAATCTTTTAATTATTTTCAAATGGTCTCTCAGGCAGGATGGCCACAAAGAAGTCTCTGTTCCCAGGGCTCAGGAGCTGTGGAATTGTGTCATTGTGCCACATTCAGTGATCACCTCTGTCCAAAGGACAGGATCCAGATCTCACACCTTGGGAATGAGGTTTCAGCACCTGCTGGGTGTTTGTGTTCTCACAAGCACTTTGTGCTGGAGAGAGAAATCAACCCCTGAGCCCAGCAGTGAGGGTCCCTGCTTGACCCAGCCCAGCTCATGTGATTATCAGACACAGCTCATGGAGCAGGAGCTGAGACCTGCCCCAGGGCAATGAGGGCACTGACCTCAGCCAGGACACAGGGGCACAGGGCACAGAAATTATTATTATTATTATTATTATTATTATTATTATTATTATTATTATTATTATTATTGAATATTTCAGTGGGAATTCTAGGTTACAGATGGGAATTCTGCACTCTGTGTAGGATAGCTGGAGATCCAAATTCCAGTCCTCCCCAGCACACTGGTGCCCAGGCACAGGAGCTGTGGGTGTCAGTGCAGGGATGTGCTGTAAGGAGAGCAGCAAAGGCTCCTCCACATCCCTGCTCCTGGCATGTGGGAGGGACCAGGGGCTTCCTCCTGCCCTTTGGCTTCGGTGCTTTCTGTGCTGTCAGAGGCCTGGATTTACACACATTATACACTTAGAAAATGACAGCCTGCAGTGCTGACTAAAGGCAGTTCTGTGGTGGTGTGGATACCAATAAATAGCATTTCCATGCAATACCGGGGTAGTCTGGGCTCTCTTGGGTCAGGTACTGCAATTGCAAAGACTTCCTTTCTTGTGTTGATTTTGGATTTGTATTTGGATGAATCTGTAGCCCCCGGGGCAGGATTTTTGGAATACAATGATTTCTTGTGTAAAGGCCCAGGTGTGGATCCAGCAGTGCTCCTTTCCTGTCCTGTGGGTTTGTGTGAGAGGGGGAAAAGCGCAGGAGAAAAGAGCAGCAGAGGCACACACCGCTAATGAGAGCAGGGTGTGAAACGCTGAGCCTTTGCTCCCCAGCAGCAGCGATGGGCTCACAGGAGCTGCGGCGTGGGAGGTGGCACACACGCTGTGTTCATCACCCATTCACTGCACAGCACCCAGCTCCCCCCGGAGCTCAGGACAAGGTGCTGCTCACAGCACCCTGCCAGGAACTGGCTCCCAGTGCCCCCTGTGCCCTCCCAATTAATTAGTTTGATGAGGAGCTGGGTTAGTTACCGAGCACGCGAGCCTCAGCGCAGATGTGAGCTGCTTGTGCTCCCAGGCCAGCACAGCCAGGGCTGCTCTGCATCTCCCCCGTGCTTCAGCACAGTCTCCTGCCCTTCTCTCCTATCAAACCCCATTCCCTGGGCTGCTCTCCCTCCTCCCCGGGGCTGTTCCCTCCTCCAGTGTGGATCAGCACAGCCCACTCAGCTCTCAGTGTGAGCTGGGCTATAGAGACATCAAAGCACAGCATCCTCTGGGGAAAGGAGAGATAAAGGGAGGAGAAAATGTTCCAGAAGCACCAACAAGCAGAAGTTGTGTTTAGCCCCTTCTGGAACAATAATCTCCCCAAAGGTGTGCTGAGCACTCTGGCAGCTCTCAGCAGGGCTCTGTGCAGGGTAATCTGCTCATGCTCTGTTGGGATAGCAAACACAGCTTCATGCTTTTCACCTTCTAGGAAAGAGATTTATTATGAAAATCAGGTCTCTGCCTCAGAGCACATAAAAAATAGTTGGCTTCATAACCTTGGGGAAAAATGATAAATAAAGAAATCCCACAAGACACGTTTGAGAACCGAGGAAGTATTAAAACATATGTTGGAGCATATTGATCCCTGAAAGCCTCCTGCAGCAGACATGAATCTTTTCCATTTGCAGCCCCACTGATAGTTTAATGGGCGTGGTGTGTGCCACTCACCTGGACCCATCATTTGTGCAGATTCCTGCCAAGCCCACCACAGCCCAGCAGAGAGGACCCTGCTGTGTCTCAGCTGAGCATCTCAGAGCTCTGCAAGGAGCACAGCCCATCCCATTATCCCATCCCACAGGCCAGTCTGAGGAGCCCCACTGTGTCCTGAGGATCAGCCTCCCTCCTGCTGGCTGCTGTCCCCAGTGATGTCCCAGTGACACCTGCCTTGCTGTGAGCAGAGTGCCTGGCACTCTGATCCTATTTCAGGTCCACCAGATCCTTCCTTTTTCTCCTCCCAAAGTGTGTGTGTAACAAATATAGCACAGGCCTAGGAGGATGAAAAGATGAATCACAGCTATGAAAATATTTGACTATATTTTAAGCAGGACTCCCAGCAGGTACAGCCATAGCCATCTACTGCTGACGTGCTTCAGAGGCATCAAAAGATTGGTTTTTCCACCACTGAGTTAACGTTAATTATTCTTAAAATAAAATGCCACCATGCAGCATTAATTCAGAAAAAACTATAAGTTCCTTGCTATTTTCTACAGCTTGTTTTCACAATGAATTAATGGGAGTTAATTTAGCACTTCACAACAAACAGGACCACTGCAGGAATACAAAGTAGGTGTTGGTTCCTGAATTCTTCCTCCCTCTTGTTAGTGCTCCTCTTCTTTATTAGATGTGGTACCAGAGGTCTTTGTCTGGCAGAGAGTAAATTTGTTGGAAAGGCAGAAATCAGGAAAAAATACTGCATGATTTCCTCCTCTTGTGGATGTTAAGAGTTTGGCATAGCTACATTGCTCTCACAGTGAACGGGCTCTAATTCTCTGCAGCATGTTCACACTGGTGTCTATGGACAGTGTCAGTGCTGTCTGTGCAGCCTGCCCTTTGTCCAGGACTGATCCCAGGACTCTGAGCAAGAACCATTTCAGCCCACAGGTGGCACTTTGGCTGTCAATCACTTTCTCTAAAAATGTGAGAGATTTTAGTCCTCACTGCGATGGAAAACTAAAATAAGCAATTTGGAAAGCATTCTGCATCTTGGAGAGGCTTTCTATAATTTATTCAAACTCAGCTTGAAATAGAGAAATGGTTTTACCCCCAGAAGCATCCAAAAATACATTGTGTCAGCAAGTGCATCGTGTAGGAAAATCACCAAATCTTCAAAAGCTGGAGGTCGAGGTACCTGTGCCACCAAAAGGCACATTTATATTTATATTTATATTTATATTTATATTTATATTTATATTTACATTTATATTTACAGCTGCAGCTCCTGTGGGTGCCCAGCAGGGCTGGGTCTCACTGCTGTGTGCCCAAGAGGATTTCAGCACTTCTGGCCACCCAGCCAGGCAGGAATTTCAGGGTGCCCTCAGCTGCTCTGGAAGCTGCAGGGATGCACAGAGGCACCCTGGGCATTCCAGGGGCTCCAGGCTCCTGGCTCAGGCTTCTCTCTCTGTGGTGCCAGAGATGGGAGCTGATTTTGGGCATCAGCCCCAGAAGGTCACAAGGGATGGGAGGAAATTGTCCCAGGCTGTGCCAGGGGGGTTCAGATTGGATTCTGGGGAAATTTCTGCATGGAAAGGGTGCCCAGCCCTGGAACTGGCTGCCCAGGGCAGTGCTGGAGCCCCCATTCCTGGGTAGATTTAAGACAGATTTAGGGACAGGGTTCAATGGTGGCCGTGGCAGTGCTGGGGGAGCAGTTGGGCTTGGGGGTCCTAAGTGTCTTTCCAGCCTCATTCATTCTGTGATTCCATAAAGCTGGTGCCTGCTTTTTTTCGTTTTTTTTTTGTTTTG
>VXBI01008681.1:856044-905554 GCA_013397375.1 Toxostoma redivivum | reverse complement strand
TTTTTTTTTTTTTTTTTTTGGAGGTGCTTCAATCTTTCTGGGAGACCATGGGCAGAGCAAGCTGGGGTTTTCTTTGCATCAGGAGCAAAGCAAGTGAGCCCTGGAAATGCTGCCTGTGTGGTTTTGAAGATCTGAGCAGCAGTTGTGGGGACTGGGGGTGGGGAGAACGGCACACAGAGAAAATTTCATCCAGGCAATTAAGGAATCAGCACACTTTTATGATTAACTTCTCGTTCCCAGGTTGAATGCAGAGGCTGTTAGTGAGGGCATTGCTATTCCATACCTGACACGAACAATGGGAATATTTGTTCTGCCCGGGAGGATTACACCTCCCATTAATCTAAGTTTTATTGAAAGTTTAAATAACAGACAGACAAAATTTGATCAATTAGCAGTGTAATTCCAAGGAGATGTCACAGTGAAATTAAATCTCAGGCATTTTTAATGCAAAGAAACCTAGGAGCTCCCTCCAGTTTTCTTTTTCAGTACAGTGTTTAGATTTTAATTGAAAGTTTATTCTGCTTTGTGCATCTTCTACTAAATTTTAATTTCAGACTGTAATGAGAACAGTTTTCTATTGCAGTGTTTGTAGCATTTCACAGATAGATCAAAGATGCCTCATAAATGAAGAGAACAAACAGGTTTGAGTGCAATCCACTAGCAAGGGAAATCTCCAGGAGAAAAGAGATTTATTTACGTGGGGGAAAGGAGAGGGAAAATTGAAGCTGTGATGAGGAAGGTGCAGGGGGGACCCAGGCTGTGGTTTTGTACCCACATTGGTGCTCTGACCCTGGGGTGACTCTGGGCTGAGCCCCCTCAGCCCTGCTGCTCTCCCTTCCTGCCCCCCCAGCTTTCCTTCCCTTGGCTGCCTGCTCTGTCCCCAGTGAAGTGTTACTGCCATCATCACTGCTCCACGCCTCCCATCTCTCTCATCATAAATGTCATTCTCGTGCAGCAAATACCAGAAGCCACAACCTCCCTGTGAATCTGTCTCAGTGCTATCTCTGGAGACATACCTCATCTGGAAAGGAGCAATTCTGAGGACAGCTGTGTATTTTTGGGTGTGTATTTCTGTCTGCGTGGACGGCAGGGATCAGCCTGTGGGGCAGCTGGAGCAATGCAAACCCCCAGCCTGCACAGCTCGAGTTTCATCTACACAGGAAGAGCTTCTGGTCAAACCTGGGCCTTGGTGCCCTTACAAGAAGCTTCCCAAAAGTGACAAAGACTCCGAATTTTACAGAAGGCAGTGAGGGGAGGTTCCTCAGTGATAGTGGCACTAACACAGAGCAGGGGCTGGGCTGGGGGAGCAGCACACCCAGGCTGTGATGGCAAATCCCTCCGGGCTCTGCCACCAGCAGATGAGCACACCCCAGGAGGAGCTGGGGCTGCTGAGGGTGGGCAGACAGGGCTGCACACACCCTGCATGAGATTATCTGTGTGCACCCACAGGGCAGTCTGTGGGAGAGTCCTGGGGCAGAGCCTGGCTGGGCACACAGCTCTCTGTGCCATAACCACCTGGAGCTGAGGATTTGGGGTGTCTCGGGGTGTGATTGTTCTTAGTCAAAGCACTGATTAACCTTGCTTCAGTCACGAGCAGCAGTATTTAAAACAACAACAACAAAAAAAGGCAGCTGAGAGCTCCATATGGCGTGTGAAATGCCAGCACACGAAATTAACTCTCATAAATAAGTGATGAGGGCTGATCTGCCCAGGCTGGGACGGGCTGGGGATGAACCATGGCATCGTTGTAGCAGCAAGTGCTGGAGGCCACAGAGTTCCAACAAAACGTGTATTCCAGGGGGAGGAAAAATCCACCCTGGGAGGGGGCCAGAATTCCAGCCTCGCTGGGGATGCTCAGGGAGGAGTGCCTGGTTGTGCTGCAGAATTCAATGTTTCGGTTTCCTGACACTTTCCACAAGTCAGGCTCCGGTGAAATTATATTTTGTTCAAACAGAGCCTTTGACAAAACCAAAATTGTCCATCCTTGTATGGGAGTTCTTTTTCATCTTCAGAACATGAGAAAATTGAAATAATGAAACTTCCTCTGAAAAAACAGAAAGATTTGTCTCACATCACATACCTTGTGTCATCCTTCACTGGCAGTACAGGGGCTTCAAACTTTTTAAATAGAACTCTAAGAGTCGCCCATCTCTGGCAAAAATAATTAAACACAAATAGTCAAATTCTCACAGACCCTGGGGACCTGGGACAGCAGCACCTTCAGCTCATCTGCAAGAGACAGTGCCAGCAGACATCTGCTAAATGAACTGCAACAGCTCTGAGCTGCAACACTGCAGTTCAACACTGCTCTGCTATGGCTTGGACACCACCTGGAGCACTTGGACATCACCTGGAGCACTTGGACATCACCTGGAACACTTGGACATCCTCTGGAGCACTGCCATGGCACAGGGGGACAGGGGGACCCTCCTTAATTTCATTAATCTCATTATTTGGATGCAATGGAGCTGCTGTGTGGGTTTAGGAAACAGCCCAGTGGGTGGCTAGTGCAGACAGGAGAGGGGAAGCTCTGGTTCCTGGGGACCAAACTCCATCTCAGGCACCCCAGAAGGAGCTGCCAGGGGCCAGCAGCACCCAGAGGGGCAGGGAGAGGCTCAGGGTGGGGATGGGGTTAAGGACAGGGCTCAGGGGAGCTGCAGGACTGCCCTGAGGACACTCCTGACATCCTCCCCTAAGTACTGATGATTTTTTTTTTCCCCCTCACAGTGCTTTACCAGCCTGTGCCTGTCCAGGGTGCAGAGTTTTCATTTCTTTTAATGGTTCTCCAGAAATTACTGAGAAATAAAAATGCATTTCAAAGCTATCTTCAAGGCTTACTGTGGTTCCAATGGTTTCTTTAAATCCACAGTGCAAATGCTATTTTTCAAAGCTTTACTGGTCCCCACATGGTTGTAATGACATATTGACTGGCTTTACTGGGGCCTGGGGAGTTTAGAAAGGAAAAAAGTAACTTAGCAAGGGAAAACCCTTTAAATATATATACATGGAAGTTTTTAAAGTTCATCTAATCTGTCTCTAGTTTTGGTATTCATAAACCAGATGCTGTCACCGAGGCTAACAGCCCTTTCCTGTTCCTGGGGGTGTTGCAGTGCTCTGGAGCTGCCTCATGCCCTGAGGAAAAGGAAAGCACCTGCAGCAGTGAGAGCTTGAACACCCAGCACTGCCCTGCAGGAGCCTGGAGCGCCCTGTAGCAGCATTAATGCAAGATGGATATAGTTCCATAGCCTGGATCTGCTTAACCTGATAAATAGCTCCAGTTAATGGACAGCAAAAGGAATGATGCTCAGTAAATTTGATTTTATGAGCCTCTCACTGATTTGCTGTGCCCATTAGGTCGGAAGTTGGGTAATAGTGAGTGTCCATTAGTGCATTAGCTCAGGGATGAGGGAGCTGAGCTGGGGAAAAAGAAAATGCTGGAAAACCCTCTGAAGCCACGTGCACTTATGGAACCTTTGGTGTCAGTGGTGCTGTGATGGACACTGGGCCTGAGTTTGGTTCGGGTGGAAGGAGCAGCAATCCTGAGCCCCCTCTCCTCCCACGGTGTTTATCCATTTCCTCCTGCCCTGTGGGGCAGGGATGGGGCTGCTCGTGCTCCCTGTCCTGTCTCAGTGCAGTGCTGGTGGAGCCTGGGGCTGCTGCTCCCACTCACAGATACACAACCCAGCTTGTAACAACCAAAATAAAATAGCCATTTCACTGCTAACCCTTCCCTTTACCCACTTCTTTTGAATTTTTTTTTCTCTCTGCCCAGGCAAATTAGTTTTTAAAATCTCTTTTCCCAATTTCTTTGCTACCTTGGGATTATTTACACACCCCACAAAAAGCTGTTTACTCTTCTGGGTAATTCAATGAACATTCACTTGCTCTGAATTAATATGCAGCGTTGTTCCAAGTGCTGGCAATTTACTGGTAATTGGAACATCTCCTTACCCTGGAAAAAACATCCAGCCTCCCAAGTTAGTGTTCACGAGTGGCATTAATGCAGCAGGAGAGCCCAATTCCCTTGGTTATGTGCTAGCAAGGAAATGCAGGGCTTGTTAGCAGCTACAAGGTGAATTTTGCTACCCTCCCCTCCTGATGGTGATTCCCTCAGGGTGGCTGGAGCCTGTGCAGGGCTGGGTGAGCCCCTGGGGTGGTGGAGCAGTGTGGGCACGGGGTGCTACAGATGCTGGGAAAGAGCTGGGTGGGTTAAAGGGGTTGCAGCAGTGTCTGAAGGGTTGGGTGGGTGGGTTAAAGGGGTTTATAGCAGTGTGGGGAGATTTGGGTGGGTTAAAGGGGTTGCAGCAGTGTGGAGGATCAGGGCACAGAGCAGCTCCCAGCAGCAGTCTGATCTCAGCTGGGTGCACACCAGGGCTGCCCTGGGCTGTCTGTAGCCAGGTGAGCTTTGCCCACAGGATTCAGTGGAATGTCTCAGGTGGTGCCCAGGGAACTGCAGGGGATGAGTTCATCCAGTGGCAGTGCCAGGCTCCTCAGCAGAGCTCCCATTGCAATCTGCCCTGTCTGTCTGTCTGTGGCACTAACACACCCTGATAACAGCAATGAGAGCTGCTTGCTCTGCTGTCTGCTCTCCTCCCTCATTTGGTTCTGCTCAGGATGCTGACACTTCTCCAGGGGTTTCCCCAACAATGGGAACAGCTTTGTTAGGGACTGAAGGCAGGGGAAGAGACAATAAATTGCATTTGTTTGGCACAGTTTTGAAGTCCCAATGGGAGCAGTTTAATCTGTGCAGTCCAAAGCCAGGGTTCTGTGCCTTTCAGAGCATTTTTCTTCCCTTAAACTTTTCACCCCGTGTGAAACCTCCTGGCCAGGCAGGACACAGGGCTCAGCCAGGAGGGAAGACAAAATGTTCTGGGGTTGGTAAAACCCCCAGGTGGGGTTTGTGGATGTGGCTGTGAGAGCAGCTCCCCTGTGGGATGACAAGCCAGAGCAGCAGGGCCCTCCAAAGCTCTCCTGCTCTCAAGATGTTCTTTCTCTCCCCACATTTACTGTAGAGCTGTAAATCTTCATGATTAAAATATTTTTGTTGCTTTTTTATGCTTTGCTTTTGACCTGTGACACAATGTGTTTACAACAGACTTTGGGTTAACACCCTGAAAATAAACAAGTGTGAATATGGCACTGATCACGCTAGCACAAAAATTAATGTTGCATATGCAACATTAAATACTGCTAAAGAATTTAATTTAATTAGGGAATCAGTCCTCATGAAGGCCAGCAATTTGACAGCCCAGAGAGCTGAAATCTGGCTGTGGCAGGAGCTGAGCACAGCCAGTGCCACTTGGAGCATGTCCCTGCTGGGGACAGCTGGCCCTGCTGGCAGGGGACACAGCAGGGCTCAGGTGCTGCCAGCCCTGTCCCCTGCATGGGCAGCTACAGAAACATCTGGAGGGACCCAGTCTGGGACAGGATTCAACTCCATAGAGTCTCTGGGTGGAAATAGCTTCCAGTCACTAGAACAGACCTGGGGACAATCTAAACCCACAGCCTGGAGAAGAAATCCTGCAGAACCAATTATTGGGATAAGGAGTACACTGCAGCCTCCTTGGCAGTGCTCATGGAGGCAGCAGAGCTCAGGGGCAGCCAGAGGGGTTCTGTCCATCCCCAGAGAGGTTCTGTCCATCCCCAGAGGGGTTCTGTCCATCCCCTGCAGCCAGAGGGGTTCCCTGCCCTTGCCTGTTAGAGCCTGCCACAAGCACGGGGTCTGTGCTGGTCACTTGGTCCCTGTGTCCTCCCAGAGCAGCTCCTGGCTGGGGGGTGGCCCTGGAGGCAGGGCTGGCACCACCTCACACACATCCCCTCGGCAGAGCTCTGCAGGCAGCTGCTTCCCTTCTCTGCATTAACGCTGGGACAGCAGCTGGCCCATCCATCTCCCTGTGTGCTCCCTCCAAACAAATAGCAGGAGGAGGTGGCATCTATTTGGGAATGACAGGGCTTCAATCTATTTATTCCACAGGTAACTGCTCTCTCCTGAAATGTCAGCTTGGCTCTTCATCTTCCACGGGCTGCAGTGCAGGCACAGCAGGGCCCACCTCCCCTCATCTGCAAGGAAAAAGAGCCACTGAGATTGATTGCACAATTGAATGTGCAGCATGGTAAACAGTTATTTGGAAATTATTGTTTGTGGTTAATTATGACATGCAGAAGTTTAACAGTCATAAATTTTTCATTGGAGCTGGAATGCAAATGCAAGCATTAACATGCACCCAGGAAAGACAAGATCAGCTCTTCCCACAGTGCCTGACACTGTTGGGCATCCCCTGCTCAGCCCAGGGGCCAGAGCTCCTCAGGAAGCAGAAATCACCCATTCCTGCTTGCTTTGTTCTCTGAATATTCTGAAGGCAGAGAGGGCTCGACTCTGGGGCAGAAGGGACTCTGGGGTGTGACTTGGCAAAATGGGAAAACTTTCTGTTTTCATGGAAGTGCCCTTTCAACACTTTTGCTGCTGACAACAATTCTTTCCAACAATTATCAGATTAATTTTCCCCATCTTTCCTCTCTTTTTATTCTTTTCTTATCTCTCTCTCCTTCCCCCAGCACTTGCACACAGACCCATGCTGTGGCTCTTGGCAGTCAAAGAAAATGAAAAATAGATGTGTAGAGGGAAAAAAGTTTAACAGCAGGAAAAGATATGCTAGAAAAGAGGGTGGTAATAAAGGAATCTAATTAAAATGTAAAATTTCCGTGGGAAAAGGAAGAGGTGTTGGGGGAGGCAGAGGTAGAACATTGTTTCCACCCAGCCTGCTCATCTGGGGGAAGAAGCAGCATATCCCAGCTGATTAAAAACTGGGATGAGAATGGCAGATGAGTATTTTTCTGCCTTTGTATCTCTGAAGCAAATAGCTCATGGGACAAAACATATCACTCAGTGAGTTGCACGATGTTTAATCCTGTATTAGTCAAAGAACAAACTGTGTCTGTGTGTGAGCAGAAAGGTGAGCACACCTGAGCACCCACCTGTGCCCCCAGAGACAGGAGCTTTGGGGAGGGTTTTAGGGAGATCCAGGGGGTTTTGTGACTGTTTCAGGGTTAGCAAATGGGGTAAGGAGATCTCAGAAGAGATGTGCTGAAGGGGCTGAGCTGAAGATGTGTTTGAGCAGAGCTCATCAGCAAAGCTTGAGATGAAAAACCTTCCCAGACAAGCTCTGTTTATGATTTCTCCAGCTATTTCAACAAGGATGCTGTAGCCAGTGGAGCTGTGATTTACCTGATTTACCCCACAGTGGCCTTGGTGTCCTCAGTGCCACCCTCTGCAGGGGCAGAGCAAGGGCCAGCCCTGGGGACAGCTCATGGCCACGTTGTTGTGATGCTGGGCTGGGGCAAGGAGGGACTCACCTCTCCTTTGGCCCAGACACACCTGACTGGGCAGGGGGTGCTGCAGGGGGGATAAATGGCTGTTGTACAAATGGGGGATAGATGGCTGTTGTACAGCTGTTGTTTTACAGGCTGTTGTGCAAACTTGGCTGTTTGTAATTCTGCCTCTTGTGCCTCTGTGGAGCTGTCAAGTGGCCCATGGCTGATCTCACTGACTTGGGCATTTCTTTGTGCTGGAAAGGGCGACAGGGGAATCTGTGGCCACTGGGACACAGTTAAACAGTTCTGGGAAAACAAATTCTCCAAAGAGGAAACCGTCTGTGGGATGTGGGGTGGGAGTGCTAAACCAGAGATGTGCCAGTGGAAATGGCTTTTGTGAGCTCTGTCTTAAGATCAGTCCTTGCTGTCTGTCACTTCTTGGTCCTCTTCCAGTGTTCTGGTTTGAAGGACACCTTTGAAATGAGGGCTGAACCATAATGAGGAGAGAACTGCAAATTAATCAGAGATGACACCAGAAATGATGTGAAACATAATTTCTTTGGCATGGTGTTGCAGTATTCGGGGGTCTGTGTGTGCACAGGCACATGAACCTGAGCTGTCACCAAGACTGTACAAACAGGAGCACTAGCAGTGCTGACCTTCACTGGGGATCGAAGCTGGGTTCAGAAGCCTTTGCTTTGTTTGCTGTCTGTCCATTTTCCTTTGTGTGCTTCTAAAAACCCCGGCTGGGGGCATTTCAGCTTGGAATGCAATCACATTCCTGTAAAATCTTTCACTGGCGTGGTGCTGGCTGTGGAGTGAGCAGCAGGGACCTCCTGCCCGTGAGTTTGCAGGATTTAGTCAGCTTGTGATGGGCAGCAAAGCATGGATAACCGTGGTGTGTCCTTCCATGGGTGTCCTGCCTTTGTGTCCTGAGAGCAGAGCAGTGCCGGGGTCACAGGGAGCCCTGGATCCCACCGGGAACGAAAATGGAAGCAGTGAGCATTGAGAACTTCCCCAGCCACAGATTTCTGTGCCATAAACACCACTTGGAGCTCTGGCATGTCCAGCAAAGGGAAATGAAAACACTGAAATGGGTTAGGAAATGCTGAACCAGGCAGCTCCGCTCAGCACGAGTCTGAGACATGTCAGAACTGGAAAATTTCAGTGTGTGAGCTACTGAAAATGAGGGAACTGTGCGAGGTGTGATGGGGATTGGCTGTGTGTGGGGTCAGCCCAGCCAGGGGGACACTGCCCTGCTAAAATAAACACTAAACACCCTGCTAGAACAAACACCCCGCTAAAATAAACATATTACACGTAAAATGAGTCACCACCGAGGCAAATTGAAAGAAAATTCCCTCGAAGGAAGGGAACACAAACGTAACTAAAAGCAATAAAGATTGAAATATAAACTGCAGGTGACAGACACGCTTTTCCTGGGTGATTTTCCAGAGGAAAAGCCTGTATTGTCCTTTTCTGTTCCCTCTGCCTTCCCCTGCAGCTCCACGCACTGCCCTCAGCCTGAGCCCTGAGAGCTCTGAGCTTGGCTCCAGCCCCGCATCCTGCTGGGTGCAGTTATACCATANTTTTTTTTGGTTTTTGTTTTTTGGGGTTTTTCGTTTGTTTGTTTTTTGTTTGGTTTGGGTTTTTTTGTTTCTTTTTTGGCTGCAGTTGCAGACAGCGGGCAGCTCCCGGGTGCCTCTGTGCTGGGTGTGCCCCCAGGGTCCCTGGCAGAGCTGGCACTGTCCCCGTCCCTGCTCCTCGGTGCCCTCCTGCCACAGCAGCTCGTGCTGCCGAGCCTCTCCTTCCTGGGTAAATATCAGGGTAAAAAGTAAAAAGACATGACATTTTCTGGGCCGCTCTTCTGTATTAATAAGATCCCAACTACAGGGTGACCTTTTCACGAAGGATTTGTAAATGCCAAAAGCTGCATAAAAATCTCTCTTTCTCAGGCAAACAGAGGCATCATAACTTAGCGTTTATTTCTTAAATGGTGTTTTCCCCTCTTTGCACCTCGGATCAGCTCTTTCCCCTGCATGGATGGAGTGACAGCTGGGAAAGGGAATGAGGGGAAATCAGCGATTGAACCATTGCTGAGGGGATCGCTGTGCTCAGGGATGGATGAAGGAAAACAACCAGGACAGGGATGGTGGGAGGGATCAGCCTCTGCAGCACTGGGACCAGAACCTTGGCTTTGGGGGGCACTGGGTGCTGCTCCCGGTTCGTGTTCTGGCACTTTTCTAACCCGAGCCACACACAGAGAACAGGAAACCAGCACCGGGCACCACCCGAGCTCCTGTGCTACACTGCACGAGGGGCGCTTGATTTATCAAATAAACGCTGCCTTTGCAACAGGCTTTACAGGGTGCATTTCCAACCACAGGAAAATAATAACAGCCAAAAAAAGCCAACAGAGCAAAAGGTCTGTAACGTTATCAGTGGAAAGCTGAGGCTTCAGCCAGGGCAGGGCTGGCACCCACAGCACCGCTGCCCTGCTCTGATCAAAGCCGGGGCAGGGACCTTGCCCGGCCTCTTTGAGTCCCTGACAATCGCCACACCTTAATTGCCTTAATTACCACCGTGTTAGGGAAACTCTCCTGCCTTTTTGTTTCACCGCCATGGTTACCTTTTTCCTTTGTCCTCTTTCTGCATTTCTCATGTTTTTCATCACCAGCTAACATAATTTAATTCCTTCTCCCTTTTGCAGGAGTCCAGAGCCTGCACTTGTCCCTGGCAAGGGTTCAGCTTTTCCTAAACTGCAGCTTAAAAACGAAAAATTGAGGCTGGATCTGAGTCAAATGCAAGTTTCATACTTTAATGTTTTATCACCTCAAAATATCATCTTGCTTTTAATTTCCTGAGTGATTCTTGTGCCCAGCTCAGTGAATGCTAACACACTCCCCCTGATTCCCACTCAGGTTTGCTGCTTTTCCCTCCCATTTCCATGAGAAGTGTAAGATCAAAAGGAGCAGCATACTGTAGGTGGGTTCCTAAGGTGTCACCTCAAATATTGATACAAGAACAGGAAATATGCCCATGACTGAATAGGAAATATGCCAGGTAGAGATGGAAACAGCAAAAACATCCCCAGAGTCCTGGTGAACGAGCTGGAGGTCTGCCCCCAGCTCCTGAGCTCCAGGCCAGGACAAACCTTCCCCTGAGATCCTCCTGCGGTGTCACCCTTGGAGCTCTTCCCTCAGAGCCCAGCTTTCCCCAGCAGCACCCAGCGCTGCCTCCTGCTCTGCTCACACTGACTAATGACTGCAATTGCTCTCTGTCCTCTTCATAATGTCCCTCTAAGCATTTGTGCAGAGTTATCATGGCTCCCTCCAGCCCTCTTTTCTCTCCACATAAAGATTCCAAATTCGCTTTAATTCATCCTCCCTGGCCCTCCCTCCCACTCCCACTTTATAAATCAAATAATGGAGCCCAGTTACTCTGCCCCTTGGGAGGAGGGGACAGGGAGTGACTGCAAAGACAATTGTGAATTCCCAGGTGAGCAGCAGCTTCCCCTGGGGGCACAGCTGGGCACAGCTGGACACTGCTGGACACCCCTGGACACCCCAGGACAGGCAGCACCAGGGGCTGCAGACTCACCAGCAGAGGCCCAGAACCCCCTCCTGCACTCTGTAACATGAAGGCCAGGGATAATTTGGATTAGCAAAATGGAAATGTCAAGCTTCATTTATATTCTGGCGCCCAGAGTTAATTACCTTTCCCTTTTTTTAGTAACCATTCTTGTGTTCTGTTTCCCCACTTAAGGCTGATAATAAGCTGTCCATCTATGTAACAGCTCTGCTGACACAAATCATGATGGATATGGAAAGAAATAAAATGCAAATATAATGAGACATTGCTCAGAATGAGACAAAAAAATAGAACCATATTCTTTAATCATCAATGTGCAAAGCCAACCAGAATGAATTTGTTTCAAGATGGCCTCATTTCTATTTAAATGTAAAATACACTGAAGTGTTTTTAAGAACCACAGAAAACTATGGATTTCTGATAAAAGGGCAAGTATTAGCCCTGTATTGTAATCCCAGCCAAAAAAGCCCCATACCAACCAACCAACAAATTCCAGCCCTGGTGCCGCAGAGGCCAATGGCTTCTGGTGCTCAGACTTCCCAGAGGGAAAAGCAGAACCCCTTGGACATAAGGTCACTGGAAACTTGAATCACTCGTTTGCTCTGCAGGACAAAGACTCATCAGACTGCCAGCATCATCATAAATACAGGTAGAAAAAGCCTAATTCTGACCTGAGGCTGCTATAAATAAGAATATCATTGCATAAAGTCAATAAGAGGTCATGAGCATTTGGGGAGTTTCAGTCCTCTACCATTCCTCCCCCTCCCTGTTATTGTATTTTCCCTCATTTGTGTTTGCAGCTGCATTTCTAATCACAGAGCAGGACACCCTGCCTGGCTGCAGCACCCACTTCACTGCTGCAAGTGTTGCAGAGCACATTCCCAGTGCTGGGATCCCGCAGGAATTCCTGTCTCAGGAAGAGCTGGTGAGTTCAGAGTAATAAAGCCAACCTTTGAGAGCAAAGAGGGTCTTTGTTTGCCTTTTAAACTGAGGTTTCAGATCATACTCAGACCTCATCCCTCTTCTTGGAGCATATAAAAGAAGGAAAAGTTAAAAACTCATTAAGAAAAGGAAACCTGAGTCCTGTGTGCTCAGAAAAGGAGGCTTTAATAAGCACCAGATGCTGTGGAAAGCCTCGGTGAGCTGTGTGAGTGCTGTGAAGGAGGTGATGCTGTTCCTCGTGCTTGGTGCAAGGGGCAGGGGGGCCCTGAAGTCCCCAGGCTCTGGGTAATTAAACGGTGAATGTGTGACAGCCAGAAGGATAAATGGGTTCAAAAAGAGATGCAATTAATTCAGAGCAGAAACCTATCTGTGGCTATTAAGCCCCTTGTTCCCAGCACAGCTGATGGCTCAGGAAGTCTGAAATCTGCTAATTACTGCAAACTGAGAGCCTGATTTGCAGGCACAGATCTGTGCAGTTTCTGCTGCAGACAGGGGACTGCCTGGGTGGTTTTAGATGCTCCAAAGTAACAGGTCTTTTATCTGAGTCTTTTAAAATCTTCTTAGCAGAGTCTCTGTGGTGCTCCGTGCTCCCCCTGGCCCCGAGCTGTGCCCCTGTGCTCCCTCAGCCCTTCCCTGCAGGATCCCAGCACAGCTCCACAACATCCCAGAATTATTTTGTGTTCCCATTCCATGTTCACCTGCCCTTTGGGTGTTCGAGGGGTATTTTCCCCTTCGCGTTTCTTCAATTATTTGGATGATATTTTATTACTGCAATAAAGTGATTGCACTGGCACAAGATGAACATTTAACATTTGCAGTGTGGGTTGAGAACAAAACATCATCTTGAAGCCTGCACAGCAGAAATGCTCCTCAGCAGCGAAGGAAGGTGCCACAGCCCGAGTTTCCCAGCAGCAGAAATCTCTGCTTCTCCTCCAGGGCTTTGGACTTGAGTCCCTCCCCACCAACAGCACTGACAAACAGCCGGGTCAAACATTTATTTACTCAAACCAGCACCCAGTCCTTGTGATTTCAGATGTGATTTTGTTTCCTGATTTTATCAGCATGAGCAGTTTGAATGGTTTTATAATTTGCCTGTGCTTCCATTTTATCACATCTGCCTCCCATCTGTTATTTTTATGTTTTTTTATGGTTTACATTCCAGTTCTCCTCTTCTCATGCCAGCAGCTTGACTGTAAAGCTGATGTCACCTCCTAGAAACTTATCACCTCTTTAAAAACCGTGTCTTGTGCAGGATGGCCCAAGAACCACCTGGAGAAGGACAGGTGGATCTGTTTTTAATGACTTTCTTTAGCTAGAGCCCACACAACCTCTCTACTCGGTGGTGTTCTCACTGCACCTCGCCAAAGTGCCACTGTTTGAACAGAGAGCGAGTGTGAACAAAAGCGTGGTGGTGCAGGGGGGTTTATCTGTGATACCCCACTGCACTGGGGACAAAGCGCAGCAGGGTGAGCACTCCAGGGCTCCAAGCCCCTCGCCGGGGCTCATCCCAAAGCACAGGGAGGCCCCAGGGAGGTTCCGTGGGCTGTCCAGGGCTGCAGGAGGGAGGGGGAAACCAAAGCCACCCTGGGCAGCTCCAGGCTGAGCAGTTCCCTGTCACACTCAAGAGATAAAACAATAACTTGGTGTCTGTAGCATGGCAGCCATCCTCCTCCTGGGCCAGGAGTGGCCACGAAACCTCCTGGAACCGCTGCGAATTGACTGCAGCTCGCCCTGGGCAGGTGGCTGCACATCAGCAATGTGAAAGGGCTGCAGGACCTGAGCGCTGATGCCAGCTTGGCATCAGGTGGCAGAACCCATAACGTGCAAAATAAATACAAATTTCCCTCCTGTTGTCTCCAGAGCTCAGCCTCCATAAACAACGGCTTTTTCTCCTTCTTTTCTAATTTCCCAAGCACGAGGATAATCGGGCCTGGCCCGCTCCCAACAGGGCTGTCGGAGCGGCGGAGTGAGCAGGGGCGGCGGCGAGGCTGGAGGAACGGGCGGGGAGGGAGGAATGAGTGTGCAAGGCGTGTGTAATGTGTGTGCAACGAGTGTGCAATGAGTGTGTAAGGAGTGTGTAATGTGTGTGCAACGAGTGTGCAACGAGTGTGCAACGAGTGTGCAATGTGTGTGCAGTGACTGTGCAACGAGTGTGAAATGAGTGTGCAACGAGTGTGCAATGAGTGTGTAAGGAGTGTGCAACGAGTGTGCAGTGACTGTGCAACGAATGTGCAGTGACTGTGCAACGAATGTGTAAGGAGTGTGCAAATGAGTGTGTAAATGAATGTGGAATGAGTGTGCAACGGGTGTGCAAATGAGTGTGTAAATGAATGTGGAATGAGTGTGCAACGGGTGTGCAAATGAGTGTGTAAATGAGCGTGCAATGGGTGTGCAACGAGTGTGTAAATGCGTGTGCAACGAGTGGCAAGTGAGCGTGCGACGAGTGTGTAAAATAAGTGCAACGAGTGGCAAATGAGTGTGCAGGAGCAATCGAACGCCGAAAATATCGATCGGCAGACTCGATATATCGATCACCGAGCTAATCGATCGGCAGTCACGATCAATCGATCGCCGATATAATCGATCACTCACTGCACACTCATTGCACACTTCCTGCACACTCATTTGCTCACTCCTTGCACACTCCTTGCACATTTACACACTCACTGCACACTCCTTACACACTCCTCACAGACTCCTTACACACTTCTTACACATTTACACCCTCCTCGCACACTCCTTACACACTCCTCACAGACTCCTTACACACTTCTTACACATTTACACACTCCTCGCACACTCCTTACACACTCCTTACACACTCCTTGCACATTTCTTACACACTCCTTGCACACTCGTTGCATACTCCTTACAAACTCTTTAAACACTTTTTGCACATTCCTTACGCACTCCTTGCATGAGCAATCGAGGGCTAAGCAATGGAGTGCGTAAGGAGTGTGTGAGGAGTGTGTGAGGAGTGTGCAGTGAGTGTGCAAATGAGTGTGCAAGAAGATGCAGCCAGCCACTAAAATGCAGAGGTTGAGGCAGCAATCAGTGCAGAGCTGCTGAACACCCTGCTGTGCAGCTGGGAGAGACTAATTGCTGATGAACCTCAGAGTCCGATAAAAATGTGCATAATTTAAATCATATTAAAACCATAAGCTGCTAAAACATCAATATTTAAACACCATCCCACCATCCCCTGCAGTGTCACCAGGGATCTTACAGGAACAGAAGATACTGCTGAACATAAAAGCAACAAAGGCGAAAGAATTGCCTGAAATATTTCTTTCACCAAATTCCTGACGTGGATTTGAATAAAAGTGTCTGACGGAAAAATGTTGCCCTGGGTGTTCTTCCTCTTGGTGCCAAATGTGTTCCTAGCCCCCGAGCAGGTAAAGCAGAGGCCAGAGCAATGCGTGGAGTTGTTTCTCAGTGGAGTAACTCCACAGGAGTGTGTGCCATGGGACGTGCTGGTGTCCTTTGTCCCTCTGTGACTGTCCCAGGGCAGGTCTCAGTGCCAGCCATGAGCCTGGGCAGAGCTGTCTGGGCTCAGCAGCCCCCGGGAAGCCAGGATAAACTGGGATGTGCCTTTTCCCATGGGGTTTTTATTGCTTTGACTGCTTCAAGAAACCAAGTCAGCACGAACACAACTGGGACTGAGTCAGGAGTGACTCAGAAGCTCCCAGGCCCGTGATGCTCAGTGTGTGCATCCAGCCCAAACACTCGCTTGAGAGAATTGGGGGTGGCTCCATCCAGAGAATGAATTTTAGCTGCCAATCCTGAGTCATTTATCACCGCCTCACACCGAGAGCTTCACACACCAAGCTGACTGGATGATGCAAAAGAAACCCTCATGGTTACACCAGGAGCCAGAAATTAGCTGATTTTTAAGGAGACCCTTGCACTGCCCAACCCAGAGCTCACCTGCTGAGGATAATTCATTTATCACCGAGAATCTGCCTGTGCTGTACAAGGTGTGCACGTGGCAAACCTCCATCATCTCCTCAGACACTCTGGGACACATACCATGAAATTTAACAAGGTGTGTCGCACACTGGGCTGTAACGCTGCAGCTGTGTGCACTAATTAGATCACACTCATTATCGCTCGTTCAATTTGCATTTGCAAAGGCGGTGCCAGCCCTGATTGATTGCCCCCACTTTGCATTCATTAGGAAGGTGGCCTCAGCACAGTGCTTTACAGCCTGTTTGCCACTGGAAACGCCAGTCAAACGCCTTGAACTGTGTCCCTCGATTAACAACATTTTGTAAACACAGTGCAGGCTGTGTGAGCCACCTGGCAGGTGACGGTGGGGCCGGGCAGCGCTGCTCCCCCTCCCTGCAGGCACAAACACCACTGGGATCCAAGGGCTGCTGACAGCTCAGCAGCACAGCAGGGACATCAGGGACCGTGTGCAGCACTCACCTCTCCCCTCAGATGTGACCGACAGAAATAAATGGGCCCGGCAGAGGGTTGGACTTTGCCACACCTGTGAAACTGGGGCACACAGAGGTGACCTCGGATTTTCCCTTCTTGTCCCCTCACAGCTGCAGAGCAGGATTTGCTCTGGTCCATCTCCTCTCCCCCTCCACTCCAGGCATCACAAACAACAGCCCCGATTTGCCACTGCCCCAGCCCAGAGCCCTCAACACCCTCTGCTCCCAGGGCCCCCCACGCTGCTGTCCCAGCTCAGCCCGTGGCCACCAGGCACTCGGGCTGCCCAAAGGAGGATGCTGGGCTTGCAGGGCAGCTCCTCAGCACAGCCTGTGCCGTGGGACAGCTGCCAGGCTGCATGCCAAGGTGATGCCATTCAGTGCTGGACTGATTTGGGGTTTTTTTTCCCTCACTCCCAGTGTTGCTAGGCTGCTGGCACTCAGCAGCTCCACAGCCAGCACGTTCAGCACACGAGCTGTCTCTTCAGCTCATTGCAAGGTGAAACACTGTCACTTTTCCCTTTTGCATATGCAGCGTGCACTGGGGAGTTCAGGTCTGTGCACAACAGATTTATTCAGCAGTAATCGTTTCATTTCTGCAGAGGAAATATGTTCCACTGCTCCTGCAGCTGACAGGCTCTGGCAGCAGTTGGAGACTGAGGTTCCAAAAGGAGGGAGAATATGTTTATGGGATGAACCACAGCTGTTTGCAGTATTGCCCTGCCCTAACAATTATTTTAATAGAAAGAATTCCTGGAGGGTTATTTGGCTTCACACGGTGAACATGTCATGTTCACAGCCACTGGTTCAGGTACCAGGCAAGAGAACCTCTCAAGACAGTTCTGCTCCTGTAAAGCATTTTTTTAAAGGCAGCAGGTTGAATGCCAGCCTGCTCACACGCCAGAAAATACTTGCTCCCGTGGGTAGCACAAGAAATGATAGGGAAACTGGTGCATTTACATAATCTGCATTATCATAAAGTTGTTTATCAGCATCACTGAGCTGCCCTGCACTCCCAGGGTGGAAGAAGAGATGTGCCCAGTGCAGACACAGAGCAGCTGAGCAAGTTCCTGCACAAGAGGGGAATCCCCTGGCTCCACACGTTTTTCCCTGAGGGAGAAGAGGCAGGATCTCCCCGAATTGTTCATGGTGCAGTGGTTTCCCTGGGTGCCTTCTCTGCCCCTGTGGAGCAGCTCCTGGAGGCAGAGGCTGGCCAGGCAGGCTGCAGGAGTGCAGAAGGGAGCATTGCTCCAGTGCTGCATCCCCATGATAAACTGGAGCCATTTAAAATTCAGCAGCATTGTGTAAATGTGTTGCTGCTTTGCCTCAGAAATAATCAGTCAAGACAGTCTCAGGCACTGCTGCTCATTAAATAAAACACCCAGATTCCTCCCTGAAGGGGAGGGCTCCTCAGGGACTGGCAATATTTTAGCCTGCTTGCCATCTGAGGGCTTTAAAATACTCCAGAAGCATTAATTAAGTCTCAGGACATGCCTGTGAGATGGAAGTTTAGCATTTATTCAGCAGTGAGCAGCACTGGGGCTGCAGGCTGGGGATGCTCCAGGACTGGGGAAGTTTGGATCCAGTACTGGGAATCTCAGAGAGCTGCTGGTGCCAGCACAAGGGAGAGGGGAGTTCCCAGGCTGCAGCTCCTGCCCTGGCCCAGCTGTGGGTGCCAGCTCAGCCCTGCTGCCAGCCTGGCATTCCCAAGCCTGCACTGCTCTGATGAGCCCTGGCAAACATCCGTGTCCTTCACTGAGAGCATCTCACACAAATGCTGGGATTTGGTTCAGGTGGCTTAATGAGAAAATGAGTAAATCCCTTCCTGGATTCTTATGTTCAAACCAGCTGTCCAAAATATGAGATATCTGAATTCCTTATAGCTTTAGGATGTTAGACCCTGTTTTCTCTCTGAAAATGCTCCTCTTTCAGTGCACAGGAGAGCTCAGGCTGTTCATCCCACCAATAAGACTTTAGTCACACATTTATGAATGTATAAATGGAAGTTAAATGCTTTAATACTTCTGTGGAAATAGATAAAATAGAGGAAAGCAGGAGTAAATAAAATCTGCCAAGTGATGCATCAGAAAGCTGTCCAGAAAAAAAAAAAAAAAGAAAGAAAAAAATTGAAAAAATATCCTGTAACTCTAAGGGAAAACAGGTGAGGGTTTGTGTCACCCAGCAGTGCTGCTCACATACAGAAATGCCATTTCTCACCTGATGATTTAGATGAGAAGCTCAGTGATTTTTGTCAGTGCCTTTGGTTTCTCTGCAGAGAATATTAGCACAGTGCTGCTGACAGCACGTCAATAACGGGGCAGGTAAACACTTGCACAGCATTAATTCTCTCAGCACTGTGAGATCCAGCACATGCATCATCACCATACGTCAGCAGGGACAATGTGAGCAGCAGCACGGTCTGAAACACCCCAGCGTGATCTGCTGCTGAGGGAGATTTCCATGGGGGAGCAGACAGTGCTTCAGCAGTTTCCCATGACAACAGCACACAGCTCCTGGCTGCTGGAATCTGCCCCAAACAGCCTCGCAGTGAGTGCTGGTGGTGTGGATGGGCACAGCCCTCAGCAGCCATGGGAGGGAAAAGGCAAGGGCAAGTGGAAAATCAAAGATTGAACCAGCACAGACCCGGCAGCCTCAGCCTCAGCTTCCCCTGGCTGCCCGGGGCTTGCTTTGGACCTGGCTCATTTGGGCCTTATGAATACTTCATTCCCCACTTAATTGCTTCAGTGCCAAGTTTTCCCTTGCTGCACTCCCTTCACCCCAGAAGGAGGCTGAAGAAGCCAAAATGATCTCCTGGACCATCCTCTGGCCACAGAACAGGGCTCCTGTTTGGGATCATCCAGTGATCTCTGACTCTCCAACAAAGCTGGCTCAGCATTGAGCAATCCATGTCTCTGTCTGCCTTCCATGTGTTTATCCAGGACACTACTAGATCTCGGAAAATTATTATGCACAAATATTTCTTAGATTATATTTTAGTCTTGACCATTTTCTCACTCCTTTTTTACATGGGGCTTTCACTCCTGTGACTTTATTCTACCAGCTCTGTTTAGTATCAAAGTATTCACTGGAGCAGCAAATTATACATGATTATTGGAGATTATTCACTGAGAGTGAAGAGATAAATGAATAATTAATTCTCATTATTAGCACTGTAGCCCTGTTGCCTGGAGGCCTCTGTGAAACCAGGACCCCATTGCTTTAGGTGCTGTAGCAGCAAACAGGGACAGGCAGTTCTTGCTCCCAAAGGGCTCAGCCTGGAGAGGGGAGAGCTCAGGGAAAGGTGAAGAGAGATGTGCTGGGCTGGGACAGCGTTTCAGAGCCTGGGGTGTGCCCTGAGGAAATGCCCAGGGGTTCCCTCGTTTCCTTTGTGTGCTGGGTGGGAAGGATGAGCTCCCCAGAGCTCATCACCCTCACCCACAAACACCAGGGACTGCTCTTAACGCCCTCTCACAGCACCACTGGTCTTTCTGTTATTTCTTAGGCTTATCCTGATCTTTGGCTTAGAGGGTTTTTGAGCCTCAGCTCCAGCCTCTAATTCAGGAAGGTGAAACACAGTGCTGAAGCTGCTGGGGAGAAGGCAGCAAGGAGCAAAACCCCAAGGGGGAAGAGTTTCCTCCCTCCTGCCAGGGCTGGAGGAGATCAGTGTGATGTATAACCATGGAACTCCCCCAAAGCACACACAAATAAAACAGGGAACAGGCTGTAAAATTGGTTGGAGCTGGAAAATGAATGATCTCTTGTCAACTATTTAAAAGCAATCCAGTAATGTGAACAATCAGAAGTGAAGAAAAATCAATACACTTTTCATGGTGCTGAAATGGAAAATAAGTGGGATTTTACTCTGGCAAAATCCATGCAAACAAAACCCAGCAAATTAATTGTGCTTGTCAATGAACATGGTCATGTCTCCTGCAGCAGAACCAGCCCCAGAGTGCTCTGTTCAGCCCCACGCTGTGCTAGTGATGCAGCAGAAATCCCACTGGTGTCGGTGGCACGATAGAGAATTATGAACCATTGTGTGTTATTCCCAACACACTCGGTTTGTTTAACAAATAATTCCTCGAGGAAGGCTGCAAGGAAAGCAAGCAGACAGTGGAGCACAGCAGGGACAGCCCAGCCCCTATTTCCACACACAAAATTCAGACAAAGCAGCAGAGCAGAGCAAAGCATCACATCCCTGCCAGACAATTGGAGGCATGATTAGAGTGGCCATTTCCACACCCCAAATTGCAGCCAGCTCCTGACTTTGGTAACAGGGGAGAAGTGGCCTTGAGGGTACAGGAAGAAGCTCCTGTAGCAGCTCAGGAGATGTGGGAGCCCTTCCCAGAAAGTTTGATGGGAATTGGAAGGGGAACCATGGGGAGGAATCCAAGGGGAGGCTGATCAGGGGGTCCAGTGCAGTCCTGCAGAGCTTCACAGAGCCACACAACTCCTCTGGCAGGTCAGTGCCAGGCACGCACAGACAGACCCAGCAGTGCTCCTTTCCAAACCTTCCTCTGCTGCTGGACACAAGAACTACAAACAGCACGGAAATTAGAGACTGGCAGTGGCTGAATGAGAGCTGCCAGATGTGCAGCCACATCTGGGCCTTGGCCAGGCCTGTGTTTGGCATTACTGGAGCTCACAACTATTCAGCAACCCTCCCTCTGTATCCCAGCAGCAAGGGCCATGCCTGGCTCTGCCCAAGATGGGACTTGAGGTACGAGGGGGAGAAATTCTAGCAAGCCTAGCTCATTTCTTCTCGTTGAGACAAAAACTCTTTAATCTCAGCTGCATTTGGCCAAGTTGTGAGGAAACATCGGTAACTTTGTGAACACAAACGCCCCCGTGCAGCTGAGCTCTGAGCAGCGCTACCCGGGACACGGATCCGCGCCCTCCTGCAGCACCTCCAGCACTGCAAACAAAGGTTTTCCCCATTTAGTCAAGCCTGTGGGCTCTAATCTCCTACAACCACCGCCGGTTATTTTTAGGTTTCCCCCGGACCGATGCTCCCCAGCTCGGGTTGTGTCTGTGCCGAGGCGCTGCCGCCGCTCCGCGGTCCCGGGCGGAGCCGGCAGGTCCCGAGCTGCGCATCCCCTTGGGCCCCTTGGATCCCTGCTGCTGCCGCAGGGTTCGGATCAGCGCATCCCCTTGGATCCCTGCTGGTGCCGCAGGGTTCGGATCAGCGCATCCCCTTCATCCCCTTCTCATCCCCTTCACCCCGTTCTGCCCGCAGGGCTCAGACCAGCTGGATCCCTCCTGCTGCTGATGGAGCAGGTTCGGGTCCTGCACGTTCTCTGCCCGCCCCGAGGGACCCGCCCGGTGTGGCGGTGACTCCTGGTGGCCTGGGCAGGGACAGGAGTGACCCGGCTCAGCCTCCAGCACCTCCCTCCGGCACAGAGACAGCTCTGACATCTCACACCCCCCGCGCCTGGGCTCTGACAGTTCACAGCAGACCCGGCTCGGACATTCCCAGTGTGTTCTGCGGTAAATTAACCAGGCGAGAGCAGAGCGGGACCCCCCTGGCTGGGACAGAGGCAGCATTTGCTCCCGGCTGTGCTGGCAGGGTTACCCACGCACAGCCTGCTCGTGAGAGCCACCAGACCATCGCACTCCATTCCTGTATTTCCACTGCCACCTTCTGTACGGAAGAGGAAGCCTCTGAGTTCAGCAGCTCCGAGGAATGAAACCGGAAAATTCTTCCCCCACCACCCCCGTGGAAAAACTCAGTCACTATTGAAATTAAACACCGAAGGATTTACATTTTCAGTAGCTCAACAGCACACTGAGTTGTGTGCTGGAGACACCCACAGGTGCCAAAACCTTCTAATTTTACAAAAAAAGTACATCAGCCTCACTTGGTGTTTGTCATAAATTCGTGCAGTTTCTGGGGTGGGATGTAATGGGTGAGAGGAATAAACATACACTATTATAAAAAAAAGCATAAGTCTGGCTATAAATATCAAAACCTCATGCCAAATAAATTCATAGGGCTATGATTAAAGTATGTGATCAGCAACAGTTGTTTTGTTTTTTTTTTTTCTCTGCGTCATCCTGAGCCTCTCCCAGCCTGAGGCTGCAGTGTCCTGGCTGTGCCATGGAACACACACCTCATCCTTGAGGACTGCACTGCATCCAACCACCCAAAAGACTGCAGGAAACCTTTACCCTGAATAGCTTTTTTATATCATATCAAGAGTTTGCAGCAATTAAAAAAAAAAAAAAAAACAAAACAAAACCCAGTTGGATTTTCTTGTCCCCAGTTTCAATTTCAAATATTAAGAACAAACCTGATTTTATCAGCTGATGCCTTGCTCAGTTGAGCCACACAGAGCCGCTGTCACAGGACAGAGCAGGAGCTTTGCAGAGCTGTATCCCTGGAGGGGCTCAAGGCCAGACTGGAGAAGGCTCTGGCACCTGAGCCAGGTGCTGTCCCTGCCCCTATCACGGTGATCTTTAAACTTCCCTCCTAACCCAAAGCATTCCGTGATTTCACTCGTCCCTCTGCTTTCCTACAGTGCCTAGAAAATTACTTGATTACTTGATTAATTACATTCAGGAGGCTTTCCACTAAGCACTATTCAGCATGATTATCTGGTGCCTCCAGACTTTCATTAGAGAGACAGACAAGGTCTTATCTTCCCTGATAGCTGCCCCACGCTGCCCTGCCAGATCTGATAAGCTCTGGAGATGATTTGGAGCAGCCTCAGAACATCCAACCACTTTTAATTGGGGTCAGTGTCTTCACATCTGCAGAGCTGCTGTGACTGAGTGATGGAGTTGCTCTGCTCTGTGATCAGAGCAGATCCGTGGCACAGAGAGGATCCAGAGCACACAGAGGAGGTGCTGGGGCAGGGGGATCATCCCACCATGGTTCCAGCCCCTCCCTGTGCCCAGCTCTGGCTCTGCTCACACCGCAGTTTGCTGCCCAGAGCAGCCAGGGACTCAGGGCTGTGGAAAGCTGGAACCCAGCGAATTAAAGACTCCAAGCAAACTCCTCCAGAACCTGGATTTAGGTTCTTATTTCCACAACACTCACAGTTTGTTTAAACTCGAGAAGTGAGTGAAGCAATTCTGGCTGAGCAGCCTGTTTTGAGTTTGTTTTCCAGCTGTCTGCAGTATTTGAGTCTCCCTCCCACCAAACTTTAGAGTCCAGATTCTGTGGGAAACTTTCCAAATTCTGGCTGGACTACTCAACCATTAATTCCCAACTTGCCCATCTGTCAGGTCTGGAAAATATTTCTTTAAATCCTTTAAAACACATGTCCAAACTGCTTGTTTATCTGTCAACATTGTCTCACACTATTTAATTTTAAAGCTTAGCTTTTTAAACCTCTCAAGGCTGACCCTGCTCTGACCACGAGGAGCTGTCAGTAACTTTTTACCATGTTGAAACTGCCTGTGGTACCAGACAGGCTGCGTGCCCACTGGCCGCGCTCCGAGCTGCTCAGATCCTCCCACATCAGCCTTTCCCCTAACCCCTGGTAAAAAAAAAAAAAAAAAAAAAAAAAAAAAAAAAAAAAAAAAAAAAAAAAAAAAAAAAGGGATTTGAAAGGAGGCTGAGGGGCTGAGGAGCTGGAGAGAGAAAATGCAATTTCTGTGTTAGTTTCCCCGGGCTGTCCAGAGGCAGGCAGGAGCCTGCTGCCCCGGGGGTGCTCACACACAGAATTGTCCCCTGTTCACACGGAGCTTTACGGGACGCTGATTTCAGCTCAGACACAGCAGTTGTCTCGGTTAAATCACCGAGTGTTTGCCGGCTCCTGGCTGCTCCGGTCTCAGACATTTCCCCGTTTCCCATCCCTGTGCTCCGATATTGCTCTGCTCCCACTGCCTCGGCTCAGCCCCGTTCCGCGCCCTCACCCGGTTTGAAAAGCAAACTTCCCAAAAAGCTCCTCTAAAGCCGCACACACAGAGTAGGTATATGGACACAAAATATGTTATTTATTGTGAATTTTGCAAAGACACATTTAAGCAACAAAATATACATTTGTGAACCTTTAGTTTTATACATAACAATCTGCTACCATAGCAATAAATTAAATATACATTATTTACAACAGACATAGGTCACCAGAAACTACAAAGCACTGCCTCTCTACATCAAAAATAAACTTTGTCAGATACATTTCTTCAAGATTTATTTTCACTCTATAAACTCTCTTCACATTCTGTGATATAAATCCAGCATTTCCCTTTTGCAGTGCTACATTCACTGGAGGCGATGAAAGCATGCTGGGGGCAGAGGTGGAGCAGAACCGGGACCGGACAGGGGGAACCGGGACGGGACAGGGAGAACAGGGACCCGGACAGGGAGAACAGGGACCCGGACAGAGGGAACCGGGACCGACTGGGGAACCGGGACCGGCAGAGGGAACCGGGACAGACAGGGGAAACCGGGACAGACAGCGGTACCGGGAGCTGCCCCGGCTTTGGGGGAACCGGCACCGAGCACCTCCCGCAGCACCGAGATCCCAGCCCGGGCGCTGCCCCTCTGTGGCAAAAACATCTCTTGGCCCCTCACCTGCCTCTCTTGAAGACCCTCAAAACTCTGCAAAGAAACTGAGTTTGTGCTTAGAACACCCTGCTTCCTTCAGAAAAATAAAAATTAAAAATAAAAAGCACTTGTGTGTTGTGCTTTGGCTCCGGGGGTTGGAGAAAATGCAGGTACGAGCCAGGCGCTGTCCCGAGCGGAGCAGGAGCGGGAGCGGGGACAGGGACAGGAGCAGGGACGGGAGCAGGAGCAGCAGCAGGAGCAGGAGCAGGAGCAGCAGCTCTGTGCAGCCCCCATGGAGGGAGGGATGCTGCGGAGGGAGAAGGGTCCCAGCCCGCTCTGCACAAGGACTCGCATCCAGCGGTGCCAGATGTGGAGCTGCAGCCGAGCCTGCCCCGGGCCAGGAGCTGCTCCGAGCCCGGGGCTGCAGCAGCAGCGGGCAGGGACCAGGACCGAGACCGGGACCGGGACCGGCAGCAAAGGAAGGGGAGCAGCCCCGGCACAGGAGCGCTCTCACACTGGGGGCTTCCCCATCACCCCCGAGGCCGTTCTGAGCCCCCTCTGCTCCCTCTGCAATGGCACTGCTGAGGTTGTGTGCACGGAAACAGCGGAACCAGAACGGGAAATGCACTGCCCGATAATTCTAGTGTCAGTTAAGGATCCTTTCCTTTGTATATATAGATATATATACTTTATACATATATATATGTATATATATCTCCCTTTTTTATATGTATAGATGTATAAGTGTCACTTGTAAGCACAAAACATTTTGCAAAATACAATACAGGAACAGCTTCGCCCACTGCTGGAAATGCAGGAGTCCCCGGGATGCAGCAGAAGCATTCCTCAGCCCCAGAACCGCCCCGGGACAGTCCAGGACAGCACAGGACAGTCCAGGACAGCCCCGGGACAGTCCAGAACCGCCCTGGGACAGTCCAGAACAGCCCGGGACAGCCCAGGACAGCCTGGGCGGGACCAGCCCGGGCAGCTCTGGGGCCGGGCCGGACCGGACCGTGCAAACCCAGCTGCTGGGGGGGGTTACAGCAGGGTCTGGGCTGCTGGAAATGTCCCGCAGGAGCCACAAACCTCGTGGCAGACCCCGGCCCCACCTCTGTTCCAGCACACAGGGACAAACCCAGAGCACTGAACGCCCCCTGAGGCTTCACACTGTTCTGCCTGTTAGTCCCGTTCGAGTAATTCCCAAATCCATCCAGGTCAAAAAGGAAAGCCACAGTTTCAAATTAAAAAAAAAAAGAAAAAAAAAACCAAAAAAAAAACAAGCAACAAAACAACCGAAAATGGCAAAGCAGCTGACAGTAGCCACTGCATCGTGTGCTGAAAGATCTCACGGAGATCAACACCCACAGCAATGACGACATCTACAGAACCGAGGGACTGCTCCGAGGGCAGGGCAGACCCAGAGCAGACCTGGGAGCAGCCACTGCATCAGCCAGTGCTTCACTGGGCAGCTTCAGGGAGCCAAAGCTTCTGGGAGGAGAAGTGGGGCTGGGTTTGGAAGTGCTGCTGAAGCATCATCAGACAAGCGCTGAACAGCAGAGTGTGATCCGAGACTCCTACAGCTGCGGGCTGGGCTGAGCTCACTGCATGCTGCTCTGCCACGGGGAACTCAAGGCTGGAACTCTGAACTGCACCAGGCTGGGAGCCCATGGAGTTCCTGACATTTACACAGCACTTAGGGCCAGTCAAACTGCTCCTTGCCTTTTCACAGCTGCTCTCCTCCTTTAACCTGGCTCCTCTCCCATCACTGCAGCCTTCCCAGATGGGTTAATTACAGCAGAGCACCGATGTGAACAGGACTGTAAGGCTCTGGGGGAGCACCTCCCTGCAGGACCAGGGTGAGCACAGCAGCCTCTGCTTGGCTCGGCTCAGCTCTGGCCCGGGACACGACAGGGGGCAGGGCAGGTGATGGTTGGATCCCATTGCCCCAGAGAGGGGAGCAGGAGCAGCCCCAGCAGCACAGCTCTGCACCCAGCTCCCAAAGCTGTCAGGCACCCCGTGCCCCTGGAGCACCCCTGGGGGAAGGTGACTTTGGCACTCAAAGCCCTGTGCTCAGTAGGAATCACAAACTCGAAGAACTGTGTTCACTTGAGACTGAGAACCTGATTTCATGAGGGTTCCCAAAGGTCCCAGGCTGTGGGGACAGGGGGATATCTCTGCAGCATCGTGGCCTGTCTTCCAGAAAACGGCCAAGGGAAATCTGTGAGCAATGTGAAATCTACGGACAGGCTTCAGGGAGCTTCACAGGAAGCTCCATAAAGGAGCAAAAGGATTTCTTGGCATGTTGAGAGAGGTATTTTCTGGGGAAGGGCATTATGGGAAAGTTCCCTTTGCAGAATCTGTAATCCTTCCAGAATAACAAGAGCTTGCTCAAAAGCAGCAGGACAGACTCTGCAAGGGCTGGAGCAGCCTAATGCCTCACAAATCGCTGCAGCTCTATGCATTTGCTTGCCTGGTGACCCAAGCCACAGGGCAAAGCAGAGCCAGCAGGTAAATCCCCTCTGGTTCCAGCTCCAGAAAAGCTGAAGCTGTGACAGTGCCCAGCCCTAGCTCTGGGTCACCGTTCCCAGGCTGTGCCCAGTGTCAGGCAGGGACAAAGCAGGGAGGAGGAACCTGCCGAGGAGGAGGAGCTGGCTGCAGCCCCAGCTCCCCTGCCTGGCCGAGCCTCTTGTGCAAGAAACTGAGGAGGTTTGGAGGGAGGGGCTGCCTCTGCCCCCAGGGTTTTGGGGTGTAGGTAGGATCTGGGGGATGCCTGGACAGACACTGCAGACCCCACTCCAGGGAGAGCTGCCCAGGAGCCCCCCAGGGAGGTTTTGCCCCATTGCCCCCAGAGAAGAGAACAGCCAACAAATTGCAAATTGCCCCAGAGCCACTAACACTAACTTTGGCCTGACCCCCCCACCCTTCAAAAAACAAACATAAACCCCTGATTCCCACTGATAACTGCAAATAAAGCATGGAGGGACCTCAACTATGCAGAGGTCTCTCCTGCTGCCCCTCTGCCCGGGAGGAGCTGCCAGGCAGCCCAGGGAGAGGGGGAGTGTGGGCAAGCCCAGGGTGAGGCAGCACAGCACAGGAGGGGCTGTGGCCCTGGCCAGGGGTGTGTGACAGGGCACAGCAGCTGGCCAGGCGCTGCTCCCTGCCAGGACAGGGTGGGAGCTCTTTTCTGGTGTAGCAGGCAGCAGCAGGCGAGGGCACCTCGCTGCCCAGGGCCGGGCGTGCGTGGTCCCATGGGGGGTTGGAGGTTTTTCCCTTGGTTGAAACGCTCTGTGCAAAGAAGAAAAGGTTAAAGGCGTCAGGAGTGTGGAAGGAGAATAATCCCAGCCCTGAGGGTGGGAAGCACCTGTCCCAGGGAGGGAGCTGCCCTTCCCCAACCCTAACCCATCACTGCCGGGCTGTGGGGCAAGGAAACTCAGTGATGGGGTGAAAATCCCAGCTTTTTGAGATCCCTGCTTTCAGAAATGTAAATTCCTCTCATTCCAAGTTCTATGGGCTCTTCTGCTCACATGACACCCTTAATTTCATGGAACAGAACCCAGGTAAATTCCACTGGGCCCTTTACCTCTGCCCATGAAATCCATCCCATGAATCTTCCATTTCCCCTCGGATTTTTGGGATGGGTAAGGGCCTGCACTGCCCTTCCACCCCAGAGCCCTCAAATGTGGAGATGGGCACCAGTGTTTGACAAAGATTAACTGGGAAAAATGCAACCTGACCCTGGGAGCTGCAGAGAGGAACAGGAAAAGCTGCACTGGTGGGTGCAGAGCTGTCACCAGCCCCTGCCTTTCCCTCACTCACCTACAGCAGCCTTTAAGGGGCCCCAAGGTACAGGATGGACCCCACAAGCAATAACAAGCAGTGTGAGAGCCTTTTTGCACAAAACAAAACACATCAACACTCACCTGCAGGTCCATGACTTCCTCCTGCTAGTGGCTCTATGTGAAAGAACAGAACATGGGGGGGTTGCACACAAACCATTCACAAAATCCCTTCTCTTGTCTCCCCCAGGGGCTCCCCCAGACCCCCATGGCAGGCAGGGAGGAGGGCCCAGCATCCCCCAGGCACAGCCCTGGCACCCACCATGCTGGAGCTGCCATGGCTCAGCTTGTCAAAGCGAAACTTCAGGTTGGACCTTGGAGAGTTTCTGTTCTTCAGATCTGCTGGGGGGAGAGCACAAAGAAAAAACAACAATAATAAACTGGGAACAAAAATATTTGCTGCAGTGCTGGCTGCACTCGCCCAGATAGGCACTTTAATAGGCTGTCAGGAGTGCTACCAATATTTAGTCTGCCTTGGCTGAATGTTTGGCAAAAGCTGTACATTAAGTGTTTGAGATGGAACAAATTGAGGCTTAATTACATTTCACAGTCTTTCTCCTGGAAATGCCACTGAAAAGGCTACAAGGAATGACTGATCCATATAATGTATGGGTGGATTTTCATGTTCTTGGCAGGAAAAATACTAAATAAACACTTCAAGAATTAAAAGGGGCTGGTTTAAGGCTTCCAAAAATCATCAATGAAATAAGGAGGAGGACCTGTGTGTGCTGAGGCACAAAAAGCCTGCCTGCACTCCGTGGCCCCATTCTGCCTGCAGTACTCTCAGTCTCAGAGCTGTTTGGGTCTATCTGTGCTTCCTGGCTGTGTCAGAAGCAGCTCCCCAGCTGCCAGTGTCCCACTCTGGATGCTGGTGCCCTGTGGCTCTCTGTGGCTCGAGGAGTCAGAGCCATGGGATTTGTGACTGCAGCCATCCCTGTGTCACTGCACTGCCACCCAGAGCTGCTCCTGCCTGTTCTGCCCCTCAGAGCTGCCCCTCAGTGTGGAAATGATCCGACTGAAATGGATGGAGCTGGTGAGAGGGCTGGCAGGACAGCAATGGAGCCAGGGCCACGGGAAGCTGCTCGTTGATTAAATAATTGTGAGTCATGGCCCAGCCTCTGGAGACTGAGTTTCCACGACTACTGCACATGCCTGTCAGGGGGGACAGAGGGAACAAAGCCACAGCAAGAGCCACCTCTGCACTCTAATTGAGAGAGGAAACAAATTCCCCATGCAAGTACAGAGCTACAGCTCATGGGGCCCTCTCTGCAGAACACCCTGTCAGGATGGGGCTGCCCCAAACCCCCTGGGTGTCTGTTCTGCCAGGGCGAGCACAGCTGCTGCTCCTCCATCCCAGAGCCACAGAACCCATCCCAAACCATTTCAGAACCACAGATCTCATCCCATCCCATCCCAACTCATCCCAGAGCCATAGACCCCATCCCAAACCATCCCAGAGCCACAGGCCTCATCCCATCCCAGAGCCACAGACCCCATCCCATCCCAACTCATCCCAGAGCCACAGACCCCATCCCAGAGCCACAGACCCTATCCCAAACCATCCCAGAGCCACAGACCCCATCCCAAACCATCCCATCCCAGAGCACAGACCTCATCCCATCCCATCCCCAAGCCACAGACCCCATCTCATCCCTGAGCCACAGACCCTATCCCAAACCATCCCAGAGCCACAGACCCCATCCCATTATTCCACCCCATCCCATTATCCCATCCCATCATTCCAGAGCCCATCTCAGCCCAGCCCTGCAGAGCCCAGGGCTCTGTGTGGCTCAGGAGGGAGGCAGGGCCGCTGCCAGGGGCAGGGTGGCTGTCACCCACCCGTGGGGCTCCTGCTCATGATGACGGGGGTGGCCGTGGTGCCCGCGCCGGGGCTGTCGCTGCCGGGGGAAGCGCTGTACACAAACACGTCCTGCCTGAAGGGCGACGCCGTGGAGGGCTGGCTCCCCTGCTCACAGACACAGCACACGGCTCTGCTGGTCCCCTCAGCCCGCAGTGCCTGGGCACCCCTGCCCAGCCCACCCTGGGCATCCCAAGGCTCGGGGGGTGTCACAGAATGCTTTGGGTTCTTGCTTTGGAAGGGACTTTAAGGACCCCCTAATCATCCCCTCCCTGCCATAGGCAGTGTCACCTCCCACCAGACCAGGCTGGCCCAGGTGCCCTGGGCACCTCCAGGGATGAGGCAGCCACCACAGCCCAGTGCCCCTCCAGGCACACCCACCCTCCTCCTCCTCACTGCAGAGACGGGGGGAGCAGTGAGAGGCAGCAGGGGGCTGGCAGTGCCAGCAAAGCCACAGACCCCATCATCCCAGCCAGCTCGGGGTCTGGGGTGCGAGGGATGTGTGCGGGATGCTCCGGGACGTACCACGCTGTCGTACTCCTCCAGGGTCTCGCTCTCCCCCGCCGTGCTGCTGAAGCTGCTGGTGCTGGAGGAGGAACGGGAGATGTTCGACCGCCCGTTCTCTTTCAGCTTGACCAAAGGCCTGGGGAGAGGCGGAACGAAGCAAGGGCGGGGGCTGTCACCAGGGGATGGCGACCCTGGGCTCTGACGGGGGCAGACCCTGCTGCACGCCCCAGGAATGAACCTTCCGGGGTGCTTCAGCCGCTCCCAAAGCGGGGGATGAGGCACCGGGTGGGTGCCCTGGTGGAGCTGACTTTGCCTTGGCAGGGAGGGACAGGCACAGCCTTCTGTGCCCGGGGGATTTGGGCAGCCTCGGGCAAACGCTGCTCTTTGCTCTTCTTTGTACAGACCAAAAAGGAGCTGTGCTCACCAGAACCTTTTCTCCCTTAATATCAAACTTATTTACAGTAAAATTTAGATATGGTTTTCTCTGGCAAATTCCCTGATGTCTGTCGAGCTGGGGTGGAAGGAGGACGGGCTCCTCCTGGCTCACCTGTCTTTGTTGGGGCATATTTCAGGGGAGCTGGGGTTGGACGAGGTTTCAGATTTCATCTCTTGGGAAGAATGTCCTAAGTCTGGTGTCTTCTGGGCTCCAGAAACGCTGTCACTGAGGGCATAAAGGGACAGGTTGCACGAGTGATACAAGAGACATCAAAAGGATGGTCAGACTGTACTGCCCAATACCAACTGTGAGAGTTTACAGAGGATGGATGTTCAACAGCCACCACCACAAACTCACCACCTTGTCCTGCTCTCGGCCTGGCTCTCTGAGGTGGTGTGCAGGCGGGGGAACAGCCCTGAGCGGCGCTTGATGGGGCTCCTGGACTGGTTCTTGGCAGCAGCAGCCGGGACAGGGGGCTGGCAGCAGAGAACAGTCCGGGTTTGAGAGCCCAGCTCTGCTGGGAGCTCGGACCCAACACCCTGTCAGGAGCTGCACTGCCTGTGCATCCAAAACCACACAATGCCAGAACTTCTCTTCTACCTCCTTTCACCTTGGGACCAAAACCCCAGGAAGTTTATATTTGGTTCTTGCACAAAATGAGCCCAACCTGAACGAGGCACCCGAATTGACAGCCTGCTCAAGCCTCCCCTCACCCCTGCCCGCGCTGCCCACGCAGGAGACAGCCAGGCTGCATCAGCAGAACAGTGACCGTCGGGCTGTGGAGGGGTGTGAGGGAGGGACAGAGGGACATGGGGACATGGGGACAGGCTCACCGAGAAGGTGGTCTTGGTGACGTCGCCGCTGTTGTGTGCGATGCCGCCGCTGAGGCTGCCGGGGATGCCAGCCCCGTGGTGCCTCTTCTGGCTGCCCACCATGGTCTCCATCGAGTGGCTGCGCACCCGGATGGCTCTCTGTGGCACAGGGGACAGGGCCATCACCACACAGCGAGTGCTGTCCCCAGACTCCTCCCAGCTTCAGCATAAGGGAGACAAACCTGTCTGTGCCTCCCTGAGAGCAAGCACACCCCACAAGAGCGCACTCAGACAGAGCCCTGGCAGTGCAGCTGGGCAAGGGCTGCCTTGGGCATCCCCACTGCCACCACAGCACCAGTGTGAACTGCAGCTGTGGCTTCTGGTTTGGTGTATCCAGCTCTGGAAGGGACTGGAGATGAGCTGTGCAGCACTGGCCCCACAGCAAACACAAGTTCTCCCTGTTTTGATCTTCACTTTTCCCTTCCCTCACTCTCCACATCAGCCACCTCTCCATTCTCTCCTCAGCTCTTCCCCCAGCCATGGCTGCTGCTCCTCCAGCCCCTAATAAAGGGTAAATAACCATGGCAGGCTGAACTGAAGGTGCCAGCACTGCACCTGCAGCACCAGGCTGTTTGCTGTGCCCCACGGTCACAGAGACACAGGGGACCCACACCAGGGCAAGGGGAATCTGCAGCCCTGAGCTCTCACCAAGCCTGCAGTGCTGATGAGCACAGCCCCAGCAGCCCCTCCTGCCCATCCAATAATGAACATCAAGCCAGAGTCCATCAGACTGAATTTATTGGGGTCAGCAGCAATTCATACACAGTTTCTCAGGCAAAAGTGACCATTGCTTTGCTGACAAGCAGCAGCCACAGGCACTCACAGTCTGCAGGCTCCTGCCCGGGGCTGTGGGACTCTGTGAGCTTCCCCAACACCCCAGCCCTGAGGAGTGGCCCCTTCCCCCACAGAAGAGGCAAAGGCACCTCTCAGTCACTCAGAGCCCGGCAGAACCGAGCTCTGCTCACCCCTGAGAGCTGAACGAGGGGATGGGTCTGCAGCCTGGGTCGTGGGTGTGAGGCAGCAGGCAGAAAGATTCGATGGGGATGAGGTCTGAGCCCCTGCAGCCCTCCTCCACCTGGTCCTGCCCCGTCACTCGGACAGGGCACGGTGCAGGATGTAAGCCAGCAGGGAGCCCAGCAGCGCGGGCCAGAGGCGACCAACACCGGCCACGGGGCTCACCTCCCACCCCAGCACTGCCTGCAAGCCAAGAGAGCACGGTCTGTCCCCTCAAAACCTGAGGGACTGGCAGCAGCTCCATCCCTGCACAGCCCACACCTGAACAGACACACCTGAGCCTCTGCAGCGGGGTCTGGGGACCTGGGCACCGCTCCTCCCCAGCCCCATCCTGTGGGACAGCGTGAGGTGGCTCGTTCACCAGCCTCACTTCCCTGTGCTATAGAAATAACCTGAGATAAGCAGGAGCTGTTCCAGCACAGCCACAGCCAGGACAGTGACACGCCCAGTGCCAGCGCCCTCCACACCTCAGACACCTGGCAATGGCTCAAACCCTCAGGCTGCTGCCCCTCCTCTCCAGGGATGTCCCAGCCAGTCACTGTCCTTGCTCCTAGGGACAGAGTTTACTCCACAGCACTTTACTCATTCCTTTTCCTCCAGCCCTGCTTTCCTCGCACTCACCCAGTCTCCCTGGCACACTCAGCTCCATTTCCCCCCTCCACATCCAGCACCTTTCTTTCTATCTCTGTTTTAAGCACCACGACCAGCAGCTCCCACCCACCTCAGGCACCCCTCCCGAGCCCTGTGCCACAGCAGGGACAGCCAGCAGCCAGCAGGTGAGCAGGACAGGTGCTGCCCCAGCAGAGCACGGCTGCAGGCACTCCCTGTGGCAGGGGACGGGGCTGAGACCCCTCTGGGGACACAAGAAATGCTGCAGCTCGCTGCTGGAGAGGTGCTCGGGAGCTCTGGAGGAGTCATTCCAGTGCAGGCACTCCCCAGCAATGTGACCCTGCCAGCTGATGCTGCTCCCACTGGGACCAGCTGGGGCACTGGGCAGGCTGAGCAGGCAGTGGTGGCAGCAGCCCCCAGCTCCTCCTGCCACCCTCCCCTCGGGGTGACCTCTTGTTCCCTAAATGCGCTTTGCCAACCCCGGGTGTGCTTCAGCTGTGCTGTTGCCAAGGACAGGGCTTACCTTGAAGGACTCCAGGAAGCCTCCATGACCCCCGTTCTCCAGCTTGTCCTCCTCGGGCCCCAGCCCCAGCATGGTCTGGGTGTGCCCGTGCAGCTCGTCGTGGAGGTTGTCCAGCAGGGCAGCCCGTGTGCGGTCCTGCAGGGCACAGAGGGCTCAGCCAGGCTGCAGGGCTCTGATCCCTGGCACCAGCTCAGCCAGGCTCCATGGCTCTGATCCCCTGGCACCAGCTTGTGGATCCTCCAGGGTTCTGATCCCCTGGCACCAGCTCAGCCCCCTCCAGGGCAGTGCCCATGGTCACCATGCCCTCGTCCCTGCCAGCACTGACCCCGAGGCTTTGAGGAGGAATGGCAGAGCTCCCCAAAGCCAGCCTCACCTCCAGCTTGGCAAACTTGTCAGACTTGCAGCAGGCGTTCTCAGCGTTGATGAGCTTGGTCAGCAGGAACTCCCGGAACTCAGGGCTCTGCAGGGAGAGACCCAAGGGGGAAAACACTCACCACTCCCTGTATGTCTCGTGCCACAGCTGCACCAACCCAAAACCCAAACTCACAGCCCCCAGCAGCCCCTCCAGATGTGGAAGCATTGGTGGAAAGCCCCAGGTGGGTTTGAGGTGCTCACCTGCACCAGCACCACTGCTGCCATGCTCAGGTCATGCCATGCAGTGGTGCATGGCCACTCACCCCACCATAAACACCAGGGGCCTCAATGGAAACCAAAATTAATGCAGATCCATTCCAGAAGTCCTATTTCCCCCAAGCATTTCCCCAAGATGCTTGGAAACATCCTGGACATGCACATCTACTTTTTTTTACAGCTTGGAACAAGCTCCCCTCTGAGCTCCTACCTTCTGGAACACTGGTGGGCTTGGCAGGGGTGGACCAAAGGAGGGGACATCTTCCCGGGCTGTGACTGACACCTGGGGATCAAGAGACACGTTTGTCCCAGGGAGGCAGCAGGAGAGCAGGGTTTATGCCACCTGCACCCAGGTGATGTGTCAGACTGCTCCAAGGCGCATCCAAACACTGAGGAGCACCAAAGCTCCTTAACAAATGAGCTGTTTTACAAACATGTATTTCATGTGCTGATACACACACGTCACATAACACACCTGTGTGCACCTGTGTGTGTGTTCAGCACACAGGGACAGTCCCCACCAGGTTAACATCCCTGAGCACGGTGTAAGTGCCTGGGCAGCTGTGCCAGGGCCTCACCACCCCCACAGGGAGGAATTTCCTCCCAGTCTCCAGTCTAACCCTGCCTTTTGCAAGTGGGAAGCCATTCCTCCTTGTCCTGTCCCTCCATGCCCTGGTGAAAGGATGCTGAGGCAGAGCTGGGTGGTGACATGGGGACTGCCCTCACCTTGTAGGCTGTGTTGTCCCCCTCGGGGTTCTCCACCTGCACCACGATGTAGGCGTGCAGGAAGTTGGAGGCGATCATGTCTGGGACAAACGGCGTGTTCTCCTCTTGGAAGATAATTGCCACGATGTCATTGCCAATGTGCCTCTTCCTCTGGAGCTGCAGGGAAAGGGAGAGCACTGGGGCAGCAAAACCAGGCAGGTTCTGCTCCTGCAGGGGCAAGTGCCAGTGCAGGCTGGGGAGCCAAGGAGCCACTTCCCACAGTGCCAGGGTTTGGCACTGGGCAGGGTCAGTGCATCCCCACTCAGACCCCTCTGTGCAAGCAACCTCATCCCTCTTACTTGCTGTGTGTCTCCTTCAGTAAAAGGCAGCTTTGTGGAGACATGAAACATGATCTCTCTGTCCCTGAACACCGTGTACACAGACTCGGCTCCCGTCTGCCCATGGCTGACATCCAGGCCTCCTCGAAAACTGCACATCAGGGGAAAGAAACCGAGAGATATTAATTGAGAGCTTCACAGAGAGCACCAGTGGCTGTCAGGGACAGGCTGAGGGAACAGCCCAGCTCGTTTATCTTTATCTAGCAGCGAGCAAATGGCAAAGAACAAACCGTGCGTCATGTGCTGCAGCCAGCCCGGAATACAGGCTGCACACAGGGCAGGGCTGGCCGGGCAGGGCTGGCCACAGCCAGGGGCACAGCTGGGCCCTCACCATCCCTGCCCAGCACCGGGGTCTCTGCCGCCGTGGCCACTGCAGTGACTGCCCCGAGGCACGGCACATTTCCACAGACTTCCTTCCACCCATGGCTGAATATAGCCAGATTTTATCACAACCTCAAAGCTGCAGGAAAAGAAGTTTTTCTTTCTTGGCAGCTCAAATTTTTTTTAAACTCCCCCAGCTTTGAAAAACAAGCCAAAGCTATATTTGCTTCTGCTCCGCACATCCCGCTCATAAGCGAGATGACTTCTGTTCTCACACGGAGATATTTTTACATATGACATGGTCTCTTGTTAATGCATTTGTAAAATCATCCTTTTTATCTAACTTACCCTTTGAAGTCCTGGAGAGTTATGGTGTCTCCCAGAAAACTTAGGAAGTTCTTGAAGGCAGTGCTCTCCTCATTATTGCCAAACAGCTCCTCCTCTTGGGTCTACAAAACACGGGGTGCATCTGCTGGCAGCCCCAAATTTCCTGCCTGTCCAATCCCCTGCCACCTCCAGCTCCATCCACGGGCTCCCTGGGGTCTGACCAGCCCCTTGCTCCATGCACAGCCACAGGCTGCTCCCCACCAGCCACCAGCCCCATCCTTGGGCTGTCACAGCCTGCTCAGCACCCAGGACAGCCCAGGGTAAACTGCTGAGAGCCTCTCCTGAGCCCCAGCAAGGATGATATCCGGGAAACACCAAACCAGAAGTGGATCCTCTGTTGAAAAATCCCTGCTCATCTCACACTTGCTGTATTTCAAAACAATGAGACCCTAATTATGGTCTTGAATGAGTCACTCAATCCATCCCAAAGCGCAGTAAGATAATTACAGTGCCTGTCAGGGTAATTCTCAGTGAGTTCTGAGTGTGAGCTCTGCACTCCCCATCCAGAGTCCCCTGCTAATGACAGCACTTCCAGCAAGCCCACAGTCCCTCCAGACAAACATAGCTGTTTAGCTGTCTAAACATATATCTGATTAAAATACCACGCCTGCTAAAATCCCTTTTCACATCCGCTTTTCCCTACAGCAGCTTGTGGGCTGATTTCCACACTGAGACTTCTCAATCACGTAATTTTCTAATGAGTGGGGAAAACACCCGGGCAATGAGAAGCACAGTCAGTGAGGACATCCAGTGACACGAGGTGTGCCCGTGGCAGAATCAAGAGGTGAGTCTGTGCTCATGAGCACGGGGACAACTCACCTGCCTGAACTTCTGGTAGATCACACCAAACTTGAACGTGTTGTTGACCTCATGCTCATCATAAGACACTATCATCTGGGATGCCTGCAGGAAAGCAAAATGCCAATTGTTTCCTCTGGTGGTTCAAAATGTGGTGGCCAAAAGGTGAGGGGTGAGGAGAGCCCACCAGAGCTGCTGCAGGGTACAACAGCTGGGCAGCACCCGGGGAGGGAAGGGGGAAAGAAGCCAAATTCCCACATAATTAGGCTAAAAGGTTTTCAACAGTGGCCCTGGGCGTGGCTGTCTGTCCCTGCAGAGCACACTGGGCAGGTTACCTCACCTTGGGGTAGAGAACCGGGTTGAACTTCAGCCCCGAGGCATCGTCACAGAAAGCCTGTGGGGAAGGGGGGAGAGCAGTCAGTGCCAGGTCCTTGGCCAGAACCTCGTGAATGTCTAACAAAGAAGCCAAACACGGCCTCCCACAGCAGCAGCTCCACAGCCTCTCACTGGGCTGCCCCCTGGTCGGGCTGAGGATGCAGCAAGCCAAGCCCAAGGTCTCTCCACATCAAATGAGCTCCAGTTCCTCTCCTCGTTGGGATCAGCAGGAAACCAACAGCAGGGCCAGCACACAGCACCACCCACGTGCCCCTTGAGCTGAGAGCCCAGGCACTGCTGCCCAACACTGCCCAGCACATCCCAGTGCTGCCCAACACATCCCAGCACTGCCCAGCGCTGCCCAACACACCCCAGCAAATCCCAACAGTGCCTGATGTGCCCTGGCACAGGCTTTGCCTCATTTGTCCCAGCCAAGCCAGGCAATTCACCTTTGCAATCTGGGGGATGCTCGGGAGTTTGCTGAATCCTGCCAGTGGAATCCTTTCATGCAATGTCTTCACTTTGGACCTAGCAAAGAAACAGCAAGGAGCAGACAGATGTCAGAGTGTCTACAGCAAAGCAACACCCACTGCTGGGAAACTGATGTGCTGATGTGGGGTCTGGTTAGTGAGCAAAGGCTCAATTTGTCTTCTCATCTCTGCAGCCCTTAAAATATTCATAGTTTGGAGGGAAATGACACAATGGTTCAGACATGCTGGGCCCTGTCAGCTTATGGAGGGATGTGACTGGTGTTATCCCAGGGAGGATTAAACCCACTGAGGTTTACATCCAGTTCCAGCGGGTTTAGCAACAGATCAAAGTCTCCCGTTCATTATCAGGTTTAGGCAGCCCCAGCCCAGTCCCAGGGATGCTGCCACTGCCTCCCATCCCAGCCAGGCCCCCTCCACATGCTGCCAGTCCAGCTCAAGCCCTTGCTGTACAAACAGAACCAGGAACTCCTAAACACAGGATATTTTGTTAAACAAAGCTTTTTTCTCCCCATACCTGAGTATAACCCTTAAATACTCTGTGCCATCTGTCTCCTCGCACTTCACAGAAAGGATCAGATTTCCGAGGCTGCTGGCTGTACAGTAGAAATTTAAATGGTCCTAAAAATAGAAAACAGCGCGTTAGCAGCCAGGGAGCAACTCGCCCATGGCAAGGACACTGCCTGGACACTCACCTGCCACCCCAACCCCTGCCAGGACCAGGGCTGCCATACAGGGACAGAGGACACAGGGCCAATGTCCCCACTTGTGTGGCCAGGGCCATGTGTGGCCACCACTGCCATGCTGGGAACCCGCCCGTGCCTCCCTTTACAAAGAGGGAAATGGTAAAACTTGCCCATTTTTGCTCACAAACTGAGAGTTCTCTTAGTCACAGGTGTGCAGCTTTGAGCCCCAGGCGAGGAACCCACCTTGCCCAGGAAGTGCTTGCGGTAGGCTCTGGCCTCCCCCTTGCACTCCAGCTTGTAGCCATAGGTGCTGGGGCTGAGGTTCTCCTCCTCCTCCTCGCAGATGCTGCTGTCAGACGAGGTGGGTGTGCCAAGGTTTTCGGGGTCTTCTATCCAGTACCCCCCAAACTGGGGCAGGATGATCAGCGGGTATGGGCTGCCCTTCTCCAGGATCTGCAGGGACAGGGAGGGTCAGACAGGGCAGGGCTGGGGATGGGATGCAGAGCTCACTGCCCCGTGTTTTGCCCCCCTACTGCAGCAATCCCAGCCCGGGTACCAGCAGGGGCAAATCCAGCCCCTCTCTGAAACCTCTGTCTCAGAAGAGTGCTCCTGAGGAAAAGCCAAAATCCACAAAGCTAGGGAGGGAGGGAGGGAGGAACATGCTTTATGCAGCTCCTCTCAGAACAGAATCTCCACCAATTCCTCTGCCATCAGCAATTTTGGAAAGGCATTCACCAGAAGGAGTTCAGGGGGTTCAGGGCACCCACCTCGTCAATGCTGGGGTATGGGATGTAGTCTTCCTGGAAAAAGGAACCAAAACACCATCTATGACCATCTGTTCCCCAGCAGCTGTCCCTTAAAACCCCAGCCCTGCCACCCAGCCCAGGGAGTGCCTCCAGCAGCTGCTGGTCCCTCACAGGGAGGCCAAGCCCTGCCTAGAGGGAGTTCCTCTGCAGCTTCTCAGTGTGGTGGCAAACCCCAGCCCTTCTGCACAGCTGGAGGCTGAAACGCACCAGTCTGGACATCAGGCTGGATTAGGGATTTACAGGCACCGTGCTCCCATCTCTGCCAGTCAATCAGTGCCTTCTTTTTAGATTACATCTAAATCCTGTCCAGCCCCTTGAGTGACTGTCCCTGCCGATCACATTAAACCTCTGGGAGGAGGGGGGACACTTGAAGGGATCCCCTCGAGAAACAAAAATCAACCAACCTTGTGTTTTTGGCTTCCAGACTTCTGTTCTTCCAGTTTTGGTGCCTGTTTGGAACAAAATGAGTGCATCAAATAACGTAGATGCTTTTTCCAACATGGAGGGTCGGTTCACCAACACGAGGGTATTTTGCTACACAGAGATCCCTCCTGAGCTGGGAGGGGGGGGTCTGCTCCTGGGACAGCTCCCAGCCCTGCTGGTGCCTCTGCTCTTGGCCCTCTGCCCTCAGGGGCTCTGCTGGGACAAATATCCCAAGTCACTGGCATGCACATGCTGCTCACCTGCATTTTTTCCAGCATTTCGAAGAATTCTGCTGACTGAAAAGGAAAGAAGGAAATCTACTTTTTGGATAAAAGCAGACACAAGGCAAGCCAGTCCAAGCCACACCACAGCAGGGACACAGGGCCCCCACCCCGAGCTCCTGTCCTGCTCCTGAATGTGGCACCAGGAGCTCCCACCCAGCCCAGCCTGGGGCTCAGCATCACTGCTGCAGGTGCCCTTGCCAGAAGCCCTTGACTCCCACAGACTCTGAGCTTTGTGCACGGAGTCTTGAATCATTTATTTTCCTAATCACAGCAGCGCTGGTGAATCTGCTGCCAGCGGTGCTGGGCTGCCCAGTGCAGGGTTAATCCCCGTGTGCCAAAGGAACTAAAGAGATTATTCAGCTGCTCCAATTAGAAACCCTGCTCCTGCTGCCTGGCTCCAGGGGCTGGGGACAGGAGCTGCAGCCTGCACACACGCGGGGTGAGTGGCCCTGCACCCGGGGAGAGGGGCTCAGGGAGAAGGAGCCAGCAGAGCAGGCACAGCCCACCATCACCGCTCCGTGGAGCTGCCAGGACCTGGCTGATGGGCTCTCCCTCTGCCACGGGAACCCCAGGTAACCCTGTTCCCACCCTGATCTACCTGCACTGCCCAGCGGGGACGGCTCCTGTGCTCCCTGGAGCTGCTCCGAGGAGCAGCACCCCTCCAGTGCAGCACCCACACGCTGGGCTGGCTGGGCAGTCCTGATCCCTCTCCCAGCCCTTCCTGCCGCCAGGTACACACCAATAAATTTCCCAGCCAAGCCAGGGCTGTAAATGCGGCACTCCCAGTGAACCCGAAGTGGCTTTTCTGGAGGCGTGGCGCACCCGCCCCGTCCCTTCTCTCAGCCCTCGTTCCACCCAGCCCGGCTCCGCTCCCGGCCGAGGGGAGAGGGAAAAGTGAGATCAGCAGCTCCCATCCTCCATCCATCCATCCCATCCTCCATCCATCCATCCCATCCTCCATCCATCCATCCCATCCCGGCTCTCAGGAACGGCTCGCGGGAGAAACGGGCGTGATTTGGGGCAAAAAAAAGGATCATGGAAAGGCACGGGGGATGATTTTTAGTGAGCTCTTAGGGTAGACTGGATTTCTCAAAAGACAAAAAATAGAGGATAAAACAGAGGAGGGAATGAAGTAATGAAAATCAAAGGAAAAGAAAACTCTGAGAGAGATCTTTTTTCCTTTAATATTTGTGGTGAGCAAAGGTCGGATTTACAGCACAAGCAGCCTGTGGCTGCCAGCACAGGTGGGGCAGCTGTGGCTTGGACACAGCCCTGGCTGTTTCCAGCTTTAGACCATGCCTGTCCTCACCTACCGTCCCTGTGGGAGTCGAAAAGAAAAACCCCATGCTCAGACAGCTCAGACAGGACAGGGACAGGAGGACAGGTACAGCAGGACAGGCACGGCAGGACAGGGACAGCAGAACAGGTACGGCAGGACAGGCACGGCAGGACAGGCACGGCAGGACAGCTGCCTTGTTTTTTCAGAGGGTGGCTCCCCTGGCAGGCACAGCGCCCGGAACAGGTTGGGCAGGACAGGTGAGGCTCTGCAGGGCAGGTGCCCGCTGGGATGCACAGCTCCACAGCTGCAGCCCCAGGCGGGATGCCCGGCCCGGGGCGGGGACACAGGACACGGTGTGTGCCCCGCGCTGGCCCCGAGCCCCCGGCCCGCTGCAGGGAGCGCTGCTGGAAGGACAAGCAGCCCCGGGACCCAGCCCGGCTGGGCAGCGCCGCTCGCGTTGTGTAACGGGGATGGCACCGGCGGAGAGGGGGATGGAGGAACGGGCTGAGCTCCAGACACCGCCCACTGCTGCTCCAGCAGCCCCGCTCCGTGCAGCCGCTGCGCCGGAGCGCTGCTCCCACCAGCCCGGCTTTCCCACGCCAGGCCCGGCGCTCTCACCTTCATGGTCGGCGGGGCCGTGAGCGGCGGGGACAGCGGCCGCTCCGGGACCGTCACATCCGCGCTGTTCAGCAGCTCCTGCTTCCTGGAAAACCAAACACGGGCACGTCAGCTCCCCCGGGCCGAGCCAGCACACGGGGCAGGAGACAGCAGGAGATAAGGGCTATCTCCCTTGGTAAAGGCGGGTGGGCAGCTGCCTGAGCAGTAACATCTGGAATCTGGGAAAAAACCCAGCGGACAGTGTGAGGAGGTGATAGAAGTCACCAGAAGAGCCCGTGCCCAGGGTGGGCTCTGGGTTTCTGCGGCAGCCCATCCCCACCAGGGCAGGACCTGCGGCTCAGCAGCCTTGTGGCACCAAAGGAGGCTCGGGGACACCCAGGGACACCCCAGCGCGGCTTTGGAGGGACCGCTCTGAGAGCCCCTCTGCCGACACAGCACCGGCACCCGATTTGGAAACACCAAGAGCCACCATGAAGATGCAGGACTCCAGGAAAGCAGAAAGCAGCTCCTGTGCCACGGAGCTGTCAAGGCAGTCCCTCCCAAAAGTCCCCTAAGCTTTGGACAAGCACGCCCTCAGCCCTCCCCTGAACAAAATCCCCGTCCCTCTCCCGGGCAGGCAGCCACGCCATCACGCACAGCACTGCCAGATGCTCCTCCGGGAGTCAGAAAATCTGAGATTTAATTTAGTTTCCTCTTGTCCCTGCCAGGTTAGTCCTGCAGAAACCGGGCCAAAACGTCCAACTGTTTATCTCTCCGTAACGAGGTTTGGTTCCCATGGCAGCGCGCCCCGGGATGGCTCCGCTCAGCGCAGCGCGCCCGGCACCGGCACCGATCCCTGCCGGGGCCTCTGCGGAGCACGCAGCTCTGCCAGGGGACACCCCGAGCTCTGTCCTGACCACCCCGAGCTCTGCCAGCCCCTGCCCTCGCCACCAGCCCCACCGCGGGCCCTGCCCTCCCATCCCCTCCTGCCAAGCCCCAGCGTTGTCACAGCAGGTGACAATCACGGGGTGCCTGCAGCCCCTCCCCAGCAGGGCCCTGCGCCGTGGGAATGCCGAGGGGATGAAGTGGGAAGGCGGAAAGGAGGCAGCAGGGATGCTGGGAAGGCAAAGTGGGACCAGCAGCATCATCCTCCTCGCTCATCATCCTCCTCCCAGCCAGGGCAGTCACGGCACCACCCGGGCTGTGCCAGCCACATGGGCTTGGCCACGGGCACGGCGGGAAATACCCTCCATTGTGTCCAAACGCGACTCCAGAACAAGAACTGATGTTTCACATTACATTAAACCAAAATAAACCTTCCTTCTCTCTTTTTGATATCAGAGCAGCTTACATTTACATTATTACACCTCATTTGAGCTCCTGGCGCCTTCCGGTTCTTCAATGCAAGAAATTAATTGGAGCAATGTGGGACAGTAGCAGAATTCCTGTCCTGCCCACCCATACTGTTTATCAAGCTCCTTCCCTTTCTGCTCTCCACAACCTCACCATGTCTCTACTGCCGAAAAACGCCGAGGATGACAGATTTTCCCTGTTTGCTCTTTGACTTTCTAGGACAATAAAGCACAGCCTGATCTGGAGCAAACCACTCATCCCCTGCTCTCCTTGCTTTGAACCCCGAGCTCTGCCTGATTGCACTCAGCCGCACAGTGGCCTCAAAGGCATAGAACAGACACGACTTCGAAAAGATTAAAGTTACAGGGATGCGCACAAATAATTTGATTTGATCTGGGATTTGTAGTGGGTTGCCATAGCATCATATTCTAACTATTATAAAATCACCCAACTTAACAACATGTTCCTCTGTCACATGCTGGCTGCTTCTTTGGGGCCAAACTGCTGGAACTGCTCCTGCAGTTCCGGGAGAGCAAAACAAGCCCATCCCCACACCGCTCGGAACGGGCTCTGCTGTGGATCTGCCGTGGTAAAGTCCAGGCACAGACGCCGATGATTCAGCCCGCCACCAGCTGGGGTTAAGGGCCGGCCCATTTCCCAAACCGACTGCCCCCAGGGGGTGATAAATGAATCATGAGGACGATTAGAATGTCTTTGTGCAGCCTCGGGGATCCCCCTGCAGCGACCCCGGAGCCATCGGGGGCTCTCAGCACGGTGACCCAGGTGACACCCAGGGTGTCTGCGAGGGCAGAGGCACAGCAGAGGTGGCAGGTGCCCGCTCCAGCCAGGACGGGCTCTGGGGACAGCGGGCAGCTCCCAGGCACCACGGGGGACACGCAGCTCCAGCGCTGACAACACAACCAAAGGTGCCAGCGCTGTGCTCGCTCCCTAAGGGGACACCTGGCAGGTACCGGGGGGCTCTGCCTGCCCCTAATGCCCCTAATGCCCCCTGGCCACGGCCACAGCCCCAGGATGGGCCAGAGCATCCTCCGGAGCTGGGCACCAGCCTCACCAGAAGGAAACGTGGGCATCACTTCCATAATTTCATTTCTTTGTTTTTCTCATTAGGCAAATTAGGAGAGAAGGAGAAGAGAGAATTAGAATCCTGCATACTTAGTAAATCTAATTAAGGAAATACCTTAATGCAGTTATGGCAGGGCCGACTGCAGGGTTTCCGAACAGAGGCTGAGATCACCCAGATCTGAGATCACTGTGCTCTGGGGACCTGTTGCCAGCCCTCACAGGCAAATCCCACCTGCCAAGGGCTCCTGGCTCCTTCCAAAGGGGGAGAAAATGGGGATTTTTTTCCCCTCATTTTGGGGGAAAGCATGGGCACTGGTGAGCTCCCAACACAGCAAGGGCAGGTGAGATCTTTCTCTTTAAAGCACCCCTGATCACAGTCCTAAAGCACCTTCAAATTAATATCCTGTATTTGGTAAACTGCACGGACATACTGAAATTCTGATTGAAAAGTCCTGTTCAGCTCAGAGCCAAGGCTGCCTGGGCCCTTGCAGTGTTCCCATCCAGACCCTGGCTCCGAGTGCACACTCCTCTCTGCTCTCTCAAGACAAAGCCTAATGAAAAACCCCTAATGCCTCCCACTTTGTCCATCTGGTTTGTTTCCCAGACAGGCTCTAAATCAGCACAGTGCATTTAGATAAATCACAGGGGAGGGGAGATACCAACATATTACCTGACATGGAGGAACGCTCCACAACTTGTGGCTGTGCCTCTGCCCATGTCACGATGTGCAAATGAGACGGGAGCATCCCAGGTTACCTGCATGCCTGTGCTTAATTCCACAGATCAAACCTGGCCTGAGGAGGCACCAAACTCCTGCAGCAACAAGTTCTGCCTGTCAGATGCCTCATCCTTGAGAAGGTCAGCAATGACTCTCCTGTAAATTAACAGCCTCTATTTTTGGACTCATCATTTTTTATCCTTGATGGGCATCACCTTGCCAGCTGCTTCCTTCTTCATTTGTTTAATATTCCATGCCTGGTCTCATAAGTTCTCAGAGGGGACTGTGCTTCCATATCACTTTCCATCCTCGCCCTGCCTGGGTTTAGCCCTGTCCCCAGAGCAGTGGGAGGTGGGCACAGGCTGCTCGTCCTCCCTCTGAGCCCCCACACAACTGGGGCTGACCCCTGGCTCCTGGGACACGAGCACCTGCTGACACCAGGCACAGCAGCAGTGGCCAGGAGCCCTCGCCAAGCTGCTCACAAATTACAAAAAAAAAAAAAAAAAGCTCAACCAAAACTGTGAGGTTTTTGCAACACAGACAAGGGCACCTTGCTGTGAGTTTACACCTGGAAATCTGCAGTGAGAGCCTGAATGAAGAACCTTGCCCTGACTTTGAGCAGCTCTCCACCCAATCCCAGGATGCCAGGCAGGCAAGATCTCGCTGCATCATCACTCATCCCAGGGAGGACAGCAGCAGAGGACATGCACTGCTGCAGGCTCCCACTGATGTCACACAGTCGTGGGGCTCCAGAATCCCCCCAGACGTGGGGTCCAGCCCAGGCCCTCAGTGCTGCAGAGCTGCCAGACCCTCAGACAGAGCCTCTGCCATGGAACATCTTCCCTAGAAACTGATTTACCTCGTTATGTCCTGGCTCAGCCTAGCCCTATTCAGCAGTGTTGCCTTCTCACATCAAAGCCTGAGAGTCAGCAAAAAGAAAAAAAAAAAAAGTGCAGCATTTTCTCATCTACCTTTCTTGCAATAAATTCTGTATTTGCAAAGTGCCAGCCTGCACCTGCACACACACTGTCCTTGGAGCGGGACCGCAGCCCTGCTCACAGAAAGGTGACATTTAACTGCCAGTGGGCTTGGCTTTAATTGCCCCTTGGAACAGCAAACAAACATTGTTGAGCAGTTCAGAGAGTCCCACATGGAGCAGGAGGGATCCCTGCTGCCTGCACTGGCCACGGGGGCCCCGCTGCACCACCCTGCTGGGGAGGAGCTGACTTTGCACCTCTGCAGGCCCTGGAACCCTTCCCACTGGCCAAGGGCTTCCCACCGGGCCGGGCCGGGCCAGGACAGTGAGGCTCCATGTGCAAGCAATGGTGAAAAGAAGTTTTAATGCTTTACACAACGTGCTGCCTACTCTCCCTTGCAGGAACAGAGAAAGTGGCAATTTCCTGCAGATCTGGGTAAATCAGCCAAGGCACTTGCAGACATTTTCAGACCAGAAGGCTCGTCTGATCCTATTCCTGCCAAACCCCAGCCTGGAGCCTCGGGCAGCCGTTTCTGAGCTGATTCAATAATTTGCAAATTGCAGAGAGCAGCTCCCAGAAACCAGCGTGTCCAAACGCCGTGGGACTGATGCCAAGGGGCAAAGGGAGCCTGTGGGTGGAGAAGTGCCCCACACCAGGGCACCCAGCCCCAGCTCTCCCCTGGGGGAGCGCAGCCACCTGAGCATCACCTCACCTGCTTGTGGGACAGTCAGGGAAATTCATTTAGATAGAAATACAGTTCCAAATCCCAGAGCAAAACAGGAGCAAGGAGGAGCCCCCAGCAGCAGCAGCCCCCTCAGACTCAGCTCAGGTGAGCAGGGCAGGCACAGGTGAGTGCAGGTAAGCATCACCCAGCTCTGCCAGGGGAGCCTGCTGTGTTGTGCTGCACTTTGCTGGGCTGCTAACAAGGAAGGGACCTGGGCCACCACAGACTCTGCAGCTGCCACTGATCCTGCCAGGCTTGCATATGGCTCATGGAAAGCAAAATTCAATTGCAAATGCAGAACAAAGACTGAATGTAGGAGGGAAAAAGCAAATAGGAGCAGGTGGAGGAACAGAGTCCCTTTTGACGATGCCGCTAGCAGTCCCTTCCTTTTCCTGCAGATTATGTCACTTTGATGGCCCTGGCAGCTTGCATAAGATGAAACAACCACCGTAAAGCACTGCTTGAATTCTTGCAATCACTCCCGTGGAGGCTCCTCAGTCCATGGCAGACAGAAAAAAACCTCCTCAGGGTCCTGTTCTCCCCTTGAGATGTCTGTGTGATTCTTGTACTCAGTAAACCCCACAGCAAGAGGCACACTGAGACGCTTTGTGCACAACATGATGCTGGGAAAAAAAAACAAAAAGGAAAACCAGATTCACACATCACGGGGCAGATTCCTGTGCAAGTTCAGAGCCAGGTTTTTTCTAAGCACTCCAGTGTCATGCTGAGCTCATTCACAGAAACCTGGGACCTGGGGGAAGGACAGCTCTTTGGCAGAGTCTTGCTCGGTGTGACCAGTAAAGCACTCCCTGCCCTTGAGGCAAATGCAGGACTGGCCAAGGAGTTCCAGCGGGGGAACAACATCCAGAGGGTCACTGGGGCCCCCACCAGCGTCACTCTGGCTGGGACAGTCCCAGGCACGGGGGGCTCTGTTCCACAAATGAAAGGGGCAGAGACTTCAGGTCACCCCCAGCCATTACTGCTGCTCACCCAGGACCTGCAGGTTGGTTTTTTCCAACTGTTCTGCTTTGATGATCTACCTAATAACCCAGCAAGGGAGAGGAAAATATCCCAAACCAGTGACACAGGAACTCCTCAGGAACGTTCAGTCTTTAGAGCATCACTGAAATCCTGCTCTGCATGGCACCAAGGCAATGTCCCTATGCCAGCAGCACTGGAAAATGGGGTGCAAACCCTGCAACCCACAACTGATGGCTGACAAAAAGCTTCATCCTCAGTCACCTCACTCTGATTTTTCATGCTTATAGATTAGGGAGTGGGAGAATATTTTACAATAACGATTCCAAATAATCAATTCTTCATTCGAGTTTGGCACAAAATCACAAATTGAACCAAGAAAAAAAGGAACAAAAAAACCCCTCAGCCTGCAGCGGTGCCCATATTGCTTCCACCCCGAACCAGAGGTGCACACACTGCGAGGTTCGGGTGCATATTTCTGACTATTTTTAACACCCAAGTTGCCAGAGCAGCAGAGTCCTGCAGGAGCAAACGCCGTGCCCGGGGCAGCCCGCAGAGATCAGCGCGGGGTCAATCTGCGAGGCCGCGGCGGCTCCCGAGCGGCGCGGGGGGAGCGGCCCCGGGGAGCAGATGCCAGCTCGCACCGCCCTGCGAGCGGCCAGGCCGCTCCTACGGCACAAAGTTGGACACCAAGTACAGCCCGTGGGCTCGGCAATGAAAGATGAAACCGCTCGTCAGCTGTTCCCGGCGCAGACAAAGCTGCGGGGCCGAGCCACAGCGGATCCGCCGGCACGGGAGCCCGAGGGGCCCCGAGGATCGCGCTGCTCCTGCCGCCGGTGCCGGGGCTCACCTGGCCCGGGAGCACGGCCCCCGCACCCCCAGCACCGGGCGGGCCCGGTAATGCCGGTAATTCCGGTAATCTCGGTGCCCGGCTCCGCCACCGCTGCCAGAGCACAGCGCCAGCGGGTCACGGCACTGCCGGTACCGGCTGCCCGCTCCCCCGCACCGCTCCCGGACACACAGCCAGCGGGTCACGGCACTGCCGGGACCGGCCGCCCGCCCCCCCGCACC
>VXBI01008681.1:831980-855879 GCA_013397375.1 Toxostoma redivivum | reverse complement strand
CCCCCCCCCGCCCGAAACCTCCCCCCGCCGCTCCCGCGTCTCCCCGCAGCCCCCGAGCGCTGCCCGGCCGGCGGTACCAAGCGCTGCCCGGCGGTACCGAGCGCTGCCCGGTGCCCGCGGCGTCACCNCGGTAACGAGCGCGGGGCCGGTAACGGGAGCGGGGCCGGTAATAACGGGAGAGGGGCCGGTAATAACGGAACCCGCGGAATGGCCGCAGCTCTGCTCCCCTCCCCTCAGGCCGGGGGCCGGGGGTGTGTCCGCAGCCCCCCGGACACCCCCGGGCCGGCTCTGCGGGCGGGCGGGGCTCTGAGCGCGTCACGGGCCCGGGCACCGACCGTGCGCGGTGCAGCCTCCGGGGCACCCCGGTACCGAGGCTTTCCCGGCCGCCACAGCCCGGGCTGCTCACGGGGCCAAGTGCCAGCACTCGCTCCGGCCCCACAGGCGGGCTCCTCACCGCAGCCAGCCCCGCAGGAAGCCCCGGCTGGTGCCAGCCCGGCTCTGCCATCGCTCCGCCAGGGCCAGCATCCCTCCCCCCGAGCCCAGGCTGCAGCACCGGGACAGCACGGGGCCTCCAGCCTGGCGCTCACACCGGGAGCTGACACACAGCTCCCTCGGGAAATGAATTCTTTTTTTTATTAAGTAAACTGTAAATTATCTACTTCTCACCTCAGCACCTTTCCCTGGAAGTCCTTGTTGCCGTGGTGATAAAACACCCAGGTCCCTCTGCCCCCCTTTATCTCACCTTTCTTCTGTGCCAGTTTAATTTTCACAGGAACTAGACACGGCACTTTGAGCAACTTCCCAGTCCGAGGGATGAAAGCCCCATCCCGTCCCTGCCGGCAGCAGGTGTGAGATCATACATGAGAACATCCACCCAGCACACGGGACTGGCACCTGCCCAAAGCTACTGCTTCTCCTTATCCCTGCAGCCATCAGGAACTGTCAGAACGATCCTCCTGCACCTGGTCCAGCCCCCTGCCCCGGGTGGGTTTAACCAGCCTGGCCTCAGAGCAGGGAGGGCAGAACCTCTCTGGCAGTGGCTGCTCTGAGTGTCACAGCCAGGGCTTGGGTTTGTTCCTGCCACAACCAGGAATCTGTTGGGGGGCACACACAGGCTGCAGGCAGCCACATCCACCATCCACTGAAGCAGGACCTGAGCAGCTCCTGGGGAAATGGTGGGAAAGGCCCCCTGCTCCTCATCCACAGAGCAGGAGCTGCCTGGAAACCCCCAGCTGGGGCGGTCAATCATTAACAACGCATGGGGCTCCCCTGGCAAAGCCTGTAATAAATGTGTTTGCTCAGGAGGAACAGCTTGCAGAGGCCACAGAACACATCTGGCAGGGAGCAGCCTCGTCCTGCCTGCCGCCCTCCTGCTTCAGCCACCTCCCCTGCCTGCCACCCTCCTGCAGGAGATCAACTCAACTCAACTGATAACCTCCCTTCTGGCCTTCTCTATCTAAATGTTTCAGCAGAATCTCTAATCAGATGGATTCTTTAAATGCAACAACAAAATCCCTATCATCACCATAATCTCTTTCTGTAAATCAGATAAAAACAGGCGTGATGTTATTTTTGTCAACACACCACATGAATTCACCCCAGATGAACCAGACAGCATTTCAGTGTCACCACAGCACCCATCCTGACCTACACCATGCACGTGGAGCACTCTAGAGAATCAAAACTCAGTATTTTTGTATTTCACCACATCTCGGGGTCCCTGGGGACACAGAGGCAGCAGCAATTCCAGCAGACAAGTGTTGAGGTGCCCACTTCCTCACGGGAAAATGTCCAACTCATTCTCCAAAAATTCCAAAATACATTTCTGTCTCCTCAGAACAACATCAGATGATGCCAAACTCTGAACAGTGGTGAGAGAACCTAAGTGGGTAAGAGGAATGAATCCTGCTAAACCTGAGTGCTACCTGCATTGCCAAGCCTTTCAATAAAGTTTTTGGTGGATCAACAGATCTCTTCCTGCAGAAAATACCTGTCTGCTTTCCTTCAAGCTGCAGCTGTCAGTCTGATAAATTTCTCAGGCACAGAAGAGAAAAAAAATTAGATCCTATTTCTGTGCCAAATTACACCAATTCTCCAGCACCTCATTAGTTTCCAGTTAATGGAGGGGGAGGGGGGTTAATTTAAAATATTCTCACATTAAACAGGCAGATTCAAATTTCATTGAGTCTCTGTCTCCGGAGACATTTCCCCCATCTCTCCTCCCCTTTTCCAGGCAAGTTAAGTATTAATCTCCTCCTGGTTTATGCTGAAGTGGCTTTGTATTGATTTTTAAAGATGTTCAATTCTCTCCTATTTGGAAACAGACAAACACTTTGGGCAGAAACTCAGCCAGGTTCCCTCTCCATCCAAACATGGCCCAGCCCACAATTGCATCTGGACTCACTGCAGCTGATTTGTAATTTATAGGCTGAGGATAATAGACAATAGATGGTGCGGGGCTGAGGTGGGCTGGGGTGGGCTCCAGGGTGGCAGGGATGCCCAGGAAGGCACACAGGGCAGCAGGGCTGGTGCACCTGGATGCTGCCACCCTGCCTCGCCCCCTCCAGCCCCACCCAACCTCCCGTTCCTGCAGTGATGCCACCAAAGCACCCATCACCCTCCTGAATGCTGGCAATAGGGGTCCTGTCAGGGCCAGCACCCCCAAAACCTCCCCAGATGTCCCAAGGGACATCTCCAAAACAGATCACTGCAGTTCAAGAGACTCCAAGTCTCCATCCTTCCTTTAAAACATTCACCCCTTCAGTCACTAAATTACCTCCAGGGTAAGCAGTTGTCCCTGTTTTATGAAGAAATACAAATCTCTTGAAAAATGCCCTGACATTTTTGCATCAGAGAAAGCAGCTTGGCATCGAACGAGGGAGCCTGAGGGGCTGGAGGGAGCGCAGGACAGGTCAGGACAATAACACAATTACACAATTAATACATCACCTCAAGCTGCCTGGACACTGCTGAGAGAAGGATCTGAAAACACCAGAGCAGGCCAAGATTGAGCCTTTAGCCCTAGGAGTGCTGAATCTGCCATGAATAAATGACACTAATAATATTATTATTACTATTATGAGGCCATTCATTTATGTGATAAGGTTGGCTTTTGTATTGATGCTGCTCTGAGATGAAATCCCCATAGGTGAGCAGCCCATCAATCTTCCCCAGCCACCTGCAGTCACAGCTGAGCTCAGCTCTGGAGACTCAGAACCTCCTCAGGCAGTGCAGGATCCACCCCTGCCACCCTCTGTGCCTCCTGGGCACGGGATATTTCTGGTTCGCTCTCTGACAGGGGACAGTGCCAGAAATACACGAGCTATGCCAGGCATTTGCCACAGCTGGGCTGGAGGCAAGGCCAGCCCATCCTGCAGCACCTGCCTGAGCTGCCCAGGGAGCCAGAGATCTGCACTGGGAACCAGAGATCTGCACAGAGATCTGCACTGGGAACCAGAGATCTGCACTGGGAACCAGAGATCTGCACTGGGAACCCAGAAATCTGCACTGGGAACCCAGAAATCTGCACAGAGATCTGCACTGAGATCTGCCCTGGCCCTGCCCCACCACCTCGACCCTTGGTCACTGCCCAGGCACTCACCCAGAGCCCCTCTGGGCACTGCCTCACCTGAGCACGGGCACCTGCACTGCCCAGGTGGGAGAGCTGAGCTGGGGCAGCTGCACCAGCACCGAGCACTGGGAGCCAGAGAGGAACAAAAGGAGGCAATGCAACAAAACCCAAAAACCCAAAAATAGTAACAGTGTCCCTGCAAAGGAGCAGCCACATCCCGATTTCCCTGGCACGGCAGAAACGGATTTGGGAGCTTGCAAACGAGGGGGAAAGCGATTACAGTGCTTCAATCAGGGCTGCAGGAGGAGGATAAGAGGGCATCCACTTTTCGAGAAGTATCACAAGAAATAGAGCTTTAGATTACATTTCATCTAGCCCCAAGTAATCTGATTAGAAATTTATTTTATGGCTTCAGTTAGAAAGACATGAAGGAAATCCCAGGAAAGCACAGAGGCAGCTCTTGCAGGCAGGCAATGGGAGACAGAGCACAGTGAGCTTATCTCCCCAGAAACTGTGTGAGACGGGTGCGACACGCCAGCAGCCACCACGTCACCGCTGGGAGATTGCATCGGTGCGTGCCGAGGCGTGGGGCAGCCCCAGCTCCCCCCACATCGGCAAAGCCCCCCGGCACAGCAGCGCCCCAGCCCTGACGGCTCCTGCGAGAGGAGCGGGGTTGGAGAGCAAGGAAGGAGGAATTCACCCGCTGAGCTCAAAGAGCAGCACTCAGAGCACGGGCTTGCCCTGTCCAGAGCCCAGCCCTGTGAGGAGAGCAGCCAAGCATCGATCTCCTGTGGCCAGGCAGGGTCCCTGAGTGTCCCTCTCCCAGCACAATTCCCCTCCCAAGCAATAGGCAGGAGAGTGCTCAAAGCCACAACCAAAGAACACAAAGGAAAGAACTGTCGCTGCAGAAAGCAGCTGAGGTCAGGGGGTCTTGTCCCCCCGCCCTGGGCAGAGGGGATGCTGAGGAGCAGAGCTGAAGAAGGTGCTGGGACAACTCCTCCCTGTGCACCCCAGGGTGCCCCTGCTCGAGGGCAGCTCCAGAGCATCCCAATGGAAAAGTGTGTGATGGACACACTCAACCAGACCAGCTCCAGAGGGGTCAGACCCGAGCCAGGCCCAGAACCAAAGAGCAGCGACCCAAGAGCAGCAGTGACAGAGCCTGGAACACACGAACACATGGGTGGGTGGTTTGCCAAGGTTTGTCAAGGAACAAAGCAAGCTGTGGGTACAGGGAGTCTCCTGTACACCTCTCCCAGCATTGTGTGCCGCTGGCTACAAGCCAAACACCCTCCTGTGACTGAGACACCCCAAGGGGGTCACCTTTGGGCTCTCCCTGGCTGTGTGGTGGCAGCTGGGGGCAGCATCAGCCACAGCACAGCTGATACAGAACGAGGGAGTCACGGCCACGACAGCAGCACAATTATATGGAAATTGTATTCCTGATAATTTGGGGTGTTTCTCCCTGTGAACACAGACCTCCTGAAGAGATGAGCTCCAAGATTTCAGCATCCAATTAGATTAGATCAAATCAGCAGAGGAAATTAGTCTTTGCAGCATGAGCAGATCTTCTGAATTTTACTAGTAAATCAGTGAGCTAAATGTCACCATTCATCAGCAGCATCACTAATAAAGCCAGATTTGGGAGGCACAGCCACTAACGTGTGCCGCTCACCCAGGGCTTCCAGCAGCACCAGCACCCTGCTCCCCCAAAAGCAAAGGCCAGCCCTGGCTGTACCAATCCATCCCTGGAATCCAGCTGGGGAGCTCGGGATGGGGCCCAAACCTTAACCCCAGGGGAGCAGTGCAGGTGTGGGAGCGGGTGTGGGCACTGAGGGGTCACAGCAGGTCCCAGTGCCACGGGGTGGCAGCAGGAGCAGCAGCACCCGGGCCCCAGAGACTCCTGGAGACGACACCGTCTCAATTACTGCCTCCCTCACATCCCCTGTTTGATGTGGAAGCGTTAAAAGACATATAATTTGTGGAGCTAAAACACAGGTATTATCTCTGACACATCCGTACTACAGGGAACGTTCTGAAGTCAATCACATCCAGGGCTTTCTGCTGCTCTACTGATTTTTCCTTGCCTCTTGCTCCAAATAAGAAAAGATGGAAAAGGAAGCAGTTTTTAGCAGCACCACCATCTTCAGATCACCTCACACTGTGCAACTTCATCAATGATGGGGAGCAAGGGACCCAGATCAGCTTGCCAGGGATTTAGAAAGTGGGCTCTGCATTCCAAACTGGAAAGGATTAACACCACATTGTTGTCGGCTCCTGGTGTGACACCAGCAGCATTTGAGAGGAACGAGACAGGACAGTGCCTGAAAGGACTGACCTTTGAGACTTCACAGAGACTCAGAATATTGCTCTGACCTATTCAAGTACCTGCCAAGCCTCCACATGTCTGCTGGGTGGGAGTCTGAGATGAGCCGTGTTTTCACAACAGGCTTTGGAAGATGTGAGTTCCTTGGATATTGTGCGGGGCACTGAGAGCATCACCAGAAATAAAAGGGCAGAGATGGAGAGGGCCGTTTGCAGTGCAGGACCGTGGCCCTGCCAGCCTTCCCATGGCACAGGAATGCCACTGGGGGCCAGTGCCTGCCCATCCCTGCCAGACCCGGCGGCAGGACCCTGCCAGGACCCTGCCAGCCCACAGGAAAAGCGACAGCCGGCGGGAGCGGTGCAGTAATTAACGAAATTATCATCAGGAGTAAACCACGGGCCTTGGCAGGATGCCTGCACTGCCACGCCAGCACTGCCCGCCCTGCTCGGGGCTCGGCAGGGATGGGGCTGCCCACGGATCACACCCACCCTGGCACACGGGTGGGCACAGCCAGGGGAGCCCAGGGCACCCGAGTGGGGCAGAACCCCTGCAAGCCCTGCCTGGTGACCTCGGGGACTGCTGCAGCCAGGCAGGGACCCAGGGGCAGGTGGTGCCTCAATCACCGCGGCCCCTCCGCCCAGCAGGGCAATATTTGCTCAGAGGTGCCGGCTCCCCCTGCGACTGCAGGCTCTAAATATGGCACAGGAAAAACCAGCACCGTTTATTAGTTCCGAGGCACAGCTAAAAATAGACCCACGTGGGGCTGCTCAGTCCCCTGGGCAGATGTAATTGTGGATAATCTAGCTTTAAATATGGGGAGGCTGTCTGACAGCAACAACAACATTTTAGCATATGGACGGGGCGGCACCGCCGGGAACGTCACCCCAGCGTCACAGGGATCTGCTCCACCAGATCCCAGCCCAGCTCTGCTGATCCAGGCTGAAATACACCCTCACATAACCCAAATACCCACAGCAGGTCACTGAGACCAGAGCACAGAGTCAGACACCGAGGGGGAGCTGTGCCAGCAGCCATTCCCCCAGCCTGGAATTTTATATAGCTGAGCCTTACCAGATTAAATGGCCGAAACACCGCAAGTCCTCGGAGCTGACAGCACCTTCCTCCTCCTGTGAAAGCTTCCTGTGTCCCAGGCAGGCTGTGAGACGTGCAGGGAGGATGCTGTGGGTGCAGGGCTGGGTGTGGGCAGGCAGCCAGGCGATAACTGCCCTTCCACGAAGGGGGAAGCGCTCCCGCCTGCCTGCCGCAGATAGCGGGGACACTGGCACTGGCTGGATTTTGTAAATCTCCCACCGGACCCCGGGCTGACAGGGAAGGACCGACCATGGCCCTGCCACCGTCCTGGCAGGCAGCTGATGGCAGGCAGGGATGGCAGCAGCCACCCCTCGTGCCAGCAGCAGGGACCTGTCCCCATCCCTGGCACTGCAGGGGAGCTCATCCCAGCAGGAACCCAGCACAAGACCTGCTCCCAACACAAGCACTCACTTTTCCTGGCCTGCCATGCCCAGCCAGGACCCTGAGCTGCCAGGGCCCTGCACCCTGGGTGCACAATCAACACCCACCCAGCACTGACCCACTGAGAGGCTCAGCCTGGCCTCCTTCTGCTTTTAACTGAGCCTAAAGTTTCCTGCAGGTCCAGGGCATTCCTTGCAGCCTGGCCCTGCTCAGCCCTTCCCCAGGCACGCTGGCAGAACGGGGTCACTGCCAGGCTCCAGAACTGGGGTGCCCATCAGGGCTTGCTGCTGGTGGGGGTCACTGCTGGGGTTTGCAGCGGGCTGGCTCCAAGCCTGGCAGCAGTGGAGAGGAGCAGTTCAAAGATCAGGGACAGGGAGGCTCCCTGTGTGCTGCAGCTGGCTGCTTCGCAGGAGTTTTGACAGCATTTCCTTTGCATGTGCTTCTCTGGCTGAATATAATTGCAAAACATGCATTTACATGCAATTATCCATTTATGAAGTGTTAATAAGTCAAAGGAATTTACTTAGATTGCAATCTGCTCACCAGACCTTGTCCTCACAAACCCCCAAGATCAGTGCAATAGCCACCTCCAAGACATTAAATCATTCCCACATCTTCCCACCAACTCAGCTCCAGCCCATCAAATATTAAAGAGCCTCAAGCCTGGACACAGCTCTTTCTACGAAGGTCAGGCAAATCTTTCATCTCTTCCCACCTTCATCCTCCTGCTCCCATCAGCAAAGGAGCATCACATGCTCTTTCATGTGAGCTCTGACTGCACACACACTGGCTCCCAGTAATTGCTGTGCATGGCTCCTCCATTCCACAGAGACATGATTATTTTGGTGCTATTTTCGCTAAAAGAAGAGGTGTGACTGCCTGAAGGAGGGGCTTTTTTGCTGATTTTTTTTTAACACTGTGTGGTTTCTCAGTACACCCCATCAATACCAAAGAGCAGAAAGGCTGAGGAGCTGTCAGCAGGTAAAGGGCTGGTGAATCCCCGTGGGACAGCTCTCCACCAGCTGCTCCCACAGCAGAGGAGGAAGGGCCCCACGAGTCTCCATCCCACATTTCCACCTCCAGCACCCCCAACACAAGGACTTTTCCAGGCCAAGGGGGCTCCAGGGTCTCTGCCTGCTTTCTTGGGGACCCTGCACCCCCTGGGCTGCTGTGAGAGGCAAACAAACCCACCTGGCTGGCTCACCTGGCCAGAGCTGCTGCCTGACATGCAGAGATCCTTTGCAGGATGTGTCCCTCCAGGGTGACCTTCCCCCTTAGCTGCCATCTGGCTCAGGCCCTCCCTTCCCACAGCACAGCCTGACCTCCAACACCCCGTGTCTGATAGGACTGCAGGGATCCAAGCAGATCCAAGGGACCCAGGGACCTGGAGACACTCCCAGCTGCCCACAGAGGCTTCATGTGACACAAGGAAACACCAACACCAAGCCAAGGCTGGGGAGCTGCTCCTGGACACGATTCCCCTTCTGCCAGCCCAGGGAATTCAGCTGCTCCAAGCACTTTCCCCTGAAGTGGGTAAGGAATAAAAAAAATGCAACAGAAAAGTCGGGATCACAATGGAATTGGTCCAAACCAAACCCAAGGTCTGCACATGCCAAATCCCATTTACTGCCCAAGTGTCTCAGTCCCCATCCCACACCTGAGGGGTGAGATGAGCCCTGCCTGGTCACCTGAGGGGTCACCTGAGGGGTCACCCGAGCCCTGCGATGCTGCCAGGGCTCCCTGCCATGCCCTGTCCCGGCTCTCCCTCTCTGCAGTGCCTGCTGGTGCTCTCCATCCCCTCAGACACATCCACGGTTTCCATAGGAACCAACGAAACCCGAACTGGAGAAGAGAACGGAGACAGCGGCAGAGGGAAAACTGCTTTGCTGCCCCGGTGCCACCTGCGGGGGCGAGCTTCTCCCGGCTCGGTGTGGGCGAGTTCGTCCCCCCGGAGGGCAGCAGGACCTGCCCAGCGTCCCCGAGCCCGGTCCCTCCCCACTCCGGCTCGGGGCCGGTGTCTGCAGCAGCACCGGCTCCCCCAGGCGCTCCTGGCCGTGCGGAAAGCAGCTCCGATTTTCGGGAAAAACTTACACAAGGAAAGAGAACTTCCGATGCCTGGTGCCTCTGTGGCACGGGTTAAACCAGGACACTCCGGCAGAGGCTGCAGCCAGAACAAGAGGGCGCTAAAAACCCAAAAGTTTGGGTCTGTCTATCACGTTTTTATGATTTTAAAAGCTTTTACAAATATGAAACGTGTCTCTGGCTGAGCCCCAATTACAGAACCACTTAATGAAGCAGCCTACCCACAGACCAGAAGCAGCGCGGGACTGTGGGAAGCATCAGCTGCAAACAGCAGTGGGTGTCCGTGAAAAGCTCCAAGGGAACTCCCTCCTCTGGCCAGGGCAGGGAAGGCAGAGACAGAGAGAGAAACGCGGCCCCAGACCCTCCCCGTGCCCAGCAGGAGCACGGCAGCGTGCCCACAGCCCTGGCACAGCATCCCGAGCACGGCAGGAGCTGCCTGGCACGGCGGGGACAGGGGGGAACTGCTGCAACAGCCTTCGGAAAACCAGGGCACGGTGTCCAGCAGAGCACTGCAGCAGCTCAGTGCTTCACAGCTTCACGGGAAAGCCTCCAGAGAATCCCCTCCACTCCCCAGAGTGGTAAACATTGATTTAAATTTCTCATTAGTTCAGCACAACCCGAGCAATGAGCGGAGCACCAGCGATTCTGCTGTGCCTTCCACAGCGGGCTCGTTCCGCCAGCAGCTCCCCCAGGCTTTCCGGATACTTTTCCATTAATGAATAATTTGCACAATGATTATAGAGGGAAACCGCACGAGCCATGGCCCCGTGCCTTGCCTGGAGCCCAGGGGAGGCTCGGCCGGAGCATTCCTGTGTCAGCACTGGCTGGAGCTGGCAGCGCTGGAGCTGACAGAGCTCACATGGGGAACCCCGGATCTGGAGCTGACAGAGCTCACCATGGGGAGCCCCGGCCCGGGAGCTCATCTGGGATGCAGGAGAGGGGAGGAGGATGCACCACAGTGGGAGGGAAGGATGTGCAGCAGAGAGGACAAAGCTGGTGGCAACAGGAGGCAGGTCCCAGACAGCCACGGGTGCTGGGGGAGCAGAGAGCATCGGTGCCACCACTGCCAGACCTTCACCAGCTCCTGCTCCCCATCAGCTGAGGGCATGTCCCAGCAGGGATGGTGACCTCACACAACTCGCCCCATCACAGCACAGCACCTGGCCCTTGCCAGAGCCACACAACCCACACCTCCCACCAGTGTCCAGCAAGTCTGTGGTAAATCCAAGCAACACTGCCAGCCCACAGACCCTCCTGGAGCCCAGCAGCATCTCCATCCCTTCCAGAGCAGTGCCCAGAGCCCCTCAGCAGCACAGGAGGGGAGCTGGGTCACAGGCACCCACTTCCCACTGACACTCAGCACCTCTCCAGGCTGAAAAACAGAACACACAACCTCCAGACTTGGCTGGACATACACCCAGAAGCTCAGTGCCAGCCTGCCCTGCTGATTCCCACCCTGGTTACCCTGGAGGCAGAGCTCATTCCCTGTGAGTTGCCCCTTGCACAGCTCAGCCCATGATCCCACAGCGATCCCATCACCACGTTTGCTGTGATCTGCCAGGGCCTGATTCACTGCAGGCTCTCAGAACAGACTGTGGGACATGCACGAACTGCACCAGCTGGAGCCCAGCTCCCAGGAAAGCATCCCCCACACGCTGAGCCAGCTCCCAGCACCACACATCCCACGGGAACAGAGAAGAGCCAGGTACTCACTTGATCTTCAGGCTGGCCAGCATTGTCTTGTCGATCCTGGGGAGAGAGCAGAGGAGGTGTTAGTGCAGGCACAGGGGCTGCAGATGCAGCTGGGGGAGGGCTGGGCTCTGGGGGCTGCTGCCAAACACGACCTCAGCCCATCCTCAGGAGGTGCCAGCTCTGGCTGACACGACAATCACCACAGAAAGACTTCATCAGAAAACAAAACCAACCAAGATTTAACCCAAAATGTAGCCTGGCAGCAAGCAAGGAAAAAAAATCCAGCTAGTTCTTTCCTGGTGCAGAACTGCTGCCTCCCAGTCTGGAATGCCAGAGGTGAGCTGGGCAGCAGAGGAGGGCATTGCCTGTGTCCCAGCTCTCTAAAGCACAGCTGCCACAAGCCGTGTATTTACAGACCATGGGACAGCCCTGATGTGCTGGGAAGATCCCAGCAAACCCCACAAAGTGCAGCCCAGGCAGACAGAACACAGAGCAGCCCCATTGCTCCCAGCCCCAACTGGCTCATGTGGGACTGGGAGCCTCAGTTCCTTCACTCGTTTCCCTGGCACTGGTAATGAGTGCTCATCTCCTCAGAGTCATTGTGGTTATAGTCATATTAATATTAATTAATGCAAATCATAGTAATGTCTCAAAATGCAAAACAATGTCTTTTGGCAGTCACTGAAAATGCTCTGTTATCTGCCACACGGAATAAATTCCACATCTCAAAAAAAGACCAAGCAGTAAAATAACACCTCCAACACCCTCTTGGTTTGCACTGTGACCACAGAGGACACAGCATGGCCACAGAAATACAGTTCCCACCCACTTGCAGCTTTGCCTTCTCCAACCCCAGGCTGGGCCTGGCAGGCACAGGGGCACAGGTACCATCACCTTTCCCAGGGTCCCTCCTTTGCACCAACCTCACCCTCATAAAACCCTGTGGCCACGGGAGCTCTGTTCCAGGCATTTCCCCAAACATTACCTTCCTGCTCTGCTCTGGAGAGCCAGCACACTGCTGCTCCTAAAAATAGATCTAGGGCACCTGCTATTGTGACTTAATACCTGACAAGCCTGCCCAGGCCTTGCTGATCATTAAACCATCAGAACCCAGCACGCTGGAGAGCAGAGCTGCTTCCAAGCCCGGTGGCAGAGGCAAAGCAGCTCAGGGACCATGGGTGGCTGGGGCAGCTCATGGGACCTGTCCCCAAGTGGGGCTGCACGAGTGGCTCCGTCCAGAACCATGGGAAGAAATAACAGTTATTGTTATTCGGCCTCTTAGAGTGAGAAGGGGAGAAAAAGAAACAAACAAAAAAAAATTAAAAAAAAATAAAAACCACACAGGAAATAAGCTCCCATGTTTGGGAAACCGCAGTTGCAGTGTGACTGTGAGAGCCGTTTGTCTGGCCTGCCCTGCCCTGCTCCAAAGGCGGTGAAATGAAACTCCCCACGCCCCTGGGGCTCCCCGGCCCGGCAGCACCAGCTCCGGGCCAGCACTCGCCACGGCTCCGCACACCGTGAGCATCCCCACAGCCAAAAACCCGAACCGGGAGCACCCATCTGCCCCAGCACCAGCACTGCCCCGGCACCTCGCTGGCAGCCCGTGGAGAGGAAAAAAAGAGCAATTTCCAGCCCAGCAGAGACTGGAAATAGCGAGTGCAGCCGCAGCAGGAGGCGGCTGGGTGTGCCGGGCACCTCGCACAGCCCACAGGAAGGGCGGGCCGGCCGGCACCGTGAGAAGATGCCCGTCAGGTGCGGGGCTGCGGCAGCTCCCTTCTCTTCCAGTAAAGGGCTCTCCCGGCAGCGCAGCCCCAAAAAGCCCACACAGCACCCCAAAAGCCGCCACAGCCCCCGAGAGCCAGCGCAGCCCCCCCAGCTGGCAGACCCCTGCTCCTGAGTGACTCCTCGGGGTTTTCTTCCCCCTGCAACTGCCAAAGCTCAGCAGGAAAAAAGGAGAGCAAAGCCCAGCTGGCCCTGGATGCCCCGACAAGGAGGGTCAGGGCTCTGCTCCTCCGCAGGAAGCTCCTGGGATGCCCCCAGAGCCACCGATCACAGCAGCGGCCGTGGCCAGAGCTGCCCGGGAGCTGCGACTTGGCCTCCACAAAACGAGCCCACACATCACAACACTTATTTGCACAGAAGTGCATCCAAGCGCTCCCTTCCCCTTTGTATGGGAAGGAAACCCAGTCCAGCCGAGGCGCTGCCTCAGCGAGGCGTGCTCCATCCCAGGGGACCCTGCCCACAGCCCCTGCCCTCGCACAGCCCTCAGAGTTACTCAGCATTTCCCCCAGCCGCTCTCAGGGAGCTCCGAACCCACGACACCACACTCCCCAAAGGCCCGGGGCTGCCAGTGCAGTCCCAGCGCGGGAACAGAGCAGCCCTGTGCCACAAACACCATGACAGCCAGAGCAGACCTGGAACAGGCACGAAACACCTCGGAGAGAACACCTGAGCACAGGGCACGGAGAGAACGGTGCCGGGTTCTGTTTCCCAGCACCTCCGAGAGGGAAGGGACAGTCCCGCTGGGCTGGGGGTGCGGGCGGCTCTGCCGGGATGGCCCGGGGAGCTGCCGGCGGTGCTCGGAACCTGCCCTGGACCGGCAGGGAGCTTGCTGCACGCCCCAGAGCGGCTGCAAGCATCGGGGTCCGAGTGCGGGAGGAGCGGGGGAAGGGGCGAGAGAAAGGTGCAGGGGTTACCCTCCTGCAGGTAAGTGCCCACAGGAGACAACAGGAGCCCCCAGCGAGATCCCCTCACTGCCCATCACCCGCAGAGCACACGAGGTTCGGCTGGGCTGAGGCTGTGCCAGGTTTCCTGCGGGCACAGGGACCAGCAGCTCCTTCCCGACGGGCACAGCTGGGGCTGGCACGGCCCGGAGGGAAGGGAGGGCACCGAGGGCTGCTGGAGGGGAGGGGAAGGAAAGCGCCGCAAGCCTCACACGGCTCCGAGCGAGGGAAGGGGAAGGGAGGGAAGGGAAGGCACCCACCAGCCGTAGCCGCCGAAGGAGACGCTGCGCTTCCTCTGGAACATGCTGGTGGCTCGGTGCTGCCGGGGCGCTGCGGGCTGGGGACAGCGGGCTGGGGACAGCGGTGGCCGGGTGGGGACGGCCGGAGCCGCTTTGTGCCGGGACCCCAGCGCGTCCCGGGCAGCCGCCCCCAGCGCAGCGGCGCACGCACACGCGCACACACAAACACCACGAAAAAAGTCATTTCCTTTTCTTTCCGTGGCCACAGGCTTTTCGCAACCTCACGCTGCAAATATCGTATTTCTCCTAATGGCTGGACCCCCACAGCGCCGCGTGTTAGTGTCACCCACGAACATCGGGTCCCCCACGAACATCGGGTCCTGCGGCTGCCCCAGCCACCCAGGCCCGACCCAGAGGATGGCTGGTGGCAGCACGGTTGTCTGCCTCTTCATCTCTGTCCCCAGAATGTCAGCGCTGCAGTCACAGCACCAGGCTGGCTCCCTGGTACAGGAGCCCCCACCCATCCCCGCAGTGCCCCTCAGGGACATCCCACCAAAGGCATCAAAGCTCAGCCAGCAAAAATTCCATCGCTCCATCTCTCATGGCAAACAGACCCCACCATCCCAGAGCCCAGCTCCCACCAGCTCCCATGCAGCTGCCTGTGGCACACAGGTTTTCTGTCCTCTGGTTCCCCAGCAGCTCTGGGAGGCTGAGCTGGCACCTGCAGCCTCAGCACCACCCAAACCCCCATCCTTTAACAGCCAGGCTTCAGAAATCCCGTGGAAATGGAAATGCTGACATCTAGCTGGGTATGAGCTCCCATCCATCACAAACCCCAAGAAAGCCGATGCTGCTCCCTGCACCAGGCTTTGGGCAGGGCACAGCAGAGCTGTGGGGAGGTGAGCAGGGGTGGGCACGGTGCCCAGAGGCTGTACCTGGTGCCCTCGGCAGGCCAGGGGGAGCTGGGCTGTGCTGGGGCTGAGCTGCTCAGCCACACACTCTGTGCCAGGGCAGGGATCCAGGAGCCCAGGTCCCATGGGATCCAGGAGCCCAGGTCCCATGGGATCCAGGAGCCCAGGCCCCAGTGGGATCCAGGAGCCCAGGCCCCACAGCCACTGCAGCTCCAAGGCCAGAAGGAGCCTCTGGCAGCCAAGGTCCAGCCAGATCACTCACCTGCCACTCCGTGGTCCAGGCCAGTGCCTGGTGCAGACTCACAGCATCCCCTTGCCCTGGCACTCCACACAGTGCTGGCTCCTGGCTCACAGGCAGCTCTAGCCCAGCATTCTCATCCAAGCACCCAAAAGCTTTAAATGAGAGACATTTGAATTCTGTATGATGTGTGAAAGAAAGGGGTGGGGGGAGAGAGGGGATGGGGAGCTGGAGAGAGAAATCACTCAACTGCAGGAAAAAATCTGGACTGAAATCCAGCTATTTCAACTCCTACTTTTCTGCCCACAGCCTTAAGGGGATGAAACGATGGAAATTCTTTGAATTTTAGAGCTCTTTAGAACATTATTTTTTTAAAAAATTGCTGTAGGCTTTGAAGCCATAATTCAGGTACTACAAAATATCTGGAGCAGTCATTTGCTCCTGGCCTGCATGATCTGTGTCAAAGCTCTGCACCAACAGCAGTGTGACGTTATCCTCTCGCTTCATCTTCCCCCAGGTCATGTCTTCCTTACACTCCTCCCACTCGATTTCTGCCCACCTCTACTGAGCTGCTCACAATTAACATGTCTGAAAATAAAAGCTTTGGTTATAGCCAGGCGTTGGAATGAGCGCCAGCGTGCTGCCCTGTGTGCAGAGGTGACACAGGGAGTGACAGTGGCACGGGAAGCACTGGCCTCAGCTGGAGCCACACCAGGAACAACTTGGAGAGTCCCAGAGAAATGGCCAGCCTTGGATCTGTCCCCTTGCAGCACCATCTGCTGCCTCTTGCTCTGCTCTTCAGCCCTGGCTGGGCTCGTGGCTGCTGGAGGGGACATGGAGGCAGGAAGGGTGACAGGGACACGCAGAGCAAGGCAGGACCTGGCTGCCCTGTGCCAGGAGGTCACCTCAGCCAGCAGAATAATCACTCATGTCATGCTGAAGCATGCTAAACCTGCCCCAGGATTTCAGGATGCTGTGTCTCCATTTCCTGCTGCCCAGGACAGCGTGGGGCAGCCCCACCTCACCCCACCCAGCACCTGGGGGTACCCGTGGCTGGCAGCAGTGCAAGTGCAGCTTTTCCTGCTCCCCATCCCCACACAGCTGGCAGCCCTCCAGGGCCACATCTGCCACCACAGATCCAGGTGACAAACTGCATTTGAACCAGGCAAAGGTTAAAAATACACCAAGGACCCAAGCTCAGCCCCCCCGAGTCCCAGCCCCTGCCCAGCACCATCTCCCTTGCAGGGGCGTGCCTCCAGAAATAGCCTCTGCAATGGCATCTTCTCACTTCCCCTCTTCCCCTGAGGTATTTCACACAGGCTCAAAAACAAAAAGGAAAAAACCTTCCTCCTTTCAGAGGAGCCACAGGCAAATCATAACCGAGCAGCCAAAATTAGGGAACAAAACCCTGGGGGAGGACAACTCCTCGGTACCATCTGCACCAGCCTAAATTAACATCTCCCAGGGGCCTTTGCCAGAACCAGGATCCCACTGCTCTGACCCAGCCTGGTAAGCAGCCCCTGCCTGCTGGAGCAGTGCCACACTGCAGGTGACACCTCCGAGCAGGACTGTGCCCAGCAAGGGCAGCACAACTCTTCCCATTCCTTCTGGGGTTAGAGACTGATTACATCATTAGTGCTTTAATATTGTCTGCAGCGCTCTGAGGGCATTCAGCTGCCTATTATGGTTCTAAAGAAGGTTGTGGGCACCCAGAAATATTAGATTTTGCCTGACAGGAAGAACATGCCATGCACATCATCAGCTTGACCTACAGAGCAAAGGAAAACAGTGTCCAAATTATCTCTGACTCATTTCACAGAATGTTTTAAACACTATTTTCTCCCCTTTATAGTTCTGCTGAAGTAAAAAGAGAAACTCAATGTCTGAAATGCAGCACAGGGAGCTGTGTGTCACCCCAGAGGAGAGGAGAGCTGCAGGCACAGCACAGAAACCCAGAGACCTTCCCTAGCTCGAGCTGCAAACCACACTCCAGCTCCTCTTCCACATTCTCCAGGAGCCACTGATGGCCCATGGACTCATTCCTGTGCCCAAAGTGATCTGATCATCCTGCTCATTTCTGTGGAAATGACTAAATAACAGATCCTGGAGGAAGCCACCGTGCAACCTGCAAGCAGCCACCTCTCTGGCAGCTGGCACAGAGGGACACTGGCACCCAGGTGTGGCAGCACCAGCTTTCCCAGCAGAGCAGAGAATCCCAGGAAACCAAAGTGCTGGCTGACAGCCTGGCCCCACGCTGGCTGTGCCCCCCAAAGCCCTGCTGGTCTCTCTCACAGCACATGAGGCAGCTCTTTGCTGCAGAGGGACACAGATCACAGCCTCATCACAGCCCTGAATGCAGAAACTGTCACCGAATTCTTCTCAGCCCACTGTGAATTTAATGTACAGAGTTGTTTGTTTCCTCAAGTCCAACCATTTTAGAGTCCTGCCTTGCTAGCAAGGGCAGGAAATTCCTCTCCCATGAAAAGGCTCTCTCTAGGAAAAGCCTGTTCAAGCACACAGATTTCTGTGCCTGTTTTCTCCACCTCTTCCAGCCACCCTTTTCCCATGCCAGGGGAGCCTGAGGTAGGATGCTTCAGGGAAGCAGCAGAGCTCACATCCTCATGCACTCTGCTCCCCAGGATCCTGCAGGAAGGCTGCTCTGTCCGTCCATCCGTCCATCCATCCATCCATCCATCCATCCATCCATCCATCCATCCATCCATCCACCCATCCACACAGTGCCCACCTGGGTGCCTGGCTCAGGATGCTCCAGAGGCAGGGCAGGCACCACTGGCCCCACCGTGCTCCCCTCTGTGCCTGGTGGCACCCCTGCTGCAGCCCGAGGAGCAGCTGCCATGGCACAGCAGGTCCCTGGGCACTGTCTCCATGGCTACCTGCACATCCACAGCACATCCCACACCACCAGGAGCAGCAGCTCACCACTCACGGCACAGGCAGCGCCGGGGCTGGAGGAGGGAGGACACTTTGGGGCAAACCTCCCACAAAAACCTGTTCCCAGTGGCAGGCTGGCACTGGCAGCTGTGCCAGGAACCAGAGAGCGTTTGGCCCAATTCACACAACAAACACAGAGAGGGGGGTGGCTGCAGCCCATGAAGAAATCGTGGAGAGACAGAAAAAGAACAGCTTAAACTGAAAACCAGGGCTGGGAAAACGTGGGGGCGGGATGAAAGCCTGGGAATGAGAGAGACCTGAGCATGCTTTGGCTGGGAATTAGGAGGTTTCTAATCTTCAGTACATCAATCTCTGGAACAGTTTCCTAATAACGGAAATAAAGGAACCAAAAAAACCTCAGCCCCTAATTGAGACTCAGAATGTTTGTGAAGATGTTAGACAAGATAAAGTCTGGTGGAAGATGTTCCTGTCCATAGGAGGGGTTTGGAACTGTGTGACCTTTGCAGTCCCTTCAACCCAAACCATTCTGTGCTGCTGTGAGAGCACTGACCCCTCAGGGGTCCTGGCACCTTCCCCTGGCAAGGGCTGCTCCTCTCAGACACCCCTGCCCTGCACCCCAGCCTCAGCAGCACTCAGGGATCAGTGGCTGCCCAAGGCTGAGCTGTGCTGGCACAAGGTCAGACTTCAGCAGCCAGGGCTCAGGTTTGAGGCCAAACCCCTGTGTGGACACTCTGAACGTTGCAAACAAGGCACGTGGGGCTTGGGTTTGAGCTTTTCCAAATCCTGCCACCTCTTGCCAACATCACCTGTATTTTTCAACCATTTTGGGTGCGTTTTGCGAGTGCCAGGCTGAAATCAAATCACGGACAAGAAACAGTTCTTCTGGCATCCAGCTTGGAGGCAGATGTTAACTCCAAGCAGGGATTCATCTACCCCCACTAAACTGCAAAACTGTCTGTGGAGAATGAGCTGTTTTTAGCTCCTGGAAAAAATGTCTCTCCTCCTGTTGCTGCTGAAGTCCTGCTCCTGTTTCCACAGCAGCAGCAGCAGCCACCAAGCACCCGAGCATCTGCCCAGGTGCACAGCAGGCAGCGGCAGCAGAGGGCCTCTCTGAGCAGCCTCAGCACCTCGCTGCTTAGGGATGAAGGGAAAGAAGGATGATAAAACAAACAAGCAAAGAAAAAGGCGTTTTTGCTGCCATGGTTATCGTCCCCAGTGGGAAGAACCGGCAGCAGAGGGAGAGTGCAGTGTCTGTGAAACGTGGTATGTGCGAGAGGGAGCCTGCTGCCTGCAACCACACTGCGTGTTGGATCTGAATTTAAACTCTTTGGCGTGATTCCAACCCCCAATAAACCGCGCCTTGTGGACAGATATTATGTCCCTTCTGCTGCTAAAACAACAAGCAGTCTTAAACAAAACAGCAGAGCCCAGAGCGTGCAGAAAACGGCAGAACCTGGCAGGATCCATCTCACACCCCGCATCCGCCAGGGATGCGAATTTGACACGGCCCTGCCCGGCTCTGGGCAGCCCCACGGCAGGCACAGCGGTCGGTGCTCTGCTGTGGGAACGAGCAGGATGAAGGGAGATGCTCAGCCTGGCGAGCAGGCATTGGGGATGAGCTGCAGCCTCGCACAGGGACCGCGCTGGGGAGCATCACCCCGGCAGACAGGCGGGCGACACGCAGAGAGGCTCAGACGTCTCTTTTCTTGTGTGCAAACACCCGGGGCTCCCCAGCCAAGGAGGTGCTCGGGGCAGGCAGGACAAAGCCCCCCGCCACCGCGACCCCCGGGGACAGCGGGCACAGCCCCGCACGGACCGCTGGAAATCGCCTCCTGCAATGGTCAATACACNGGGTCCGGGCGGGGCGGTGCGGAACCGTGCGGGCCCTTGCGCGCTCCCCGCCCGCCGCGGCCCCGGGATCCCGCAGGGATCCGACTCTCGCAGCCCTGTCCTGCCTACAGCCCTGCCCTGTCTTGAGGGGCAGGAACGCACCCTGGCTGTGGCTGTGTCCTCATTCCCATCCCACCGAGCAGGAGCTGGGGCAGGCGGCCCGGCCCGCAGCATCCCTGTGCCCGCAGCATCCCCGGGCCCGCAGCATTCCAGCTCCCCGCCCCGCAGCTGCTCTTGCCCAGCCGGAGTTCACACTTGGGCTGCTTTGAGAGACAAAGATTTTATCCCAATGAGAGAGATACAGACACCACTCATAACTGGTCGCTGGTGTCGCACAGATTCTCCAGACAGCTCCAGGTAACTCCCCGGGGGAAACTTACAGGTAACTTTCCCTCTGGGAAATCAAAATAATCCAGTGAAATTGACCTCCTCGGGAAATCAAATGAATCTAGTGAAATTAACTCCAACAGCACTTAATTAATTATAAATGACATTACACGCATTTCAGTTGCACAAGCCAGATGAAACATGCACATCACGGGTGAGGCTAACACAACCTCTGAAAGCAACTTGCAAAAATTAGTTAAAATCAATAAACAGCACAGCCATTCCAGTTTCTGGAAAGCCTCTCCAGCGGCAGGCAGAGGAATTCCCATGGCAGGAAGCAGACGGCAGCAGTAAGTGTGTATGCCATGGCTCCTGCCCAGAACAGCTGGCACATCCCTCGTGTCCCTAGGAGTCTCCTCCAGGTGTGAATGTCACCTCCCTCCATCCCCACCCTGCTTGCTCTGCATGAGGAGTACCCACAGCCCTCCCTTTCCAGGGAAATCCAAGTCTTTTGGGCACCTCCTCCCTTTGCAGCCACCCTCCCACCGCTGTTCTCATCCGTGCCGTTCCAGGCAGATAAACACCTCAGGGATTTAAGGGCTCTTGGCACAAAACTGCTGCTGAAAGGAGAGGGAAGAGCTTTCAGTGCCACAGCCCCTCAGGGACCCGGTGTGTTGTGGAGCTCTTTGCAGGCCTGAGAGCAGATGCTGCTCTCTGTGTGTCTGGAGGCCCACGAGGCTTTTATGTTAATGGTATTTTATCATCAAACACAGGATGGGAACTGACAGCAGTGCACAGGCATCAGCAGGGAGAGCCACAGCACATGCCTGGGATGTGGCTCCCAAGGGGAGAGTTTAAGCACCAAACAAAATCGGGGGATCAGAGCAGATATTTTCCAATGATCACTGATGGCTGGGGGAAACACAGCCCCTGCCTCCCATCTGTTTTTTAAGTAAATCTCAAGTGTTGCACACAAAGCAGATCCTCAACCAAAAGCATGGGGGGATTACAAGAAAAGTTTGGGCAGGCAGGTGGCAATTTGTCCTTTCCACTGCTGTAAACGAAACAGCTCTTATGTGGTGTTTGCAGCTCCTGGAACCTTCTTTTAAAGCAAAGCCCAAGATGTTCATGTACCACAGGGCTCCCAGACAGGCTCTGGAGGCCCGTGTCAAAACACAAGAGCTTGTGAAAGGGCAAGGCCAGGGTATGTGGCAGTGCTGCCCCAGCCCCCATTACCTGCTGGGCGAGCCCAGGTCTGCCCGGCTCACAATGCGGTGCTGCTGGGGCGAGTAGAGCCACTGGAAAGCCGTCAGCGTCCTCTCCTCAATGCGAAAGCGGCCTTCCCTCACGTACCTAAAAATAACAGCGAGAGAGACTGAAATATTCATCAGCCCCGGACTGCGGGGAGGGAGCGGCAGCACGCAGCAAGCAGCACGCAGGAGCGGCGGGCTCGGCGGAGCCGCTCGGGGCTGCACGTCCTGCTCCACCACACGCCTCAGTGGGAGCACAAAATCACCTCACAGCCCGTCTGCCTGCACCCCTGTGCCACCCCCGTCCCTCACTGCCACCAGCCCGTGCACCCATGGGCACAGAGCGTCCCTTGAGACCCCAGGGAGGGGTCCCTGCACCCCCATGGGTATCTGTGGGGCACTGCCAGCTGCAAGCCCTGCACACAACCTCTTGTACACAAGCCCTGTGCACAAACCCCTCACACAACCCAACCCCTGCACACACACGGCCCTCAGAACAGACCCACAGGCCCCCATAACTTCCATGTGCAGGAAAGCAAAGAACAAACAAATTTCCAAAGCAGCACAGGACATTCCCCTGTAAAACCCCAAGGGACAGAGGTGCAGCACCCCCTGCTCAGCACCCTCATCTTGGGGTGCAGCCTGCCCCCAGACCCACCCAGACCAGCCCCATCCCCAGGCTATCACTGGCCCCAAGGCCAAGCTGAGGCACTTCTAGCATCACTTCAAATGCCAGGCCAGATGTTGAGGCTTATCAGGTAATAGTCAAGTGAACTGATGGTTATGAATTTGATTAGAAGAGTATAGGTGCCCTGTTAAGTGAGCAGAATTCTGGCAACTGCAGTTGTTTTCATCTTTTAGAACAAAATCCTGCTGCCTGCTTCCACCCCAGAAGCCAGCAGCACTTCACACACACTCCTCTGATCATGAAATTTCATCAGTAAGTAATTACTAAGGTAAAGCCCCTGTAGGACTGATTGGAGACACACACACCCCCTGCAGCATCCATGAACCTCAGCAGAGCTGGAGAGAGCTCCTGTCCCTTCCCCTGCATGTGGAGGCTCCAGGAAGTTCATTCTCAACATTCCCTGCAGGGATGTGCCCACACTGTCTGGAGGGGGCCGGGGGGACGTTCCACAGTGCCATGAGCTCCCCCATTGCTGCTGCTGGGCTCTGCGACCTATCCGAGCCCCCCCAGCCCTGCAGGGTCCTGTGGAGCTGGGGCAGTGACAGTGCAGGAACTGTGACTTCCCACTGCAGCTAGAGGAAACCCCAAAGGCTCCCTGAGCATCCCCAGTGCAGGGTGACCTGCCAGTTCTCCGGTTATAAAAGCAGCCAGGCACGGTGCAATGCCAACGCTCCCTGCAGCTCTGGGATGTGATAGCCCTGCACAGAGCAGGGGCAGGCGGCCAGGGGGTCCCTTGGGAAGGGGATGAGGCAGTGGGGAGGCAGAACAGCCAGGCCATGCACTGCTGGGAGTGTGTGAGGGCAAACAGTGTCCTTGGCTGCGAGGAGGGGGGAAAGGGAGGCAGAGAGGAAAAGAAAAAGCTTCAGCGACTCCCGCTGTGCCTGCTTGCCCCGGTTTGAGGGGCTCCCACCCACAGCTGGGGCGCTGGCCCAGGGACCAGCACTTCCATCAGCAGAGCCATCCAGCCAGAGCCTGGCATCGCCGCAGCGCCCTGCTCAAAAGTCACACGCTTCGGACGTCACAAACTGCACAATTCAACATAAAAGAACACAGACAAAGCTTGTTCTCAATGTCAGCCCGTCCCGGCTGCTCCGGGCACAGACAGTGCCCTGTTCCAAGCCTCGTCCCCGCACGCCGGAGATCGGAGGAGCCTCAGCAGCCTCAGAGTCCCGGGGACTCCCCCGGAGTGACAAAACCTCGGTGAGGAGACCTCGGCATCCCCGGCACGCCGCCACTCCCACGCTTCCTCCTCAGCGGGCAGGACCCTTTCCCGAGAGCAAAAATTCTTCGGGATCCGACTCTTGTACCGTGCCAGCGATCCCCCTCCCAGCACGGGCCCGCCCCTCCCTGCACCCCCACGTGTGTCCCGGGCTGGAGCAGCCGCCCCGCCGGGACCCCCTCCCGCTCCATCGGGACCCCCCGGCACCCCCCGGAGCATCCCGCAGCGCCCCAGATCCAGGGCGAGGTCCCGTGTCCCCTCAGCCCTTCCCGGTGCCCTCAGCCCGGGTTCTCCTCCTCTCCCGGGCTGGGAACAGCCCCCACGGCAGAGCCCAGACCCACCCGAGCCGCTCCGCTCCCA
>VXBI01008681.1:812491-831796 GCA_013397375.1 Toxostoma redivivum | reverse complement strand
CCCGCACCGGCCCCGGGGCTGGGCCGGCTGCGCCGGTTCCTGCGCCGGTTCCTGCGCCGGTCCCTGCGCTCCCGCCCCCTCCGGTCCCGGGGGAACCCGGGGGGGCCTGGCCCGGGCAGGTGCGGGGGGGCCGCACCGCTCTGCCCGGTTATGTAAAGCGTTATGCAATGACCCCCCCGGACAGCCCCGAGGGGAACACGACACCCCCGGGACCTCCCTGCGGACCCCGCAGTCCCCACCGGGGCTCCAGACAAACGAACATTTCGCAGCCCTTTAAACACTTAGAGCAAGTCCGCGCTGAGCATCCCAAAGTGCCTGGGGAACGCCACCGGGGGGAAGAAACCCCAAAACGGGGCTCTGGCACCCTGGCCCTCCCCAGTCCCGCACTCACCCAGTCCCTCACTCAGGGAGCCACACCTGCACAGTCTGGGGGCCGGACCCCGCCCCGGCTCTGTCACGGTCCTTGCTCGCTGTAAGAGCATCCACCGGCAGAGCTGGCAGATCTGTTCTCCCATAAATTCAAAGTAAAACCTGCCTGAGCCGGAGTTTCCGTCCCAGAGCCCCTGGGCGCTGCAGGGGGCTCAGGAAGCAAACCACACGTGCAGCCAGGTGTTAGTTCAAGGAGCTTTGAACCACACTGAAAGCTGTTCCCCAAAAGTGGTGTTCTGGCCCTAAATCCTCACTTTTCTGATCTTTGAGAACTTAAATTTCACACCTCAGCAAACGCAGGTTGCTGCATCCACAAGCCAGCAGCTTCATTTAAAGCAAGTAGTATTAATTACTCAGGTAAATTCCTATTATTGGTAATAAAGTCCTGCTTCACATCTGAAGGGCATTGGTGCTTCCTCGCAGAGGGGGAGCAGGGGTTGCTTAGCCACGCTGGCTGGAGAGGCTGTGCCTTGCCTGGGCCACAGAAAGGGAATTCAGATAAGGGACTCCCAAATCTGGGCAGTGCCCTGCCCTGCAGAGGGGCTGTCAGCTCCTACACGTTATGGCCTGAAGGCTGGAGAGAAGAACCTGCCCAGAGAGAACATGTCCATGTGCCAGGTGGGCAGCTGGTGGGTGGGATGCCCCCATGGGAGCCCAGCAGTTGGCCCCAACTTTCATTGAAGAAAAGTTTTTAAAGCATGAGGAAAATTAAAAATTGGACTGTACACATATCATATATGCACTAACGCAGAGGAACAAATTGCATTGCTTAGCTCAAGCAAATATCCTTACGAGTAGATATTTTCCAATCCCTGTGGAAATGTTAAGCTAATGTTAAATTTATTAAAACCCTCCAGCTTTTAGCCTTTAGACTTTAAGGAGCTTCTTATTAGGTTCTTCAAAGCAATTAGAAAGCACACACACTACATTTCAATTAGGTTGAAAAATAATATCTGAGGCGAAGTTAAACTCATTTATAAATTTAATGCAAAAATCCCCCTTAATAATTAACTCAGGGGTGGTGGGGGAGGAGAAAGCTCTGGTCTCCAAGCACTCCCGTAGGCACCCTGGAAGGGCACAGGATTCAGGTTAACTCCAGTGCACGTGGGGTGCAGCTCCCGTTGGGAGCCAGCTGCTTGGTCCAGGAATCAGTCACCACTGAAGGGACCTGGGCTTACCCAGCACAGGCCCTTGGCCACATCCAGACCCGCAGGCAGAGGATCCACCCCTCAGCTCCCCTGGCAGCCCCACGAAGGAGGGATGGTGGGCAGAAGCAGCCCCAGGTGCTGCCCAGGGCCTGTCCCTGCCCTCTGCCCTGGCATGGTGTGGGGTGGCTGCTGTCCTCACCTGCCTTCTCGGGACCAGGAGCTCGGCTAAGACGGGATCGGCCAGACCTCAGTGCCTCAGTGCCCCAGACCACAGAGCCTTGGGGACCTCTGAGGACAGAAGGAGACCGTGGTGCCCAGCACACCTTCCTCCCCTGGGCAGCATGGCCATGGCCTTGCCCTGCCCAGCCCAGCCCAGCCCAGCCCTGCCCAGCACCGGCTGCAGGCTGTCCAACTGTGGTGCTGCCTGTACCGGTGCTCGTGCCGGTACCGCTTTATCCTTACCGCAGACGGTACCGCTGGTGCCGGTGCCGGTACCGCTGTCCGCGCCGGTGCCGGTGCCGGTGCCGGTGCCATTACCTGTGCCGGTGCCGCTAGAGGTCAGTGCCGGCACGGAGCAGCGCTCGCAAGAGCTGCTGCCCGCATCCCGCATCTCTCATCCCGCATCTGCGCATCCCGTACGCTTCATCCCTGCATCCTCACACTCCCATATTCCCCGTCCTGCATCCCCACAATCTCCATCCCCTCGAACCAGGGCAAAGGCCACGTTGCTGCAGCAGCAGCCGGAGCTGGGGCGCTCGGTGGCTGTCCCCGCGCCTGCTGTCCCGCGGGTCCCCGTGAGCAGCGGCTGGCAGCGCTCTCACCGCGGCGCACGGCTGAGATGTCCCCCAGCAGGGTACAACAGGCAGGGAGCTCCTGCCTCTGCCCCACAGTCTCTGGAGCTCAGTCACGCATCTGAGGCGGCAGCAGAGACCCCTCAACTCCTCCTGAATCGGTATTCCTGCCATTTTTGCCTCAAACTTGTTTGAGAAGGAGCTCCTGTCACACCGAGCAAGCAGGGAGTGGGGAAGAGCTGCAGGGTAATTGCAGCTCAGGACATCCCGGTGGCTGGAAGCATCAGCAAAGGGACTGCCACCTCATGTCCTGCTCAAAAAGCTTCCAGTGAAACCAGTTAATCGTGGAACTGGTGACGGGAAACATGAGCAGCCTGTGTGCACCAGAGTGACCCCAAGGTGGTCGCTGTGGAGGCAGCCGACAATTGCCGTGCCGTGCTGGGTGCAGAGGATGCTGCGCTCCGCTGCTGTCCCGCCCGGCAGGCTGCATCCCGGAGCGATGACCTCATTCACAGAGCAGCTCTCTGTCCCCGAGTGCCTGACCTTGACTGTTTGCAGGCTTGTCTTTTATCCAGTGGAAAATCGATGGAAATTGTACAGACCTTGCGAAACATGATGCACTCAGACATTCCCCCCCTCTCCTCCCCACACCTCCCGTCTGTAGCTCACTGCTACCCAAGCTAGCACACAAGTTAGGGGAAGACACGGGGAGACATTGAAAACATCCACATACCCCAAACATGGCACACTGCCCTGAGAGGGACAAGTGACACCTTGGCAAACGCTGGCCTGAGGGTCACAAATGGGTGAGAGGGGCTCCACGTGAGACAGTGCTGCTCTGAAAGGCTGCACTCTCCCCCTCCACACAGGCATCTGTGACCTCTCAACAACTTCTTGTTTCAAGAACTCACTTTTCAGAGAACACAAGTTGAGAGGAGGACCACATAGGAATTGGCATGACTGGGTGAGCGTGGGGAGGCCCTGAAGCTCTCTTGTGCTGTCGGGGCTGCAAGCACATCTGTCTGAATAACATTGCAAATGAACTTGAGTGTGCATGTGCAGACCTTCAGACCACACTGCTCATGTTTTCTCCTGATTTAATGATTTCTTTCTTTGTGTGAACCAAACTTAGTCTTCATAGATGAGCCCTAACACCAAGCCCAGCCTTTCTCTGGACCCCACCACTGTGCATCAGGTGAGGGTCCAGTCCTTGGCTGGTACTGTGCAGAGATGTCACAAACCTTCTGTATCGCTCCTGGAGCATTTGTTTTGCTGCAGGCATAGGTCTATTGGCCACAGCACAGCCTCGCTGGATCTGTGGAGCACCAACACTCACTCAGAGCCTGGAAGCATTCAAGGGGAGGGAAGGATGTGGGATGGCAGAACGATAACCACAGACCATGCTCTGTGAGCTCCCCTACACCTCCTCTGAGTGCTGCTTGTACACCGGGATTGCAGGATTGCAGCAGGTTTAACAGGGAGACGGCAGCACGGCTCAGCATCAGAGCAGGAGCGCTGCTCTCTCCAGGCACATTTGGGTTTGAGGGAGCAGGAATCAGCAGACAGACTGTCAGCTGATGGAGGACGCTACCATTTCCCTGCAGCATGGAACAAGCCACCGCATCCCAGGCTCCCTGCCGAACAGCGGCGCAGAGGATTGAGTCATCCTTGAATGCGAAGCCCCAGCTGGTCTGGGCACCACAAACAAAAGGCATGAAAAGCCAGTAACCACTTGAGTAAACAAGTTTTTCTCACCGTCTCTCTGACCACAGCTTTGCTGTTTGACCGGTGCCGGCCCCATTTGACCGGCATCCCCCCGTGGCGGTGACACCGCACCCGCAGGGACACGCCGCCGCTGCCATCCCCACACAGAGAGCCCGGGGCTGCTCGGGGGGCCCAGCTCGGGGCTGAGCGGGACCCTCCGGGGCAGCTCGGGCCTCGGGCTTCAGCACCGCGGACAGCGGCGGCAGCGAGGCCCGGGAACCTCCGGGGAGGGAGGGCTGCACACGAGGGGTCCCCGGGGAGCGCGCCGCCGAGACCCCCGAGACCCCCGAGAGCCCCGAGGGGCGGGACCCGGCGCAGGCAGGGTCCAGGGCAGCGGGAGCGGCCCCGGGGGTGGCGGGGAGCTGAGCNCGGGGTGCGGGGGTGCGGGGGTGCGGGGACGGCCCCGCACAAGTTGCCCGCAGCCCCGCTGTGCCGGTTCGAGAAGTTGCTGTTCCCGGTAGTGACCCCTCGGCAGCGCCGTGCCCGCCCCGCCGGCGCTGTGTCCCCGCGGCCCCCGAGCCCTGCCGGCAACGGCAACGGCACCGGCACCGGCACCGGGCAGCGTCGCTGCCGAGCCCCCGCCTGCGGGCGGCACCGCGGGTTCCCCGCCGGGGAGCAGGACTGGCCCGGTTCCGCTCCCGGAGCGAATTCCCTGGGAGCCGGGAGGAGAAAGCACGGCCTTGCCTCCAGCATTCGCAGCCCCCTGACAAGCCTGGCTGGGGCTGCTCCTCAGGCGTTTGTGCTCGGAGAATTGCGAGAAACAATAATTTATAATCACCATCTGTATTGATTTTATCTGTAAATAGATACTGAGAGATGGTGTATAGCAAACAGCACTCCAAGTGTAATTCTGCCTCTGCTGAGATCAGGGAAGGTTTCCCACTGACTTTTCCAAGGCCAGGATTTCACCTCTGGTTTCTATTCCTGGCGTCGCCACTGCCTCTGTGACCTTCTGCAAGTTTCTGAGCTTCCTGCTTGCCTGATTTCCCTACATTTAAAGATACACTAGCTTAGTGGCATTGCTGCAGTTTATATTCTTTGAGCTGTAAAATACCAAGCACTATGGATTTCTAGTGTGTACCCGTGTTTATTCCTGCGTATGTTTTAATAGGATGGAGAAGGGGTTGCTGGCAGCCACAGCAGGACAAATTATCGACCTGTTCCTGCAAAACTCATGCCCTCTCACTCCCAGCTAGTTTGCCATTTATGGGGAATAATAATCACACAGATAAGGGCCAGACCATGGTGTGACAGTGTGTGTACAGAGGTACGTGGATATGAAATACTGCATCTCCCTTTCAGATCCATCATTGGGATGGAGGGGTTTTCTTGGGTCAAAGTTTTGGGGTTCTGATTTACATTGAACAGCTGACTTAAGCAGAGTTTTGCCCTGGAAGCAAATTCCCAATCAACCTGTCTGTGCAAAAAAAATCAGCTCTTGGCAAAGTTGCAACTGAATTGGTCGTTGTAGCTGCTCCAAAAGGCTGCTTCATTTTGTGTTGTGAAATAATAATCTGATAAATTGGGATGAAATTGTAAATCTCACTGGGGTTTTCCACCAGTACTTTGAAAGAAGCAGCTGAGATCAGGACTCCCAATATGCTTGTGCCAAAGGTCATGGTGAAAGGACAAGGAGTGTGGAAAACAAAGTGATTTAGAGGCAGGTGCACAGGAAGGCTGAGCAGAGACCATGCCCACGGTCACCCCATGTGGAGAAATGGAGGGGGCTGAGCCCAGTGCAGCCTCATCAGTTCTGTGCTCAAAATCTTGGAGGATCAGCAAGGGAACCCTGTTCCTGGAAAGCTCTTGGAGATGGAGCAAGGCCTCGTGGATGTCCAGTCTCCAGAACTGGAGAGAGCTGTGTAGCCAGAGCTCTGCATGGATCAAGGGCAAGCCACAGTGCTCAGCTGCCTGCTGCCTCCTTTGCTGCTGTGTGTGCACATGTACAGCTCCAGAACCACAAGGGCACAGAGCATTCTTCAAACTAAAGAGCAACTACTATCACTTACTCTTGGCTTTTATTATGAATGACATTGTTTTCTAGGGTTGTAACCTCATACCTAACTCACCAAAATCCCAGAGCACATGGTCACTGTGAGAGCTCCCACCACCAGTTGCCTTGGCATCTTAGAACTGGTCTGGAAAGGAGAAGTAACAGCTACAGCAGCAAGGGAGGGATCAGAGTGGGAGGTTCATGGCTAAACAAAACAAGGTGCTCGCTCCCTCGTGAGGGATTTCAGATGTTCCTGCCACAAGCTGAGAGCTCTTTCTCAAGGAACAATGTGAAAGTTATGTTGGACAGGCAAAGCTGATTCAAACCCACTAAGGATTTCCCATTGCAGTTCTGGAGACAGACTTCCCACACACACAGGTAAATTATGAAGGCTCCGTGCTTCCAAATCAGAGACAACAAACAGATCTCAATTCCAGGTTTTTTTTTTTTCTTTGACTTTCTTTGCAGCTTGAAATCTATCAATTGTTTTTAAAGGAAAACATTTTCATTGGTTAAAAAAAAAAAAAAGAGCAATTTCCTACTTAAAGGGAGAAGGGAAAGTTAAATGGAAAATTTGCAGCCATTTTTACTAAGACATTTCAACTAGACAGAACAAAGTGCTTGAAAATAGCAGTACGTGTCCCCTGGGCTTTGGCCAACCTACTTTCTGATGTTTCCCGAGATGAGGTGCCACAACTCCCATCAAGAAGCTCAGCCCACCATGGCCAGGGCTGCAGGAGGATGTACCTGTGGTGTGGTTTGCACTCCTGGTCTCTGGCAGATAACTCCCATGACACTGGCACCAGGACATATGGCCCTCCAAGGAGGATGGTCTGGGTGTGACACCTCTGTAAGGACACCTACAGGACAAAGCACTTTGGATCATTTCTTTACCAGCAGGTTGGGTTCAGCTGTCCCTAACCAGCCTGCAACGCTCACCTCATCAAATACAGAACAGGGAGGCCTGACTGTAGAGTTGTGACAAATCTGCAGAGCCTCTGGATGGAACAGAGCTTTGACCTTGGAGCAGTGCCAAGACCATTTACTGTGGGATTGATCTTAAATGCATTCTGGTTGCAGGAATTGCAAAATGCCCTATGTGACCATGCCAGGGGTGCTGGAACAGTGGGCCACAGTGCTCGTTTGGTTCTGCAGTTTCTGTGGAGAGAAAACTGGAGTCAGACGTGGGAAGCAGCTGCCCAGGGGCAGGATGATGCACTCCATCCCTCAGGCTTGTGGCACAGCATCTCCCCATAGAATCATTTAGGCTGGAAAAACCTCTCAGGCCATTGAGTCCAGCCACTCACCCAGCACTGCCAGGTTACCTTGATTTGCTGCAGCTTCTCTCCTTCCGGGCTGTGTGTAGGGAGCAAGGACAGGTTCCACACACCACAAAATGGTATTTCCTGGGATAAAGGGTTCTTTCAGGGGTTATTTTTATCTCTGTGCAGCAGCACAGGTGGATGGTTTTTGCAGCTGCTTTTCCAAGGCCACTAGTGACGTGGGGGTGGACCCCCAGCCCAGCTCGAGTGCCTGGCACAGCCTGCCAGCAGCTCTTGTCTGCCAGGCAAATTACCAGGGAAGATGTTCTTTCTCCTGGAAGACAACAAGACTCTCCCACCACGCAGTGCTGATCAGGTTAGACAGAGCATGTTGTATTTTTCATGTGCTGGATCGCTCGCTGCAGTTGCTGCTCTGTGATGTGGGGCTTGTCAAGAGAGAGCCAAAATCATCTCTGGTGCAACTCCCACCTGGGCACGACAGGGAGCAATCCTGTCCCAGATGCAGCCTACTCAGCGATAAAGTATTTCCTAGGGCCAAATTCAGAGCAGACACGCATGCTGTGATGCCAGGGTTCATGCAGCAGGATTTTCTGCCTGTGCAGTCTCAGAGCAGGCAGGACAGGAGCCGGCCCCAGAGGTGCTGGAAGGTGAGAGGGCTGAGGCCCTTCCTTGGGGAGTGGCTGAGCAGGGCTGCTTTGCCCACAGTCCCTGTGGAGAGGGTTGAGGAGAGAAAGCACCACCCTGCTCCCCAGGCTCTGCCCCTTGGGGTTGCAAGCCCAGCACTCTGCTGCACATTTGATCAGCCCTCTCCACTCCCTGCAGACCTGGACTGTGAATTTGGTTGCGATGGAGACCGTGTCCCTGGAGCACCAGATCCAGAGCGTGCAGCGCCACATCGCCTTCCTGAAGAAGGAGCAGATGGAGCTGCTCCACGGCCTGCACCTGGAGATCCTCCGCCTGCAGAAGCACTGCTCAGGTGAGTGCTGGTGGCCAGGGCTGCTCACGGAGCACCTTGGGCAGGAAAGCTGCTGCTGCTCACACAGGACACAGAGAGGAGAGTGCAAGGTGCAGGGCGAGGCTCAGGGCCCTGCCTGCCTGCTCACAGCTGCAGCCCCAACCCCTCTGCAGCAGTGACAGTCACCCAGCCTTCTGCCACCACTGGAACTCATTCCAACTTGTGCTGCTGCTCTCATCAATAATTCAGCCACAGCTAATTACTCCTTGTCTTCCAGCCTCTCATTCTCCCAGGTTCCTGGGAAACAAAGAAATGTCTGCACTGATAAAATTAGCTAATTTTCCCCATCTTTTCTGAGCTTTTGCTGCTCTATTTCATTGTTTTAATGGTTTCATCTATGGGCAGGCAAGATAGTGGGGTTCTCCTGCCTAAATCAAACTGGAGGAGTCTGTCCCCACGGGCTGAAATGAGCCCACTGCACAGGTGATGTCCCCAGTGTGACCCAGGGACAGCCATATCTGACCAGAGGGGTCCTGTCCTCCTGGGTGAGGGGTGTGGTTCTGCCAGGAGAGATGGGGGCAACCCCTGGGTAGTTTTAAGGAGATTTTGCTGACATTTGAGTGCCATTATCTGGGGGTCTGTTTGCAGGAGGAGAGTGGAGTCTGTAAGTCAGTTTTTTTCCACTGCTGCCCTGTGGAGCCTTCCCTGCTGCCCTGGCACTGTTGTTTCTGACTTCTCCACTATCCCCTGGGTGTCTCTGAGGTATCCCTGTGGGAAAGGCTCCCCCTTCCCCAGAGGTGGTTCTCAGCTGCCCCTCAGGGGTCATGGGGGTGGTACTGAAGCAGATCAGCCCCTGGCTCCAGCACAGAAACTGGGACCCCAGGCCGTGCATCATCTCTGCACTTGCTCAGCAGGATGATGTCTTTGGAAATAGGCAACTGCTTTGGTTTTCATTTGAAATATACCTGAGACTGCAAAGCTATTATTTTAGCTTCAGAAATATAGCACAATGGCCACTGATTCCCACTGGGGCAGGTGAGAGTGCTGAATGCTTTCCAGAAACTGCATTACGTCCTCAGGTACTTCTGCCTCCTCACTACAGATTTGTTTTCCAAGACAGACAGGCAGAGCAGCCTGAGCCAAGCGTTCTGTTTCAGAAGGATGGCAGTGATGAGGATTAGAGTCAACACAAAAGCAGATTAAAAGAAAAATGTAGGGCAAAGATTAACCACTTGAACTCATTTTCAGGGGAAAAAATAACCCCAGACAGCTGAATGCTGCTGCTGCCACTCTCCTCCTCTGGTCAGGGCTCTTAGTGGTTGGGTGGGCTGTGATAATTAATTCAAAAGGGACTGTCTGTAAGAGTGCAGGATAAAGTGAACTCCAGAAGGTCCCTGAGCTTCCCTTTGTGACCTGGTGCTGTAGCCTGGGGCTAGACAGCGAGCAGGCAAAGAGCAGCAGAGAGGAGGCAGCATGGTGGGGCTGAGCAGGCAGGTAGGTGCTGCAGCTCCTGAGATTTGGAAGGGATTTGGAAGCTCCAAATTGCCCTGGAGCAGGGAGCATCCTTCTGCAGGCACATGGTGCTGGGATGAGGCCGTCCCTGCTTGCATCACGTGCAGAGGAGCAATCAGCCTGGAGCAGTAAATTATGAAATGCTTTGGGTGCCAGCTTACACTTTGGTCTATTTTCAATCCTCTGCTCTGCTCTTTGTCCTGGTTTAAAGCACTGAAAATGGTTCAGCAAGTCTTGGAAAAAGGAGAGGCATTGTCAGAGGAGCAGAGCCTCCTGCAGACAATGTCTTGGCCAAGAGGCTGTTTAATAACATAAATTGCCAGAATTGCCTATTTTTAGCTCAGCCTGTGGCTGGAGCTCCAGGATGGCCACGGTCCCATGCGGGCTGGGCAGAGATAGCCCTGTAGCCACAGTGATGTCCAGTCCCTCACAGGGAGCAGAGGAAGACTTGGGGAGCACAGAATGGGTGGGATGCTCCTCCTCAGTCCCGTTGGGTTTCTCTTCCAGAGCTCACCCATGACCTGGAAATGAAAGAGCTGGAGGCCCGCCAGCAAGGTAAGAGCACAGCTTTGGGCACGAGCTGTGGGTGCAGAGCCAGAGGGACCCATCAGGGCTGCGGGAGGGGACAGGGACCTTGCCTGAGGACAGCACTGGGAGTGTGCACAGCCTGCTGGCAGCCCAATGCACGCTGGTGATGCCCAGGAGCCCCACAGCCGGCAGGGGCTGCTCTCCTTCCTCTGTCCCAGAGATGAAACTGAAACTCCTCCCTGGCGCTGCCTGGGCACGGTCCCTGGCACCCAGCCCCAGCCTGTCCCCTGTCCCCAGGGCAGCCGGTGCCAGGGTGGGTGCGGGCTGCTCTCACTGGGGCCAGCAGGGTCCTTGTCCTTGGCACCCTCAGGCAGTGCTGTGGCTGGCTCCATGGGGATTCCAAACTCCCAGCCCCTCCCTTGGAGCCAGGGGTCCCTTCTCTGCACCCCTGGGCACAGGGCTGGTGCCCAGCCCTCCAGGTGCCATGGGGTGTCAGCAGCCACGATGCAGTGAGTCTCATCCACGGTGCCTGCCCATCCCTCAGCCTGTTAGAGCTGCACTATCACTTTGCCACGTTTATGGGGCAGCACCTCATTTACGATGCCATCAAATGATTGCTCTTCTAATACCATTCATGCAATAATTACCGCCTGCAACTGCCTCCCTAAGACCTCATTATAAAGCTGCAGGAACACCGAGGAGCTGAGGCTGTAAGCAGCTGCCAATCACATCATAAAAAGCAGATTATTGCAGAGGATAGGAGCAGGCCTGGGCAGGCCAGGGAGCGTGGGCAGGTGCCAGCCTGCACGCTGCCAAGGGCTGGGTGCTGGAGCAGGAGTCCAGCCTGGCCCTCCTGCTGCCCACTGGGCTCCTCCCCAGAACCCCAAGCTGTGAATTGGGCCATCCTGCCCCAGGACAGCATTCCCCAGAACCCACTCCCCCTCCCAGGATGGAGGCTCCTTCCCTGCTGAGCGCAGCCCAGCTCCTCTGTAATCTTTGATTAGCATCTCCATCCTGACTAACCAGGCTTTGGAGCCCTGGGCCTTGAGGCCAAAAGTCCCTCCGAAGTTGGGCTGATGGTTTCCCTGAAACATTTCCTTTTCTCTCCCAGGCCATGTACTCCCCCACACTCTCTGCACACATTCTAAGTCACTTTTAGGGTGAAAAACTACTTACCTAGGGAAATTTTTAAACTGCAGCAAGGTAGAGGCAGCAGGTTCCATGGCAACAACATCCTCCACTGAAGCTGCCTTTTGCTTTCAGCACACATTTGGGTGTTACACGTGGCACCGTGCCCGGGCTCCTGTGCCTGCGCTGGCAGCCAGCTCAGGGAGTTTTGGGTCCCAACTGGGAGAAGCACCCGAGCAGCATCAGTGGCACTGCTGGGACATGCTGGGACATGTCAGCAGCCACGCTGGGGCTGTGGGGCTGAGCCCCGCTCCCTCTCCGACCCCTGTGTGCCTTGACCCGCAGATGTCCTGGACCGCGAGCTGGAGGAGAAGTGCCGGGCGATGGAGGCCCAGCTGCAGGAGAAGGAGAAGGACAACCTGGAGCTGCGCAAGGAGCTGCAGCACAAGGAGACGCTGGTGGCCGCGCTGCGCTCCAGCCTGCGCAGCAAGGAGCGCCGGTTCCTGGAGGAGCTGAAGCGCCGCAGCCACCGCGTCACCATCCTCGACACCGAGCTGCAGAAGCAGACGGAGGCGGCCGCCTACCTCTCGCTGCAGCTGCACGCCACGGCCCAGCGGCTGCCGGGCCCCGAGCAGCCCGCGGCCAGGGCCAGGCCGGCCAAGGGCGAGCCCGGCAAGAGGCAGGGCTCCGGTGCCCACGGTGCCCCCCGGGCCCAGGAGTAGGCAGCGAGGGGATGGCGTGGCCCAAGCGGCCGGAAAGGCCTGAGCCCGGCCGAGGTTCTGTTCTTTGCCCCGTCCCCTCGGTGGAGGGGAAGGGGCAGCCGAAAGCGGAGCCCTGCACACACCTCCCACCCTCCGGCAGCCAGAACCAGCCTCTGCCCGAAAGGTCTGGGCCAGGGATGTTACCGGCAGTGCTGCGGGACAGAGGAGCATCCAGCACCGAGGGGGACACGTCCCAGAACTTGTCCACAGCCTGCAAGGAAAGAAAGAGGAAGAAAGAAGGGGAAGCATTTTTGAAATGAGATCTTGCTGCTGCTGCTGCTGGCCTCAGAGCGGGTGCCGGGAGGTGGGTGTGCAGTGCAGCACATGGCGTGGCACCGCGGGGTGGGCTCGGCCCCGCCTCAGCCCTCGCCATCACCGGCACCGGGCACTGAGAGGGCCCGGGACACCCCCAGGAAGGTTCTCCAGAAGGCAGGCAGCTGAACAAGGTGGATCCTGTGGGTGCTGGAGGGATCCCCTTGCACAGGGACAGTGCTGCTGTGCTGGCCAGGCCCTGTCCCACGCTCCCCTGTGCAGCGGTCTGTCTGTCTCCAACACGGATTTCCCTCTCATCACGTTGGCAGCAGGACTCGGACAAGGCAGCTGGACGGAGATTGGCAGTCCTGGCAGTCCTGGCAGTCCTGCTGGACACCCCATGGCTCTTCAACCACTGCAGCCGGGCTCCATGTGCTGCTGGAGCAGGGCTGCACCCTGTGCCCCCTGCACAGGGCTCTCCTCAGCACCAGCATTGTGGTTCTCAGTCACATCCACAGCCAGGTCTGGGTTTGCTGCTGAGGGCTGAGCAGCCCCCAGTCCTCCCCCATTGCCTCCCGTCCTTCCCAGCACAGCTGCCATACACAGCTGCCTTCGCCCCGCCGGGGCAGCCTAGCCCCGCTTCCAACCAAACTGTCAGCTTTACAACCCACTCCCTGGGTGTTGTGAAACACCATTAGGAGGGGAGGGCTTTGGGCAGGGCAAAGGTCTGTGCTCCAGTGCTGCCAGACCTGTGCTGCTCAGGGCAACCCAAGGGGCAGGTTTCACCCTGGCAGGTGAGCTGCCAGCCTGGCTGGCCCAGCCGGGACTCAGCCCCTGCCTGCAGCCAGCCCAGCCAGGCTGGTGGGCAGCAGCCTCCTGCAGGGCCCTCCCTGCCTGCATGGCTGGGGTGGGCACGAGGGAGCTGCAGGCTGACATCAGACCCTCTTTCCTTCCAATCCAGTTTGAAACCTCTTGAAAGACATCACCCTCATAAACTAGCGAGGCCTGGCCTGCCCGCGCTCACCCCCAGTGTGCCCGAGCAGTCAGAGCTATCTATTTTTGTAGTTCAATATTTATATACTCTATTAAAATGCTTTATGAGATTGATAGTAGCAGTCACCAGGCCAGCTCTTTGGTAAAAATGAGCTGCACTAGCAGGGCAGGAAGTAGTAGTGGCTTTTGTACCTTTTCTTTGGCTGTTATGTGACTAGTCAGGCTTTGGAGGGCAAGATCCCTCTTGCTGTCCCAGGGCACCCCTGAGGGTTGGGACTCCCCAGCTGTTCCCATGGTCCCTAACACACTCTGGTTTTGGGACAGAGCCCAGCAAGGCCACGCTGGGCAGGGCCCCCCTTGCAGTGCTCAGGCAGCAGCTGAGCTGAGGTGTGCAGCTCCTGGGGCATGAAAGCTCTAGTGGGAATTTTTGCAGCCCCTGAGGTATGTGGAGCTGCTGCCTCAGGAGCACAGAGCCCTCAGAGCCCCCAGCTGTGCCCGCAGACTGTCACAGCCATGGGAGCTGCAGGAGCCCTGGCAGGGTGCTCACAGGCCGTGGTGCAGAGCTCCACGTGCCCAGGTTGTGCCCAGGTTGCCTGCACAGGCTGGGCAGGTGCAGGGCAGCACGGGGGGCTCTGAGCACCAGGAACAGCTCAGTGAAAAGCCCTGAGCTCCCTGGCAAGGCTGCAGAATGCTTCCTGCCTATTTCCCCCTGCACAGTGATCCAGGTGGGCTCTGGGGTGATCTGACTGTGCTGGGACCCTGCTGTCACCCACCCACAGTGGGGACAGCAAGGGGAGGGTTGTTGGGTGTTGCACAAGGAGCCCCAGGACTCCAGTGTCACAGTTCTGGGAGTGTTGTGCCATGAGGTGCTATTGGCCTCTGGAAATCGCTGTTTCTCTCAGGTTCTGAGAGGTTCTGGGTGGATTTGTCTCTCCTCTGTTAGGGTGAAAGAGGCCTGTCCCTGTGTGCTTGGCTGTTGCTGCAGCTGTGGTGTGCACAGCTGTTTCCTGTCCTTCCTAGACAATCCTGATAGACACAGTATGTTGCATTTTTATTACAAACTCCGTCATGAGATCATGGTGTTTATGACTGACCCGAGCATTGAAAAGTGGAGGGAGAAGTATGGTCCTTCTCCTGTGTAAATACCTTCCTAGCAATCATCATCCGTAGTGCCTAGTATGTAAATGAAGCAACCCTGTCTGAGCTGCAGGGCCCTTTCCTCTCCAGCAGTAATTAGCAGCTTGCTCAAGGAGTCGATCTCATTCCCAGTGCCCATGCTGGTCCCTCCCAGGCAGCTGGGCAGGTCTGGAGCCCCACAGGCAGAGCTGCCTGAGGCCAGGGGGGCTCCCAGAGGGATGGAGAGCGAGCAGCCCACTTCCCCCTTCATGCCAATGTAATGTGCTTGGAAATGAGCTGTCAGGGTGAGCCCTGCACTTTTCCTTGGGCACATTTGCCTTGGAGCAGGAAGGATCAGCTCCTGCGTGCTGTACCTGCTTCAGTCACTGCTGCTTTTCTTGGGGTGGAGGGAAGCTCTAGAGATACTATATATACACTTATATATATATACACACATACCTGCACTTGTTTTGAAGGGAAAACACTGTATGATTGTAATAGAAATAATGTTGAGATAAATTATTTTAATCTTTGTATTTATATAAAATGATCAAAGAGATCAAAATGATCCAAAAAAAAATCAAAAAGACAGTATTCCTATTTTTTACTGAGAAGGCTGCTGGAGCCACTGGGATCCTGAGAGCCACTGGGGCCCAGGCAGGGCCTGCCCTCCCCTCCTGGAGGCTCTCACAGACTCCCCCTCACACACAGGCCCTGAGCCTGGAAGGTGTCACAGGGATCTGGAGGTGCTTCAGTCCGTGCTCTGTACTCCTCAGGAGTCCAAAGGGCACACAGAGCTCTGACCTGCACCTGAGAGCACAGACTGAGGAGTGCAGCCACCAACACCACCGTGCTCGCCATGGAACGGGCACTGTTTGATGTTCTTGTAAAGCTTAATGATTAGACTGGAAATGGAAGCATAGCAATAACGCTCGTTGTTAAACCCTGTCTTGTGTGTGTAAACCACCACGTGCTGAGAGCTGTCTGTCTACAGACTAACAGCCACGCTCCTCTCCTCTGCACCCCCTTTTGCTCTGTAGCTCTGCAGAGGCTTCTGGATTTGATGTGTTTNTCCTAATGCTATCTGAGAAAGCGATGTCTCAAATGCACCTTGCAGCAGGTGTGAGGTGAGCAGTGGAAGGGGGAAGATGCACTTGCTGTGGTGAGACAGTCCTGGCAACAGGGTGCACACTCCCCTGGACTTAGATTAGTCAGGAAGTTCTCCTTCTTGACCATTAACTAAAAAGCCATACTTTGTGAATGTGTTTGCTGGGGCTAATGTAAGCACTCCCAGCCGTGTCTTTCCCATCCCCACTGGGCTCCCAACCTTCCCACTGCTGCATGGCTCTGTGCTGGGACACTGAACTGGGGCCAGGCCCTGCTGGGGGGAAGCTTTCTGTGAATTGCCTTATGGCAAGCAAAGCCAGGTTCATGGCCCAGCTGATGGGTGCTCTGGAGGGGCTGAGGTGCCCAGGAGAGGTGGCAGTGACTCAGCAGGAGACATCCTGCCTGAAGTGGCTGGAGCCAGCAGTGTGAAGGGATTGCTCTGCTTTCCCCAAGTTCTCCCCAAGCTCTCCACACTAGGAAGGTGAATCAGCAGCACAGCAAAGGACTTTCATTTTCGGGGGTTAGGTGAACCTTTCAGAGTCCTTGTGTACAGCCTTGTGAACTGGCTCCTGCTGCCCCAATGAAGCCACACCATCCTGCCTTTTTCCTAGAGCACCAGCCCCCAGTCCCAGCAGCCCTGATGAGCCAGTCTGGCTGTAGTGACGCCTCCTGCACGCCTGTTCTTGTCACCCTCTTGCACTGTCGGTGCCTGGCTGCCAAATCCTACAGGGAATGCAACAGGACTGGAGAGAACTCCCTTAGGCCTCTGGGTTGCCTCATGCAGGCATCTGAGATGTGTAGATAAGATCAGTGCCGGGCTGGGTGAGCAGGAGGAGCTGGGGATCGATGAGCACAGCGGCTGTGGAGCAGCCACCAGACACCACAGCCTGTTAAAGCACAAGGATCAAATCAAAGCACCGCGTCCCCTCACTGTCAGAGCTGCCCTTTGCTCCCCAGGGCCCCGTTTCTGCCCCTGTGTCCTCCCTGCCAGCTCTGGCCCTGCAGTGACACTGCTGTCCCAGCCCCAGGAGGGGATGGTGCCTCAGGGCAGGACACGGAGGGTGACACTCGGAGGGTGACACTCGGTACTGCCACCACATCCATCCCTTCATTTCACCCTCCCTCTCCTCGCACCTTGGGGCAGAGCAGGGGAGCGGAGCTGCTGGTGTGTGAGGTGCACCCAACCCACACCCAAACGGTGCCTGGTCCTCCCTGGCCAGGGTGTGGTTATGCCTCCTGGCTCTTCCCGATAGATTTCAGTCATCTCGCAGCTTCCAAGAAAGCTCCCCTTTCCTGTTGCTGCAATTATGGCAGGAATTAGACTATCAGGTCCTGGGAATGCCCCAAATCTTTGCATGTCTGAAGCAGCAGACCCTTCCTGCCCAGGGGCTGTGGGTACAGCCCGGAGCTGCAGCCCCCCGGCCCGGCAGGGACCAGCAGTGTCTGTGTGTTCAAGGTCACCCCAGTGGGGTGGGGACATCACCTCTGCCTGCCCAGAGCCGTGCTGGCACCCCTGGGAGGGCTCAGCAGAGGGATGAGGAGGGCAGCACTTCTGCTCTCAGCTCCCCTGCTCCCAGAGCAGCTGTGGTTTCGTTGGAGCAAAAATATTGTCCTTGGCTGAGTTAGTGAAGCTCAGTGAGAACAAGAAACGCCTGTGCCTCGTGCTGGGGAGCGCCGCCGCAGAGGGACAGATGCCAAAGCTTTGACACTGCTCTGCTCTATCTGAATGTTCATTTTGCTACATGTCACCATTATTTGCCAGGATGATACTCATGTTGACTTTGCTTTTTAACCAAGTGCTTTTCAAAATGTGTTAACAGAGACTAGAGTATGGAGCTGTACTTTAGAAGTTGTTGTAATATGCCTTTTTCTTAATAAAGAGACTGAAATCTGCAGAGGGTGGTACTGTCCTACCCCAGAGTGCAGGAACTCCAGCCACAAGCCAGAAGCATCTCTGTCCCAGGACTGGCCCCTGCCTCAGTCCCCCAGAGTGACACCCCAGTTCTTACAGGGGGGCTGCAGGTAGATGGGGGATCATTATCAGGACCTGGAGTGCCAGGACAAGGGGGAATGGCTTCCTGCTGCCAGAGGGCAGGGTTAGACAGATATTGGGAAGATTCTGGGCAGGGCCTGGCACAAGGTGCCCAGAGAAGCTGTGGCTGCCCCATTCTTGGAAGTGTTCAAGGCTGGATTGGACAGTGACACAGAGAAATGGGAAATAAATTCTCCAATCAGTTGGTTTGGTTAGAAAGTTGGCATTATTCAGCGCTGGGTACATGGGGGATTGTTCCATCAAACATGTATGGCAATCATCAAAATTTTTAACAATTTATACATTTTAGGAAACTAAGGAATTAGTGTTCATTGGCTGCAAGTTATCTAGTTCTCTTATTAATTTATATTCTCTATCGGTTAATGATTCTCCCCTTCCCATGCTGATGAGTCTTTCTCTTCTTTTGGGTTGGTTGATTTCTAGCATCAGTGGTCTGTGGGTTGATGGCCACAGATCCCCCCTGCCAGAATTACCTTCTACCCATTTGGAGCTGATTTCAGCACAATCACTGAGTCAGTTTTATTAGTTATTCCTTATCTTGGAAATCCTGCCAAATGTCCTTGTGGCCTAAAAATTCTGCACTCTTTGTGTCCATTATTGGTGATAACCTCCTCCCTCAGGTCTCAGACCACTGAATCATGTCAAGCCCCACACTTTGCTTTTCTGACACATGGACATCACTTACAGTTTGCTTGTTAGCTGCTATATGTTTCATTAATTAAATATCCCTTCTTATTGATAAGGCTTGAAAGTTACAAAGATCAGACATTAAAGAACATCCTTTCTTAAGAAAGTTTGTTTGGTTTGAATTTTTATTTTGGTTGGGGTTTTTTGTTTGTTTTGGGGATTTTTTTTGGGGGGTTGGGTTTTTTTGTCGTTTTGTTTAGTTTTTTTTTTAACCCATCACCAACCATTATTCGTTACAAATAAAGATTTTCCAAACGTTTCTCCCCACGGCTGCAGAGACTCCTGTTGGAAGAAATACAATCTGTTCGGTGCCAGCGGGGCTTGGAGCAACCTGCACCGGGGGCAGGTGTCGGTGCCCACGGCAGGGCAGCGGGACCGGACCGGGGATCCTTCCGACCCAAACCCTGCCGCGCTCCCGGCAGGGCACCGGGACCGGAGCGGACCGGGNAACCCTGCCGCGCTCCCGGCAGGGCACCGGGACCGGACCGGCCCGGGGATCCGTCCGACCCAAACCCTGCCGCGCTCCCTTCTGCTCCTCGGACGCGCGGGGCTCGGGGCTCCCGGAGCTCAGTCCGTACCCGCCGGCCGTGCCGGGCAAGGGGCTGGGGCAGCGGGGCCTCCACGCGGTCCTGGCTGAGCCCGGTGTCACCCCGGTACCCCCCGGGAAGGACGCGGGCGGCCGGAGCCCTTCCCCGGGGTGAGGGGGGTCTCCCCGGGCCGTACCCCGGTGCCGAGCGGGGCCGGGCCCGGCGCGGCGGGCGGAGCGCGAGGGGCGCGGCCCCTTTAAGGCGCTGCCGGCGCGCGG